>VZSV01000008.1:8046710-8070674 GCA_013398735.1 Nothocercus julius | reverse complement strand
CTCGTCCGCCCCGGCCCTGCCGCCGGCACCGGCCTCGGCCCGGCCGCGCTGCGGCTTCAGCTGCGCCTCAGAGCCGGCACGAGAAGCCGTGTGTCTGTGGAAGAACAAAGAGGGGGTTTTCTTGGGTCCTCACTTGGTGAAAAGGGGAAACACCTCCTTAAGTGTAAGAATGGAGTCTGGGTTTTAAATACTCTGGTTTCTTTCTAAAATATTGTTATTCCTGCGGTGAGAAGTAGTTGTTGCAAGCAAGTGAAATGCTTCTTGCCATACACATGTGCACACAGACGTGTGTCTGTGCCTACACATATAGACACATGTACGCACCCCCTTCACCCGTATGTCTGCACAAGCGTGGCGCGCAGGCTGCGCAGCACCAGCACCACGTGAAATAACATAAAACCTACGTTATGCTCAGTTGTCCCGATCCTGGGCCACCCATGCCAGGCTGCCCGTGGCCACTGTCCCTCTTGGGGCCGGCCCCTTAAATTCGGGCAATGGAGGGAGTGAGGTCTTGGCAGGGGCTTGGCTGGGATGTTGCTGGGTGCCTGCTCCTCTTTCCTGCCTGGTGAGTGTTTTCCAGCCTCTTATTTTCCTTGCATTTGTTGTTAGTGAGAGGTAAGGGGAAATAGGATGCTTCCTTTTGCTTTTTAACTACCCTAGAGTTAATTGGGTGAGCTGTTCAGCATGATGCAAAAGATGGTTACCTTCCCAAATATCACAATATGTATAAATATAAGTGTATATATATATTTAAAGGCAATATTTTCTCCTTTTAATTTCTGAGTGATGCCTTTCTTTGGTTTCCAACGCTTTCATTTATGGTTCAGTGGCATTTCCTTGGGCGTCTGTTGCTTTGCTGTTTGTTGCTCACACTTCTGGTAGCTCTGGAGCCTCTGGTTGCAGAGTGGGAGTCAGTGAGTTAGAGGAGTTGAGTACAAACCACGAGGTCCTGCAGGCTTTGGTTGCTGATGCCTCATGTAAACAAAAGACCAAAATGATTCTTTTTTGATAGAGTTCAGATTTAATGGTGGTTTGTGACTTTAAGTTCAGACCTTGTTGTCCTTGAACAGCCCCCAGCTGTAGGGGCCCTGTTTGATTGCTGCCAGCTGGAGCAGTTGTGGCAGACTCACCTCCATGTGTGAGGTGGAGATGGTGCCTGTGGCCCTTGTTAGTCCTCTCTGGTGAGTTTTATCCACTTCCCACAGAGGTTCTGCAGCTCAGAGGAATGTGGCAAGGTAAAAACATTCAGAGAGTCATTCTGAAAGTATTATTTCAGGCAAAGCTGGCCTTTGCTTCTATGTTCTAAACTAAGGTGCATTAAAGTTAGTATTGGGTACAATATAGTTTAATGGAAATGTGAATAATTCAGTAGAATTCTGACAGTCAATTTGTTTCATGCTGAACCGGAATCTGTGCAGGATTGATAATACCAATTAAAGTAAATGCAGGATTTTAGCAGAGGGTGACACAGTTATGTTATCAAATAAGAGGTTGCATTAAAATGGGAAGGAGAGTGTGCCTAAGACTTCGGCTTTTCTTAACGGAAGGTGTAGCTGAAGCCTAGTTCTGTGGGGAAGACCCTGGGCACGGGGATCGCTGCTGGTGGAGGGGAGCAGAGCTGTCCCCAGCACCACGGTGTCTCGTGGAGGGCGTCTGACAACAGCTGCGAAGCCAACGTTGGGTTTGAAACACTTTGAAGTGTCGCTGGTGCTGTGCACATAGTTCCTGGCCCAGTTGTTTAGGTGGAAAGTGATGGCCCTGGTCTCCTGGGGGAGCAGGAACTGTGTGCTGGAGGCAGATGTGGTCTGGGTCTTGAGAAGGGAGTCTGATGAACTTGGTGCAAACAGTTCTCCAATATGTATTTGGGTTGCTCTTGCGCTCCGAAGAGCGTCTTACATTATATATAAGCTAACATGGAATCAAAGGGGCTTGTAAAAATAGAAAGTCAGTGTGTGTTCTGTTTGGGCACCATTAACAAAAGCAAACAGTTTGAAATAGATTGCACTGCAGTTCATCTTATGGCAGAAAAGGCTGAACTACTTCAAAGAAATTACATTGTTATTAACATTATCTCGCATTGCTGAAAGAATTATTGTCTCTGAAAACTTGAGACTTTGCAGCAATGAGAAAATGGGAATGTACAAGTATACTTGAAGTGTGTGTTACTTGTGTTCTGGGGTGACATTTATCAAAGCTTTGGATTAGAGCTCTGCTGATTTCAGTACTTATGATTTATGTTAAGAACATGATACATCCAGTCATCAATCACTACTGGGGGAAAAAAAAGCTATATTAGTTGCAGTGTTATTGCTGAGCATTTGGAAGAAAGTTGTATTTATCAGAAATGCGCTAATGAGTCTTTCATGCGGCTAAATTTATTCATTCTCTTCTGTGAGGACACATATTAAGCCTATTATTTACTATTTTGGGTAATGTACTTTTCATGACCTAGAAACATGAAAATCCATATGTATGCAAATGTGCCGTGTTCCATTACTCTTCTCCAGCAGTACAGGACATGATAAATCCCCTGCGGTTGGTCTGCTCATATACAAATGCTTTTTAAAACAAGAGATGATTGCTAAATGAAAATAAAAGCAAAAGATCTGCTGTTGGGTATGAGATCTGTCCCTCTGAATAGGCTCCTGGGAGCGGCCAGGGTCCCCTTCCCTAGGCAAGGGCTGTGTTGGAGGCAGGCGCTATCTCGGGCTGTCTGCCACTCGTGCTTATCTTCACCATCTCTGCTGCTTTCAGTGATGATTTTGGGTGCCCTGTTAAGGTCCCCAGTAGGGTTGCTTGTCCCTGGCCTTAGGCAGGGGCTTGGTGGCAGAGGGAAGTGAGAGGGGAAATGTCTGAGCCTGGGTAGGTGCCTCAGCTGGTTCCTGTAATAAAAAAATCTTCTGTGTTAATAGACCAAACTATTCTCCTTTGCCATTGGCAAAACTTTTTAGAAAGTAATTTGACTTGTTAAATTCGATAGTCTTTGCTGTAGTGAGGATAAATCAGAAGAGAAAAATGAACTTTGGGAGGATAGGGTGTTTTCTTTGTATTAAGGGAGGTTTCCCAAGCTGCTTCAGCTCAAAGACCTGGGTACCAAGGTGCTGATGGAGGAGCATGCACGTTTGAAGTAGAAAATTGAAAATACTTGTAAGTTTTCCCCAAAGCTACAGGCTTTAGGTGTTGGGTTCAGCAAAGAGCAGCAGGATGTAATCCCAGGCCTGTTTTATTGAAACCTTCTCTAAGAAAGTCATTGATAACTCCCTGCCCGAAGAGAACTTCCTGAATTACTTTTACATTTTTACCCAAAAACATACTTGAAAGCTTCTTGTCTAAGGTAACCCTTTGCCCTACTTACGACATGATTTGATTCTCTTGGGAGTAAAGTCATTTGGGAAGTAAAGAACTACAGTGTTATTTTTCTTCAGATGGCAAGGCTGTACTTTTCAGATACTGCTTGTGCAATATAAATCTCTTTTTTTTAAAACAACCAAAACCTGCTGAGGAGGCAGGAGGAGGCTGCCGAGCCCTGGGGACGGCAGAGGGTGTGGGGAGCCCGGACCGCGGCAGCCAGGCCCAGCGCAGCGGGGCTGCCGCGGGGCGCTCGAGGGCCGATGCTGCGGCTCCGCGCGCTTTGCGGAAAGGCAGCGATGCCCTGGCTTGGCCAGGAAACAGCCAAAGGCGCGCGGCTGCCAAGCTGGTCCTGCGTTATGGTGCTGAGCCGTGCCCTCTGCCGCAGACGCGCCCGGCAGCCTGCAGGGAAAGCGAGCCCGAGCAAGGGCTCGGGCAAGGCGCGCCCCGGTTTCAGCAAAGTCAGCGGAGCCCGTGTTTTTATTCCCTCAGCCTCTGCTGTGAGGACACAGTAATTATTTTATGCAAAGTGGTACAGAGTTTAGCAGAGCGATTCCTTTGTCTGTAGAAACATGAACTCTTATGAAAACAAATATAATCTAACAGCCTAAATTCTGTTGCGTGTTGGAAAGGTGCCTCGTCATCCAGCACGGCCTCCAATGGGCAGAGGAGGGGTGTTGGGTGGCCCCGATGGGACACAGCGAGCACAAGAAAGGTGACGGTGCACAGGGGATGGGCTGGAGGGGAGAGTCCCTGTTCTCCCCACTCCCTGACCCTGGTCTTGGTGAACTGTGTTTTTATTTACTTATTTATTTCCCTCACAAAGATGAGCATATGGCACAGCCTCTTTACTTTCAAGTGATGGTATTGGCCAAAGTGTCTAGGTGCTTCTCCACTGAGTTATGAATAGAGGTCAGCAGACTCATTTTTCTTCCTGTCAAACATACAATAAAAAATGCACTAAAGTATAAAATGGAGACCTCTTCTTACTTGTCTGCTCTCCCTTTGCCATACTGCTGTTAGCCGTATCGTCAAAGACGAATTGTTTCTTGGGTGAGCGTTTCCCCTTCTTTGTATTTATGCTACAATGTTATTTTATGCCATTGTGGAAAATGAAGCAGCGCTCCAAGCTAGCACCCTAAACCCAGCACACTTATACAGGCAAATCTGGCTTGATCTTACTACAGGAAAGTGCATAAAATTGTTCAAGGCCAGAGAAATATTTGCTGCCTTTTGTACTGATGGTTAAAGGATGGCTTGGGTTTATGGGGAGTAGCTACAGTCTCGCTTCCCTGACGTATGAAGCTTCTCAAACACCAGGTACTAATAATTTATGGCACACATGCAAGAGCATCACCATTTCTAGCACTCTTTTTTCCTACCATTGATTTTTGAGTCAGAGTAGTAAGAGAAAATGTCTGTTGCCTTCACTGAAAAGGCAGATTCAGGATTCTCACATAGGGACAACTGGATATTTTTAGTGTGCATAGAAATAATGACTTTATGAAAGCATTTTTTTGACAAGTATTCCCTTTCATTTCAGGATTATATGTCTTTTTATCATTAAATATATAATAGAAACATGTTTTCAAATGACTGTAAAGAGATATGGCACTTACCCAGCTAACCCACCGAAAATCTCTGTGACATAGGAATAATCCCCTCCTGATTTAGGGATAGTTACTCCTAGTTCAGCATAACATAGTGATCCAAGAGCAGCGATCCCTCCTCCGAGTACCCAAATAATGAGCGCAAGTCCCACTGAGCCGGTGTGCTCCAAAACTCCTTTTGGGGAAATAAAGATTCCAGAACCAATAATGTTACCTGGAATACAAAAAAGTTTGGCAGTGAGGTAAGAGAAAGCAAGAAATTCATTTAGAAATATATATATATATATTTAAGCTCTTTGAGGCTTTGTGTTGTTGCATTTTATCTGATTAAGCCCTAGGGAAAGTGTTTTGGTTTATCAGAAATCAAATGACACAAGCGTGCTCTCAGATCTGCTGCAGCACCTCAAGGGGCTGTTGAAGGTCTGCGTTAATAACATCGGTGTTCATAAGAAGTGGTTCTGTCATGAATTCAAACAGTTGCAGAACTACCTGTCGCCTGATGGGACCGCATATGGTGTTAGAAATGTTGCGTTTATAATGAAGGTTTAATTCTTCCTTAGAGGAATCTGAACAAGATCAGGCCCATCCTCAGGGAGGAGGGGAATCCAAAAGAATGAAGTGTCATCTGTAACATAGTGGCCGTGAGGAGCTCTAGCCACAATGGCAGATTTAAGATTGTGTTTGGAGGGGGGAAAAAATACTGCTGAAACTGCTGTGGGGGCAGTTTCAGGCTGGCGCTGTGCGTTCGCAGCAGGTATGTGGCAGCAGCTGCTCTGTCGGTGGTTTGAAGCGAAACCCAGGGGGCAGACGGACCCCGAGGCGGCCTGGGGGCCGCGGCCACGCGTGACCCGCTCCCTGCGGGCGCGGGAGGCTGCGCTGCAGCGCGGCGACAACGCGAGGCATCTCGCTGCGAGATGCAACGGGGCCGTGTCGCCGGGACGAGCGGCTGGACGCGGGCTCTGCTTTCCCTGCTTGCTGAGCCGCCAGCGAGCGAGAGGGCTCTGCCCCTTACTGCTCCTGTCTCACGTGCTTGGGTATAAAAGCAGTCTTTTTGATACCACAGTTCAGTGAAGTCACAAAGTGCTCCCCTAGGCAGTTTAATCGGACTGGTAGCAGTTTAAAGTAACATTGCCCAAGCTCAGCAGGGAGGAAATGTTGATATAGATTAAAGAAACTGTGGCAGATACCCCCATGAGTTGTGAAAAAAATCATGACACTAAAAAGAAAAAACAAAAAACCTCTTTTAAACTTTTTATTTCAACTATTAAGCTTTCAGGATAGCCATGTTCACCTTTTTAAGGTGAACAACTGTCAGAAAAAGGCCAGAATCATTTTCTGTTTAGATGAAAGCAGAGATTCACGGCTGCAATTTTAAGAAACATGCTAAATATTAGAAGAATCTTGAAAATGGCTTTAAAGAGAGATTGTTAAATCATACGCAGTGCCTGAAAGCCATGTAAAAAGAAAAAAGAAAAATCTTTCTAGTGTATTGTTAAAGGACTCAGCAAGCAATGGCTATAATTGACTTTTTTATCCTGTAACAATACTGAACCTGCTGTCATGCGCTGCCTCCGCAGCCGGGCGCGTCTGCGGAGGGCGAGCGCCAGGGCCTCTCTGCGCAGGCGAGGGCCCCGCTCACCGCACCTGCCGCCCTGTCATGGCAGCAAATCTCACGCTATCTCATTTAAAAAGTGGCAAAATCCAAGGCAGGAGCATTTCTGTATTCAGGAAGGAGCTGTGTGCGCAGAGAAACAAAGTAGAGAGGTGAGGAAATGCAATGCAAGAGACTCCTTTTGCTTTATCCCCAAGCATGATTTCCACAAGGCTGTAAAACTAAGTCTTCTAATATTACTGTTTCCTCAAGAGAAAGAACTCAACATGCTGCTGCTTCTCTCAGAAGAATGCTTTTTGAGGGGAGGGGTAAATGAACGTGCAGACAATAAGAACACAGACTATTGACAGCAGGATCTCATTGCTTATTTAAAAACTCGAACTTTTGATCATGATCTTGCAAAAAACACCCTGTCATAGTACCAGAATGGGTCGCCCAATGGAGTGGATACTTAGAGAAATCTCATAGAGCTTCTGTCTGACTCTTAAGCCCAGGACAGCAGGTACCTAATTAACTTTCAAAGGCTCCTTTTGGAGAAGAGGGTCTGCCAGGAGAGCAGAAATTTGCAGCGGAAATGTAAAAAACCTTATCTCTTCCTGGTCTCAATTTTCCTTCCATATCCCCTCCAAAGCAGGAGGATTGTACTAGAGGATGAGGTTACATGTGTAGCCTTGCAACAGTGGTGGTCTGGTCTCGATGGGGGAGGAACAAAAGAAGACAAGTCTCCAAATATACAGAAAATATTTGCAAAGAGGGGAATTTTTCAAGGGATTAAATTTTTACTTTTTTTGCATATCTTTGCTGCAGAGATAAGATTAAGCCAGAAATTACAGGTTTATGCTGACACAGGAGTTGGAGGGTAGAGTTGAGGGAAGTCTCTGTGGTGGTGAGGCCTGGTGAGCTGTTGCAGAGGCTCCTGTGGGATGGTCAGGGAGTCTCCAGCCTGGAGATGTTGTGGTTAAGGCTGGATTAGGGCACGCTGGGACAGCTGCAGGCACAGCTGATCTCGTGCTGAGAGGGCGTTTGGGTTTGGCCATCCTTCCCAGCCCAGTTTTTCTGCATGTGAGCTTCAGTGCAAGTTCTAGAATTGCTATTTTTTCCAGCATTAGTTAATTCTGCACTTCCTGTGATGCCTGCAAGGAAATGGCCTCCTTTTCTCTGTTGATCTTTTTCCTTGTCTGACAAGCCAGACTTCCCCCACCATGTCCTGGGAAAGGGAGGCACCAGCTGTTTGCCTCTCCCTGCTTAGCTATTCTGGCCACTGGATGGGCTGGAGGAGGGGAATGGGGAGAGGAGTAGCAATGGCTGTAAAGTAGTGCAGGTGATCCTTGGCACAGGAGCCAGGGAGCAAGGACCAAAGTCCAGGGGTTGGTGCAGTTTTTAGACACTTGCATTGGATTCAAGCCCCCTAAATTCTGCAGGCTTCAGGTTTGCATCCCCAGGGAAGGGCACCTCTCATCACTGAGTGCCCGGTCAATAACGGAGAGCCCTGAGTGCAGGATATGAGTGTTCCTCTCGCATCGCCAAAGAGCGGCAGGGAGGGCCATGTGTGGGCACGTGGTGCGATGTGTTTCGGAATAACAACCTCCTGTTACAACACGACTGCCAAACCAGTCCTTGTTAAAGGACCCTATTAAACTGGAAATAGCTAGCCATGACTTCTTAATTACACCCAGAAAGCATTATTCTTAACTAACTAGCTGAGAGGCATGGCAAGAGTGAGCAGGCAGTTTTCTGGATATGGCTTCCATACAGATACTCATAGAATTTCTTGCTTAAGTGAAATAATCCATCATATTTAAAAAGCTCGTGTCCTTCATTAGTGAGAATGTTGCAATGCAAAACTCTCCTCCAAGCTCATTATACGTTTCCTCCTATTTTGCTCTTGCAACATGTGCACAAGCCATATCAGCAGGAGTGGAAGTCCTACGCCCATTCTGACAACAAAATGTTCTTGTGGAAGCGTGCCATGAGTGTGGCAATGTGCCTGGGAAGTACCTTCACTCTGTAGGACAGACTTAAAATAGATATGGTGGAGAGACTGAGATAGTCAGAAAATTGGATGTCAAAAACCTCCTGATGAGCAGCAGAATCTTAGAGGTGTTGCATTTCTTAGTGTAAGTTCTTAGGTGGAAGAACAAGCAGTGAGGCAAATGCTTTAATTAAAAATTTGTATTTTAACGCCAATCCTGCTTAGCAGGCACTGGAGGGAGTTTGAAGAACAGCTCTACAGTGAAAAAGAAATTGGCTCAGGGAGATCCTCATTCCTGTGCTTGCTACGTGGCAGATAAAGCTGAAACAAATTATTAGTGCTGCTACTCTCAGTACTCACTAAACTTTCTTTTTCTTGCCAGATGTGAATATATGGAAAATGTTAATTCCTTCTTGTAAATGGTCACTGTCTCTATTCTTTCATGGCCATGGTTAGAGTTTCTTGCTATAGAACTGCTTATTTGAACTGAAACTAATACTTGAATTGGGCTTCTTCAGGCCATGGCCATGTTTTATAGAGATAATATTGAATAGGCTCTTAAAAATGTACATAAATTCCTGTTTGTAATAATACAGCCCTGACCCTGCTGGGAGATGCATTGGGTACTCAACGTGCTACAGTATCTACAAAAGTAGAGGAGAGATGAAAGTTGAGCAGCATGAAAATGGCATGGTATAAAATAATGTTTGACATATCTGGCATCTGTTTTGGATACTCAGCACTATACTGGGGTGCCACCTTTGATATCTGTGGCATCTAGTTGTCCACCGTGCCTGTGACTGGCACTATCTGTCTGAGACAGAGAAGAGCACAGAGGCTTCGTCTTGGCTACAAAACAAATGTGTGTGCTTACCTCTCTCTAGTTAAGAACCTTACTGAGACTGAGGGAACCTCATAATTCTTGCATAAATCAGACAAAGTCCTTTACTGGACCTGCTCCCTCTTGTGACAATTGCCTTGGCTTTCTTAGGATTTTTACCTTATCTTGAACAGTATTCTTCAAGTGGAAGAGGAAGATAGACTGTGCGGGTCAGCTGGGCTCTGGACCAGCACTTGGAGCCTGACCGCTTGTGTGTTTTTCCTCTGGTCTTCCTGGGGCAGGGTGGAACAATCTGGGGTTAATTCCAAAGCCCCTTTGGACAATTTCCATATAAGGAAGGGAAAACAAAATGGCTTACTTAGTCTTCAGTGGTATTATCAACCTCTTGTGCATAATAGAGGATGGACAGATGGACTACAGATGGACTAGATCATCTCTAGAGGCCCCTTTCCAACCTTAAGTGTTTTTTTTTCTTTTTTAAGAAAAGAGCATGGTGATTTGTGAGAATGTACTTACTAAAAGGAGTGGACCTGCTCAGCCCTCAGAAATTCTTGACCTTAAACAAATACCAATTTTGTATATGTCAGAAACCGTCCTTGAAACAACAATGTGTTCTGTGGCATTCAAAAGCTTTGAAAAGAAATATTATAAGAAATACCAACTTTTGGAATGAAATCCTCATTCTGCTCTATTCTGTTGAGAGTTTGTAAATGAGATATTGGTGAGCCCTGAGCTTGACAAATTCTGTCTGACTTTGGGTTTATTCACAATGACAATGCCCTCTGATGGGGAGAGGAGAAAGGTAGAGAACTTGCAGCTATGCCCGCCTGCTGATAAAAAAGCCTTTTTGTTCTTAATAACTTGGAGAAATTGGCCTATAAAATTGCTCAAGAGCTGTTCATTCATGTGAAAGGATGACCTCTGTAGTGCTGCCAAAGTCACTGAGACCTTGGGTGATCTTCTCCAAAATCTTTCATTGCACAAATTTGCTCAGCCCCTGGGGTGTCTTCATTCGCACCACAGAGCTTCCAAGATGTGTTAGTAGACTGGAGGGGTGAAAAGACACAGCTTTTTTTTGTGTGTTCTTTTTATTTTTCCCTCTCCTTCTCCTTTCTGATTTTTCTGGGATATCAAAACCACTCTCCACACTGTCAAAAAAAGCCATGGCATAGGGTTGAAAATCATAAGATCTTCAAAATGGTATATTACAGGCCATTTTACTTGGTTTCTGTGTTGTAATTTTTTTAAAGCTGTCATTCTTCATATCTTGAAAACTTTCCAAAGGACTGTGAGGGTTGCAAACGTACTTTTCTCCTTGAATAAGCTGACATTCTCATGGAATATTATGACTTAAAGAATTATTGTGAAAGAAAAGGGAGGGGAAAAAAGCAACAGACGCGTAGATGTTACAGGAGATAAATGATGTGTTGCCTAGGGGAGAGTGCATATTGCCACAACGGTCAGTGAAGAGCCTATCGGATCACAAGATACAGATGAAAAATATCCTAAAATGTAGGAATTTGCCAGATCTGTTTTTAAATATGTAAGAGATCTTTATTAGCTATGTTTTGTATGCGGTGCTGTTATCTGCTATAGGGGATTTTTCTCTACGCTGGTGTTTAAGCTGTGTCCTGTGTAAACAGATTCACTACATGATCAGGCCAGAGCATGTTAACGCTTCTGGTGTCCTGTGACTTTGGCAGTGCTTGCCTATGTGCAGGAGGGCATTTTACCCGTGTTCATCATGGGCTGCTTTCTGGACTATGTGTTGTGTCCCTGCCACAATACCACACAGGAGAAAGCTGGGGCTGGCCTCTAGCTTTGCAGCTGGCTCAGGCTCTGATACCAGCCAAGCTCGGTCTCCAGTGGGGCAGTACGTGGATCTTATGCCAAACTTTGCTGCTGAACTGGATGCTGGAAACCTTGTGCTTCTGCATTTTCATCCTTTATTCCAACAGGCATCTGTTCCATTCGGGCCCTTTGCTTGCAGCTTTGACGCAGAGACCTGACTCCGCTGGGTTTTCCTCAACAATCTTTCTCACATGTGCCATGTTAACTTGTGCTGTTAGACAAAGCTTCTTGCAGGCCTGAAGCTTTCAAGAAACATGATCCAGGCTTGAAAATTAGGGCATGTGATTTTTATTGAAAAATGGTGTTTTTAATTTGTTTCTGGCTTTTGAACCATTAGAAAGTACATTTGAGGCCAAGATTTGAGGTTTTTAAAAGCAACCATGGGTGCTGAGATTCATTCTTTTTTAAACAAAAGCTGAATTCTCATTAGAGCACATGAAGAACTGTGTTTTGAGGAAAATACAAAATATCATGGTGCTTACAATAAAATAAAGGATCTGGTAATACTTTATGCATTCACTTAGAATACCGAGTCCTTAGGGCGTCTTTTATTTATCTGTAGCATACCCTCCATATAGAGTATAAAAGAAAAAACACTGAATCTCGCAGCCCGTTGAAAATATTCAAAATTCTTTAGGAATGGGCTCACTGATTGTACTTGGAGACCATATTTCCGATAAAACTAAGCAATTTCCTGTATGGTTAGCAAAGAAAATATTACATGTTCCTTTTTACTGTTTGTGCTTTTCATTGAAGATACTATACATGGGTCTGTAATATGGCCTAGAAATTTGTAAGCAATCCTTTCCCCTAACATGTAAAATATTGACAGAGAAGAAATTCTGCACTCTGTTCTTGCCGCTGTCACAGAAACGGGTGTGGGAACTAGCTGTTGTGTGAAGGACTGCAGCGGGCTGTGTTCTCTGAAAGCTGTGTACAATATGCTCACGAGCACGGATTGTGCCAGGCTTGTTCTTTTGCTCAGGCCCATTACTGATCACAGGAGGATCTATGCCAAGCTAGACACGAGTGCCACAGTGTTTGGGGTTGCTGCAGGCTCTGGGGTGGACGCGTAGGATGGATTTACCTGGTGGGTGGCTCTGCCATGGCCCAAAGGCACGCAGGTGTGGGGCTTCCTTGGCTTGCATCGCTAAGGTGCGTCCCACGTTTATTCAGCCTGAATGGGAATTTTGGAAGCGGCACTTTCTCCTCAGCATAATAGTTAACACAATTAAGAATTATATTCCCTGACCACCTGTTGTGTGCTACATTCCTACAGTTGTAAGGGATGGTAGAAGTGTCTGTCTGGCTATTTCTGCTACAAAAGGTTTGTCTAACATCCTTTCTCTGAGCTGATGTGGGGACTGGAAAGGCAGTCTGGCCAAATGTCAGTACTAGTTACTCTTTTATGGAATCCCGAAATGTTAGATTCTATAAAATCTTTGAGACCAACACACTTTGTCAATTTGGGTTCAGACTTTTTGGTATGTTGGTATGCTGCATCCCTAAAAGTATGTGGAGATGGTTTTCACTGACAGCTGTAAACAGAGGAATAATCAAAAGTTTGCTCATCTTCTCAGGACTCCAACATCTAAATAGACATTGCTCAGTCCAACAGAAAGACAACCTAGGTTGCTGCTTTAAATAGCAATGACCTTTGCATTATTCCTGTGAATTAATGAATAAATATATTTTACTTGAATATGCAATGCTGCAAAGATTTTGGATCTCTGCTTAAAAAAAAAAGTCCTAGCTGAAAGGAATCATGTTTTACAAATTGTTTAAATCCAAGTTAAATAAGAAGCAAATTATGTCAGCAATGACAATGATGAAACTTAAGGCAAGTATTTCTTTGTCTGCTTAGCAGAAAGCTGCTCAACTAAGCTGCCTTCAGGCCAGCTAATTATGCCACTTCTTAATTTGCCTTCAGGAGTTAAGCACTTATAATAGAGGAAAACCAGTGACCAGTTCCGACTGTCAGCATCTGCTTGTAGGCTTGGGACATGACACACCTGCAAAGCAGCCAAGAAGCAATGCACACGGCTTGTGGTTTTGGGAGTGCTGGCCCAGCACAAGCAGTCGCACTGTCTGTATTAACTGCTGTAAGTAACATCTATAAAGAGTTGAAGAGGGACACGTGCAGCACTGCTACGTAGTACTTGTCAGCGCTGCTACAGCCCGCTCCTCGCCTGGGCCGCTTGTGCGGGTTGTGCTTTCCCTGTGCAGCGCTCCGTGAGCGGGACCATGGCATGAGCCAAAGCTCTGCCCAGTGCTCTGCAGGATGGGCATCTGCAGGGCGGCCTGCAGCCCATGCCCCTGGGCAGCCTTTAGGATGAGAGATTGCAAACCCTCCTCCCCATTAAAATACCAAGGGTAGGTTACAAGTTTTGAGTCAACTGAACGTTCAGGCTCATGAACGTCTTGGAGTACAGGGACTCTGACGGGCTACAGAGAGGCTTAGTGAACACTGCTGCACTGAGGCTTGACTGGGGGTGGTACGGTGGAGTTTTAGATATTTCATGCAGTGGCCTTGAACTTCTTTGCTTTTAAATTGCATTCACAAAACTCTTAATTAAGACCAGATGAAGGACAAAAGAATCTGTGGAGCTTGTCATTAAAATCAAAGCCATTTAATTTCATAAGTGAGTAAAAAATCTAACTACTGCACCAGTGCGAGATAAATTATGGTTCCTCTGCTGATACTTGTAGAGGAAAAAATGACAAATGGCTATAAAAATAACAATGATAATTTAATGTCTCCCGGGATTGGTATTTAACAAAATTAAATGATCTTAAAATCTGACTTCAGTTCAAATATTTATGTTAGAATTCTTAGCAAGTAAGAACATGACCAATCACTATAAACTGTAATTCCAGCATTCCAAATGGATTTTACTAGGGTAAGAATTTATAATCTGATTATGCTATGCCCAGTCCTAAAGTGTTTGTGTGTGTGTGTGATTTTTTTTTTTTTTTTAATTAGACTGCTTAGACTAAAGACAAAAGTGCTTTCTTAGACGTATAGAGAAGATACCTGCCTTTTAAGCACAAAGATATTGGTCTAGTCAACTAGTATTTTGAGAATCATTTTTTGCTATGAATGGAGGTGTGGTTAAAAAAATAAAAAGAAAAAAAGTTTTGAAAGGCAAGTAAATATTTCTGCTGTAACTTTAGTAATACTTGATGCAGACAGGTACCGCGTGACAGTCTGTTTTAGTTCTAGGGTTGGATTTTGATATTGCACAAGATACTATGAAGACTTATCAATCTACTTTAATTCTTATACTTGAGGATGCCTAGTGATGATTACAGCATTATATTTTTCCTTGGTCAATTTTTCATAAGTCAGGCTCAGTTTCCCTGGTAGACTTTTTCACTTAAGAAAAGAAACAAAAATCCCTTAATGAATGTAAAAACCGTAAGAACATGGTTGTATATTAATCTAGCTAAGAATAAAGCCTATTTAAGAGGATCATTTCCGTCTCTCATTGCAACATCTTGCCCAGTCCTCTAGCAGTAATTCCTATGCCCATTTGCCCCACAGCAAGGAGCGATGCCTGGCTTGTGTGCCAAGTCTGAAAGTGTCAAACTACAAGAAAAAGCAAAAGCCTGTTGAGGCCCAGACCACTGCAAGGGCCTTGGGGAACACTGGGAATGTGCAGGGTGAGTTATTGGCTACAGGTGAAGGAACAGAGACCTTGTGAGGGAAGTTTGGGGTCTAAATTGCTTGAATGACAATCTGGGCTGGAGATCACCTTTTGCTTAGATGGTAGCCCCACGGCCAGTGCAACGCTAGCAAGGACAGTCCCTCGCTAGCCTCAGAATAGTCATTTGGTGCTTTCTAGTGTGGGTCAGCCCTCCACAGAAGGGCTTGAGGGGCAGGAGCGATGGCCAGTGAGGAACTGAGTGCCACAGCAAGGTCTCCCAGCCAGCTGGAAGCAGAGGTGCTGGCCTGGCTGCTGAGGCAGGGCTGCATGCAGGTGCTCTGGAGCCCCCATTGCCCCCTATTCCTTTTTTTTTTTTTTCCCCTTCCCTAAAACAAGTGGGGTTGCATCCCACAGTTCGAGGCCCTGGCAGCCCCAGCTCTGTGTCCTGGATCTGAGGGCCCCCCAGCCATCCTCTCCCAGAACCGCGTGCCCATCTCCCAGCCAAAACTGCCCTCTTCAGGCTTGCAAACGCATAACCCTATTTCTGTACAGACTGGGGTGCACGGCTCTGCTGCTAGCTAAGGTGCTGAGCTCTCAAAGGTGCTCACAAATGGAGGTAAAAAAGAAATTCAAGCTGTGACACAGATAGGGAAAAATCAGGGAATTAAAAGCATTTTAATGCATGGAATTATTTAGATAATTCAAGGAGTAGCAGTGTGGCTAGAATATCATTCATAACTTGAATTTTAATGAACATTATCATCTTAGTGGCTGTTGTATTTTTGGTTTATTGTTTTTCCAAGTGTTGTTAGAACCAGCCTGTTTGCAAGATCACTGTATGCCTCTTTCCCTTAGAGGGAAGAACCTCTATTTTATTGTTATCTTTTTTTATTTAAAAAAAGTCAGACTGATTTGTTGCAAAGAGATGGCTGCTGAGCAGAAGTAACAAGTGGGTGCTACTTGCTCGTGAAGATTGCATTGTGGTGATTTTGATGCACATAGAGAAACGTGCTGGAACTGGACACAAAGCTCATGCCCTACAGAGGAGCCATCAAAGCAAAATTGTGAAAAAATTGAGAACTCTTAACCTCATTTTTTTCAAATAATGTGCTCAGGGTTGTGTTGCCCTGGAAAAAAGAGCTCCGTGAGGCAGGGAGTCTTCCTGGGTGCTGCTGAGCACCTCTGCCTCCCTTGCATGTGCAAGTGTCTGGTTACCTTTAGTACACATGGGGCATCTGAAAGCTGCTTGGAAGCAGCAAGCTGTGTGTTGGGCTCTGGCTAAAGCTGTATTGGGAGCTGTGCTGTCACGTGTGAAAACTCTGCGTGGAAAAACTCAGTGTGAAAAACTCTTTAGTAAAGACTACTCGTTTGGATCTATTTTCTGCCAGCAGTGGAAAGAAGACTTAGAAAAGCAATAGGTGCATGTATAGGTTCATGTGCTATTTATGTGAAGCTCCTTATTACAAAGCTGACTACTGCTCAGGCCACTAATAATTCAGCACCTGCCAAGGTACTCAATAACTTAAAAAGAGAAATCGGCTGGTTAAAATATCCAGCTTTCTGGAAGAGGATGCTCTTTTATCTTCTTTCTGTAAAAAAATTAGTGATAATTTGTCTTTTTTTTTTATAGAATAGAAAGATAAATAAAAACTTTCTTGATGAAGTTTGTCTTGAACTTCTATTTTCATCACATGATGTTAAAATGATCTGCAATGAATAACATTAAAAGGAGGCTAGAATGATAGAAACTGACTTCACTATAGGAAGGACATATCAGTACTGTAAATGACCTTCTTGCAAAAAAATGTGAAGTTGGATGTCATTAATACTTAAAAATGCAAGTGCTTTCAATCAAAAACATTATTGAAAACTCTTTCTGATTACATTCTCTGCTTTGCAAGGATTGTCTGAGATATCTCATAAGCGTGTGTGTGGGCATATAGACTTTTGATATATTAATGTGCAAATCTGCATGCAGGATCAAGTTTAGTGCCTGGATGGGGACATACTTTGGCAGTGCCAGTGCCCATCTGCATTAATGCTGTCCTGGCTTCTCTGCATGGACACCAAATGCTTGCATGACTCTCTTTGTACAGAACAGACCTCCACTAATGTAGATGGATGGTGAGGTGAACCAGGAGACAGTGCCTCTAAGGGCCATGTGAAATAATAAAGATGGATGCAGAGCTAACGTACGGCTTTATTCAGTTTTATTTGAGTAACACAACTGCAATGTGTTTATGTCAAAGGAGAAGTTAAGTCTGTATGATATGATTTCTTGTTGTTCCAAACTGGGAACTCCTTTTGTTCTCCTAATCCTTTCACCAGCTGCAAAAAGCTGCTCTTTTCAGGCATGTAGCCCACAGCTTTATTTCCTGCTCCTCTGTTCTGACTCTTGTACTTGGTCCGATTGCTCTACTTCCTTAACTTTTGACTTGCTCTCCCTCTGCTCTTGCCAGTGTTAGGTTATGCAGGCTGCATTTCATTACCATGGAGAGCAAATCTTGGCCTCCCATAGCCTTTCCTATCCACTGCAGCGAATAGCACAGATAAGGCAGAGACTGGGGTAAGCTTTGGACTGAGACATTTGCCTTGGTATTTTCTCAGCAGAGTAACCCTGAGCCACGCCAGGCCAGGTTTGCTGGGACTTGTTTTGCACCTTCCTTTTCTAGTTTCTTCCCTGAGCAGGGCTGCGGGTGATGAGAGGGGTGTCTGCAGGGCGCTCCGCCAGCCCTCTCTGGTGGGTATGGCCACTGACAGCTTGGCTAGGGAGAGCACTGAGGGCACTAGGGCTTGGACCTCCCTGCTGGCTGAACCAGGTGAGTGCATAAAGGAAGCCAGTGGCACCCTCAAAGGAAAGCCTTCCCATGGCAATAGGGAAGGCTTCCTCCTTTCCAGTAATATCCAGGGAGAAACTGAATGCCAAGCCTGAAAGTTGCTGCTATGAATGGAATGCGTAGGAACCCTCTCTAGTGCTCTGAAAAATCCCTGGTTTGGAGTGTGCAGTGCTGTGCTCTTATCTGTGTGTGGTATGAAATAGTGCGGCTTTAAGCTCTCTTGCCTAGCAGAAAGATGCTATTAGGTCTTGCCAATACAGAAGTTCACAATTCCTAATGCTCTCCCTGCAAGCACGCTAGAGGAGGTAGGGGTCTTTTCTAGGACACTGTCAGAGCGCTTACTATCAGATAAATCCTGATTTTCAAGGAAAGCAATTGATAGGGGAGTAAGGTCCTCCTGGAGATGCCTAAGGGACAAACACCAGCCCATAAAACTGATACAGGGCTTGTCCTCTCAGCTGGGGAATTCTGCAAGTGACAGCGTTGCCCCCAGGGAGTTCTCATGGTTCCTACTACACCTGCACCGGCTTTCAGTATTTATCAAGTAGAAAAGCAATTCTAAAGTGCTGCTCTAAAATTCGCCAACCTGTTTTTAATAACTTAAAGACTTTGGCTGTGATGGGGAATCTATGGGTCAGACAAGTGCAATATGAGGAATACAGCTTTTTACCAGCTCAAATTCTTTAGTACTGCACAGTTCAGGGGCAAGGATACTTGCACGATCTTTGAAGTATAATTTGTCATGAAAAAATGCTGACTTTTTTCTTTTTTCCTATTGGTTCTTCTTGCTTGCTATGAATGAGCAGGGCAAAAAGATTAACTGAACAGTATGAGAAACTTATCAGCAATTGCTGCACAGCACAAAAGTATCATCGTGTCTGTTCCCAAAAGCTTAGCCCTCATGGAAGTACCATCATTTCCCTAACTAGAAGGGTGCAATGAAATGGCAGGATGTACTTTCGTGAGTTGCCAGAGTAACCCCTGGTGCAAGCGCACAGAAGGGACAGGCAAATCTAGGAGAGAGATGTTCTAGTCCTGAGTCTTGCTGAGGTGCCTCCAAAATAGAAGTGTGTCCTTCTGGAGCTCTTTGAAGGGAACAATATTCCTCCTTTAATGAAATATTTAACAAAAGATTAAAAGGATTAAAAACTTTACCTTTGTATACATTTGGGCCTTTTTAACCTTTAGCCATGGCATGTACAATGCCCTACCATTTTCACCCCAGGGCCCTGCAACCAAGGTATGATGGATGATTCATGGCAGGACAATACAAAAACAAACAGGTCTGGAGAAAAAAAATGCAACTTGAATTGACTTGCTCAGGTTTAAATGAGAAATGGATCTCCCTTCTCTCTCTCTCATCCTTAAAGTAGCAGGTTTTATTCCTCTTCCTCAGACCCCACAAAGATGAGCCCCGCAAGAGTGCGCTCTGGTGTTAGAGACCTCTTCTTGAAATTTGGGCAACATTTATGTAACATCTAAACTTGCTATGACACTATAACCTGGGATTCACTAAGAGCATCTCTAATCTAGACGTTACTCAATCCTCAATCTCTGAGTGTGTATCATGGGAATTTAAACATTTTAAGTAAAGCCTAGTCTTCAGTACTGTCTGGAACAGCAAAAAATTACATATTCAAGGTCCTCTCTAAATCAAAATTTCAGGCAATAAATAACTAAAAGCAATCTAAAAACAACAGCAATAATAGACCCATCCCAATGGACCAACTGTTGTGTGTTGTATCTCAGCTTACATCCCTGGGATGAGAGGATGAACCAAGAATCTCCTTTAAGCTTTACTGCCATTGCCCAGGATCTTACAGGAACCTCATTTTGGATGCAGATGTGAACCCAACATGAGCTCTTTGCTATAGCAGAGTTTATTGCACTTGCAGGTTTCACAGATCCTTGATCAGGAATCATTCAGTCCTCTGCCACCTGAAGCAGGTTCATTATAAATGTCACTTTTCAGAATTTTTGTCATTGTTTTGGGAGTTACTTCGTTTTGGTGCTTTTGAGCACCTACACTTTAACAGATATTTTTATCTCAGAAGGCCGTGAGACCACAAAGTGATTGGATTTCAAAACACGATGTTTTGCAGTCAAGTGCCTTCAAGTAGGACTTGTGAGTTGGTGGTTGGAGGTGCCACCTTTGCCTCCCAAGGTGCATTGGTGTCCTTGTCTTTGGAGCAGAGGGAACGGTGGCTGCTGCTGCTGCAAAGGGCAGCCTGGCCAGCTCAACATCTAGTGTCCCTGGATGCATTTTATCAATGGCAAGCATTATTGTTATTAGATTCATGGTAGAAGGGCTGTGTGAGACAAGCCCCTTAAATTTAAACAGTGAGAACAGACTACACTTGTTCCCTATAGCTCTGCACTATACTGTGCAACCAAAACAGTGCAGTCTATTCACAGAGAACTTCACTGAAATATGACTGCCATCCTGCATTCCTTTTTTTTGGGTAATAAAGGATTAATGTGCTTCATACATTGCTGCTTTAATTTTAGGGCCTGATCCTACGAAGCCGTGAAGTTTTTGGCTCTCCTTCACTTCAGTAGGATTTGAGGGACTCGGCATACATTACAAAAAGGGTCTTTAATCTTCCTGGGGGGCCTGGGCACGCTAAAGGGGAGGCAATCCTTCTGTACATTCTTATAATATGTATGGGATTTCAGTACCTTTTGTTACAGTCTACTTAAACCTTATTGTGTTGCTAGGGAACTAGCCGTATCCACAGTGAACAAACATGTAGATGTTGTGTCCTACTGGTCTCTGACAGAGTTTAGCCCAAGAAGTTGCTTTATTTCAGTAAATTCTCCTAGCAGCAGTACAAAAAAAAAAAAAAAAAGGAATCTGTCAGTTTTATTTTTATTCCAAATACTTTAATTCTGTCATGAAAATAGATATCCCTTCTAAGCTGAAGGCTAGTGTGTAAGGACACCACCCAGAATCAATTACTCCTTTCCCTGTTCTTTAAAAACACTGATTCAGCTATTTTTAATAGACTTGGGTCTAAGTACAGTGTTTGGACGCTTAACAAGCTTGGATACTTTCTGCTCTCTTGTACTACATAATGCTATTACTATTTTCATCACACTTATAAAGAGAGCTGATTATTTAGGTCTTTACAGTGTATGGCTTTTTAAGTTTTCAGACTGAGTATTGGAAACAATGAGACTTAAAAGCATTTACCGGAGTCCAAGTTCAGCACTATTAGTTCTGAAAACAAAACCAAAGCAAAAAACTCCTCCCCCAAGCCCGCCACACTTAGGAGGATTATCAGCTATCAGTATACTACTTATTTCCAGAATTATTAATTCATTTTGCTCTTTAGTGTTTATGGGACCCTTGAACACCCTTTCTGAAAAGGTTTGGCCTCCCTTTCTTGGTCCGCCTAGGAAGTTTTCAAATAAAACGAAGCTTGAACTTCTGCCTATACAGGAAAACAAGGCTGTTACTAAAACAGGACAAAATCCGGGCAGAGCAAAAACAACTTAGGAGGGAAGGGAAATGAAATATAGTTTGAGATGACCCTCCATTCTAAACAAGTAAACAGCCCCCTGTCCACCAAGCTCTCTGGAGAGCTTTTAAGGAATTCTGAAAATAATTCAAAAAGGGAACTTGGCCCCTTCTTTTCATTATTCTTGTTCCATTCCTTGCTTCTCCCTAGGAAATATTGATCCCTTGGGCCTTATGCACACGAGATTTTTTTTGATATAAACGTGTACAACTTAGAGCCATATGTCTTCATATTCCTTGATATCCCCAGTCTTGTGGAGAAGTGCATATTGATCCTTACCAAGGCATGGGTATGCAAAGATTATTCTTCTGGATTCACAAACCTTTCTCATGGGGCCTTAGCAGGAGTGAGAGATCTCACAGCAAAATAGACTATTAAAAGCCCATCAAATATACTAATAGTTGTGCCTCACTGTCTCATGATGATTGTGCAATATAACAGCAAAACGGGGGAAGACGCTTAGGAACCACAAGACATTCACCAGCTAATGATGCTTTTTCTTGTCAGACCAGTAGCTTATTGTATCATGCATGCAGGCAAGTATTCAAGTGCCATGACCTTTTTGGAAAACTGCTTAACTCGCAAAGAAAATGTTCAGTGTTAGAGCTCATGTTCTGTGCTCTGTTGTCTGAATGCATCTTGATCCTGACTACAGCGATCTGGAAAAGAAACTTTTCTTCCAGTCTGATTGTTCATCCCTGTGCGACTACTTGACCCAGGGTTCATGCAGCATCATTAACGTGTCTGGAGCTGATCTGGTGTCACAGGTGAACTGGAGGTCTTGTGATGGACAACCTTGTACTATGAATTGTCATAGATCATATGATACTATGAATTTTTAGTTTTCTGACCTAGTGTGTTCAATCAAAGAATGAGATTTCTCCCTTAATTTGATTTTCCTGTCTTTTGTGGGTCCTCATATTATTTAAACATATTTTTTGTGGTTTATTACTTTACCATGTTTGGTCTCATCTAGATTATGTTGCTCCATGTAAGGGGTGAAAGGGCTATTGTTCTTCAAAGCAGAAAAACTGCCACTCATCCAGATCAAGTGACCTATTTCTTGGAGCCATAAATAACCATTCTGAGGTCTTACTGATTTATAATGCTATTTTTTATGCTATACATTATGAAGCCCCACATCTGACATGCAATTACAACAGTATTCGCAAATAAAAAAACAACACTAAAAACCCAACCTTTTTCATATCTGAAGATTGTAATTTATTATTAATTTTATTTTTTCCATAAATTTGGTTCTATTCTAGTGTTACATGAATTGGGCCAATTAAGCCCTGTCACTTATTCTGTTACTGAATGATGCAGAACTTCCTCAGGCTTGAACATTACCAATATATTCCTCTGCACCTTTCTTACTTTGGGATCCAGTGGAATTCTTCTCTCCTGACCCAAAGAGATGATGGACCCGTGTTTGGAGCAGGAACTGTGAACTCTGACTAAATCTCGACTGGGCCACCTATTGCCCTGAAATCAGAAGAACGAAACCTACCAGTTTCTGAAATGGTACCGAGTTTTGTAGACAACAGCTCACCTAATCTTGCTTTTCTACCCTGACTTGCCAGAAGATCACTACAGGAAAGTAAGCCAATAATGCATGAAGAGGCTCTGTTGAGGCGCATATGTGGAAAAAAATCTATTTGCCATTGCACACAGCTTTACTCTGCATGAGAGCAGGCCTTGTATGTTATCTACCTGTTCTTGCTATACAGAGAGAAATACAGGATCTAAAAAGGAAATGAAATGTTGAGATGTTCGCTCCATGCTACATCGTTGGCTCTTTATTCTTCATTGTGGAACAGTTGCTGAAAATTTCTTTGGAAGGCTTTTTTTTGAGGTTGGATTTTTTTTTTTTTTTTTTTTTTTTTCTCCCAGGATCAGCAGGAAAACACACTGCTAGGATGTTATATATTTGGGACACTTCGGTTCTGACAAATGCCTTCTCATTTTATCGTGCTGCAATCAAGATGACAAAAAAGTGTGGCAGCTAGTTGAAAACGCTCCCCCCACCAACCCCAACAAAAAAGGGGGCTTGAAAGGAGAAGTTTGGCACACAAAAAGCTCCAAACACAAAAAAGCTAAACCTCTACCAAACCATTTCTGTTTGCTGTGAGCCTGCCAAAGCAGAAAAGACTTTCTCAACAGAAAAGGCTACATTGTGCTAGAAGGAAATGAGCTGCAAGGCACAGGAAAAGAGAACACGAGTGGAGATTTATGGTGCTGCTGAAAGCAGACACTGTACTGCCAGATCAGAGTGGGACTCTCGCAAAGGATGCACCCCTTTTTTCTTCGTCTATCAAGGAAGAAGGGGAATTTGTTTCAGGATATCTGAACTGCTGATGTCCACGATAGAAAGCCCAGTGCTTCAGGCTTCTGATCAGAGTGGTTGTGTTCATATAATCAGAATTTTGTACTTTTTGAGAAGAACAGAAGAAAAAAAAATCCACAAATCAAACCATACCTGCTAATTAATAACCTGGAAAGAAGCTGTATTACAATGTTGCAAATTTTACTTAAGTATCACCAATTTTATAAAATACATACAAAACTCTAGATTGGGTTTGGGAGAACAGGGATGCCTGCATGTAACTTGCCCATTTTGGATGGGCATTCCTAGATTTTTCTTTCAAAATATAGGGCCCGATTTTTTTCAGCAGAGAATGCCTTTTTCAAAATGGGTATCATGCCAAACTACAGGCACCTATCA
>VZSV01000008.1:7988665-8041254 GCA_013398735.1 Nothocercus julius | reverse complement strand
GGACCGTTAAACGGAAAGCGAGTCCGCGCGTAACGGGGGATACGCGCGGGCGGCGTCGAAGGCAGCGCATGCTGGGTGGGAGCGCCCTGCGCTGCCGCCCGAGCGCGGGAAGGGCTGTGCATACCCGCGGCTCGCATCTCCAGCCCGCACGATGACCATGAGCCGCGTGTCTTGCTAGGGGTAACGACACAGTCATTCAAGGGCAGAGTGTTGGGTTTTTATGTGGCGGGCACTGGCTGTGCGTGGCCAAGTGCATGCAGTTGGATCACTATGGCTGTGCTAGAAGCTGCTGAACGCCTCGGTTCTGCCTTGGCTCTTATCGCTGCCCGTGCGCGGGAGCCTCATGGCACCTTCTGGAGGTGGTGCCATGCTGCTGCCCATTGATAGGTTTCAATCGTAGCCCCAAACCTAAGGAAACCCTTATTTCCTTTTCTCATGCAGGAACTGGGGGTAAATGTGTGAATACCAGCTACTCCATGCCAGTGTGAGCCTAGGAATGCCAAGGTAAAGGTAAGAAAATAACGTAATGCATTTGCAAGTTCACACATCTATTTGCTCCGTGAACAACTTCTGTTCTCCGAGTGTTGGTGGCTGATGTCTTTCCCGCACTCAGCTGAAAGTTAAATGCTACCTGGGGAGCCTGGTCTATGTAACTGTCTATTACTGCATACACTGTACGAAGGATTTAGGGGTGAAATCTCTGGTTGAGGTGGATGGTTGTCCTCAGCAAAAGCATCTGCCCCAAGGCAGTGGGAAGTAGTCTGTGCACCAGTGGGGCAGCCAGTCCAGTGGTAGGGTTTGGATGCGGGGTGGTGATGGCAGTGCGAAAAGGAATATCTTGGATTGAGGACCTTGTTAAAAAAGGTGGAAGCTTCTGTGACTTTGATCTGGTTTTGTTTGACTCTAGAATGGCAAATGCAACCTAGAAATTGATGAGTTGTGTGAAGAAATCACTGGACTGATCTGCAAAGCAAATAATCATAAGTGATTTTACTTTATAAAGTTGCTTTGGACAGCAGCAATAGGAAGGCTTATTGGTTTTCAGAGGTTGAGACTCGTTTTCTAAATTGATCCATTTCTTTGCAGAATTTTAGTTTTGAAATGAACTGCCCCACTCTGTGCTTTTATGGAATTTTCCTGTGCTTTTTTTTAAGGAAGCATTTTACAAGAAGAACCACATTCTGAACTTGGTAATCAGTATTACTGTTCTCCTTTTATTGATGGGGAAATGCAAACTCTAGAAGTGAAGGTTCAGATGTTCTAAAGCAGGTTGTTGTTTTAGGTGTTTCTAAGTGGTAGCAATGATCGTTTCAGAGTTGTAGTTTCTACTGTTAGCAACTAAAATAACTTCCAGCATCCCTGAAAGGCAGTGCTTATGTACATGGCATGCTTATGTACAACCTACATTAATCCTGTGCAAATTCAGCTGTAACAATCTATTGGTTTTGTTAAAGCTAAGAAGAAAAAATTATATTCTTCAAAGAAAGTCTGAAAATCAAGAACTGCTGGAACTATGTGATGTTATTCACTCTAATACTGTGCTCTGAGAGCCTAGTGAAAGTTAGGATCAATTTACCAGGACAGAACAATTTGCCAGAACAACAACCACAAAATCTGTTAAATGAATGACTGTATAGAAGGGTAGCACTTTACTAAGTTGTTTCTTTTGCTGTGGTCAGAATGTTGGTTTGCTCTAAAGTATGTGTATAAACTTTGTGGCTTTGTGTGATAGATAAAATCATGGCTAGCCACCTTATTTTGATGAGCAGGAAACAGTGGATGGTGCTTGTGAGATGATGAAAACGAATACTAGAATTCATTAACTCTAAATCTTCCTCAGCTCCTCTCTACCTGAAGGATTTATTTATTTATTTATTTTTAAATTATGTATTCAGGCTAGTTCAGTAGCTCTTGACAAAGAAAATGATAAATATACCTCTCTGTGTGCATGTACCCTGCTGACATAAATACCTTGTTCTTCCTTGCTAAAAGCTGCGAGACACGACTGTATGATTTTTGATTTCAACTATTTTGCTGATAATAGTAATAAAAACCGTTGGAAAAAAAAAACTAAAAGTGTCTCCTAAGGAGAGGTGTCTTGTAACCGTGCTAACCCTTCGAAGCAGAGGAGCCCTAAGAGCGGTCTGTCATCTCATCTGTCTTCATGTATAGTGTGTTTGAACCAGCTGAAAGAGCAGTGGTGGCGAAATCACAGCATGGTTCCAGGGAAACTTTTTGGAGCAGAAATCTTAATGAATTGGCACAGCAGTTGTGTTGCAGCCTGGATATTCTGCGTCACACCTTCCAGTTTCAGAACCAGCTCTTGTTTTGGGGTGTCACCCTCACCCCCATCTCCTTGCCTTTGTGCAAGGCTCTTCCCAGCAACAAGAGAGCCCTTTGGCTGCAGGTAGCGTGTGCTTCCTGGGCAGTGCTGCATCCCTAGGCCTGGATGGGACCCAGAAATATGATGTCCTCTTCTCAGTGTGCCCAAAGTGCTTAATTTCCTTTTTTTTTTTTTTTTTTTTTTTTTTCTCCTTACTCTCATGGGTGCTTATTTGTGGTACCTACCTGAACGTACTTCCTAGTGTAGGCAATAAGATTGTAAGAAGTTCAGTTTAATCATTAAGTAGCATGGATAGTAATTGGAGAATTGGAGTCAGGTGGCTGGGCTGGGTGTAGCTGTGTTGGCGGTGATGGTTTAGGATGATGGCTGTGCAGCAGCAGTGCAGCCTCTCCCTGCCACGTGAAGCTGAGTGTATGGTGTATGGGATAGTAGCTATAGGTGAGCAGATGCAGCTAGGAAATCCATGCTGGTAACTGTTATCGAAGCTGAAATGGTTAGTTTTGGAGGGTTGTGTTCGAAAGTACTATTTCACATCTTAAAGAAATAGTGTGGCGTATCAAAGGTTAACTTAGGAGTGTAGTCTTGAACCTTGGCAGAATACATTGTTTTCTTATTATCCAGGAAAAAAGATAAATTCTTTATCTAAATCCATATTAAGAACATTAGTTTACTACTACTTTTCCCAGTGTTTGCATAAGAAATGAATTCCCTTTCCAAAATTTCAACTATTTTTGGTTTTGCTTAAGGAGAAAGCAGGCAGTAGTCTACAAGTAGTTCACATGAGCTTTTGATATGCATATATCCATAGCAAAACATATGAGTGTAAAACAGCCACGGGTCTGAAACATGTAGGTAAAGACAGCAGTGACAAAGGATTGCCCACATTAGCTGCCAACAATAGTTTGTTTATTTATTTATTTATTAAGCTGAGTGCTTGTTGATTTCACTGCCTTTTTTTTTTTCTTTTTTTTTTTTTTAATTTTTATTGAAGGTGAAGAGAGGATAATTTTCTTCTTTTTTTTGTGGTAGTGTTGGCAGCTTGTTTAGGTTACACCTTCTGTCCTATGGTCAATATAGCTCCAAAAGGGGCAAGTCAGAGAGCATGTAGGTTCTAATTAGTAGTTATCTGAGACAGTTCCTCAGAGCAAAGACTTCTTTTAAATTGTTTTGGATCTGAACATACTGTATCTACTTGAATGACGAAATGTTAGTAAGCAAAAAAAGCCAAAGTTCTTTGTAGGAAGGCAATTGCTGCATAGCAACTGCACAGAGAAGATGCAATGAAGCTTGCATGTGTTCTCCTTTGTTGCTATTTTTGTCCTCATTTTCTCAACAGTCTGAAACGTACAGAAATTAATAGAGTTATTGGAAAGAGTTCATTCATTGCTACTTCTGCTCTCTTAAAAAAGGCAAACAATGCCTGTTTTGTTACTGCATTTTGGGAAGATATTATAATAAAGGACATTTAATATGCCAGTCAAGGAGGGATGCTGTCACTGAGATTTCAAATGAATATGGTCATTAATATTTAATATATGTGAAGCACATGGAAAGAGAGGCAAGTTAAAGAAATGTAAACACTATCCATGACAGTAGAGATCTTTGCAGATTTTCTCCATATCTTCCCCCCTGCCCCTCCCTCCCCCTGCCCAGACATATGGCTATTTTCTTAAAGGAAAGCAACCCTGAAAATAAAGCAGACAATTTTGCTGAAAATTGCTGCTAAAGAAACATAATTCGTCTCTAAATTTAATGAGATCAGTGTAAACAAGAGTTCTGAAATAATTACTTGAAAGGATAAACTTTTATACTGCATCTTTAAACAAAGTGCAGTGGGCTGGATGATTTAGCAAAAGGCAGTTTGAGGAGCAACGGGACTGGTGTTGTAAAGTGAATTTTACTTGATAATAAACTTGAGGGAAAGGTTTTCCATGTTGAACAGTGTCTATGCACAAGCTGTTACATCCATACCAAGTGCAGGGGCCGTTGTCTGATCTGTCCCAACGGAGCGCTCGGCGCCAGGTCCTGTTGGAGGGGTCTGGCCAGCACTGCCGCTGATGGCTGGGCTGGGGCTGCGGGATCCCATTGCTCTCACTTTGTGCCTCAGCCTCTGTGCGTCCTAGGGCAGTGAGTTGTAGCTCATGAGGATTAAGAGCAGTACTACAAGTGGGAAGAAAGGCCTTGTATTGGGAGACAAGTGACCCCATCAGTGGGAGGGAACCATGAGCCTTTTCTGTTAATTTGGATTAACGTAAGTGGGTCCCAACAGGCAACCCTAAATAGAGTCAGGTGCAGGAGGGACAGGTACTTGGTGAAAAAATCTCATTCTTCATTACCTTGTTTTATCATGTTCCGTCTGTATGTGATAAAGGGAAGGGGAGGAAACGGTGTGTTTTGTGTTTCTGGTGGTGGATGATGCTGCAGCTCTGTGATTTCAGAAAGCTGTAACAAAGAAAGCTGCATGAGTGTGAGGCTCCTGCGTGTCTCCCCAGTAACTAAACAAGGAAACAGGGGACGTGGGGCTTGAGGAGGAGAGGCAGACTCATTTCTTCTAGTCTAATAGAGGGGAAAATTGTCCCAAGTATGATCTGATCACCTGCTGCAATAAGGGCAATAGGAAAGAGTTCCCTCTGAGTGTGTTCTAGTGCTGGAATAGTTTAAAGGGGCTAATTAATTTGCGCAGACTAGCCAAGCATCTCATGCAGATAACAAAAATTCCTATGGCTAAATATAAGCTTATTAATATATTTGGTTACTTTTATTTTTGTCATTCTCCTCAATTATTATAAACTTTTTTTAAAAAAATAAATGGCATTCTCTTATCTTTGTACCTTTTTACATGATAAAAGGGGGTTGAGCAACCCGAATACATGGGGCATTCTCTGGGGGCAGGTATGAAGATAGCTCACACCTGGCACTGCTTGACCCTCACCAAGCACAGCTCTCCAGGCCATTCCGACACGGTGCCGGGAGAAAGTGGAGCTTTCCATAAGGGTTAGGGGGGTGTTGCGAACTCAGGGCTTTACATGGAAATCTAGCAACCCCCTTGAACCAAAAGCATCCCTTAGGATGTGGTAAGGCAGTGAGAGGTCTGTGTTTGTACTAAAACACTCAGTTGTGCCTTCCTGCTGTTTGTTTCTAGGAAGAGCCCCTTCACTTTAGTAAGGGGGAAGACTATAATCAAGAGCTGGAGTTAGCAGCTGCATGGTGCTCCTTGGCCTTGCAAAAGCGGCTTGTAAGTGGGTTGAGCTTTAAGAGTGTGTCCAGTAGTTTGCTGAAAAGGGCCTGGGCATGATCCAGGGAGAAGCAGGCTAAGAATCGGGCCTTCTGGAGGGCCCTCTCGTCTGTGTAGATTTGAAAAGTCTATTTTCTGACTTTTGCAAGGTATCGCATTCCTTGAGTGTCAGGAAGAGCCTTAGTAGGTCTCCTGTTTGGGCTGATCGGTTGCACTCTCTCATGGTCCTGCGCAAGATTTAGAAGCTTGAATCCCATAGTTTAGGAACTTCAGGCAATATCATATAATATCTTATTTGGAACTCCAAGAGGGATGGGGGCCTGTACCCAGTGGAGGGTCACCTGGTGTGAATAAGCCCCCACTACAGACTGCACAAAAGGGGAGTGTTTTAGCAATGCAGAGAAGAATCAGGGCCAGCCAGATACTTCACTGCACCTACAAAACCTATGTTGCACAGCAGGATTACATCTTTACATTTTGGTGACCAGTGTATTCGTTGTCTTTAGGTGAATTATCCATCAAGTATGCCCTGCTGGACACTTAGTTATTCATGTAAAATCTCCACATTTATAATCTGCAGCTGTGTGAAATGGGCTATGGTATGTTCAGATTGTAATGCCCCTTCAAAAGATATTCATGGCAGCTCGTAAGGAGCTGAGTCTAAGTAGATTATGTAAAGAGCTGTTTCTAGGTTGTGGATGAATGAGGTTAGTGGAGCCAGGGTTGCTGAAAGAAACTGCTATCAGTTAAGCACCTGCACAGTTGGTGTGTGTTCCAGAATTGACAGGCAGTGGTGAAAGAGACCTTGAAGGATAACTAGGTTCGGAGCAAGTGCTTGCTCTGAGTGTGTGTGTTTTTAACATTTCATGACTGTAACAACTACAAAGCTTTTCTTGCTAGCCGGTCTAAACTGTTTGTTGCAATTAACACCATCTTGGCTTGTCTTCCTTAGTGGTCACTGGGAAACTGGCCTTTATTTTTTGTGAGTTCTTTCTAGTTTTCTAGAACACTTACTTTCATCTTATATTTTAAAGATTCAAAAAGCTTTATTTCTTCAATTCTTGCTCGAGAGATATGCTTTCTAAATCTTGTTCTTGTGGCTTTTACCTAGACTGGCTGCAAAGATGGTGTCTTAAACTGTGCATAGATTTGAACCTAATGGATTGCAACTGCTAACTACGTCAAAATAATCACCTCCAGTTCTTAAAAGTTATGTTTCTCTCAACATGGGACCTGCCTTTTCAAAGCACTGTTGGACTTTGACTCAGGTTTTCAGTTTGATGTTCACTGTGGCATGCGCATATCCTTTGCAGAAGGAAAAGTCCCTTCAAATCCTTTTCCATCTGTGCTGCTACCAACCTTGCCCTTCTCCACTGTGCATCTGTGTTTGGATCCCTCCTTCCTTCATGGAGCACTTATTTGGATGAATTTAGTCTTCTTGATCATGTATTGGTCCATTGAGATCATCCTGAATTTCATTCCTCTCTGCTCCTGTGTTTACAATTACTCTGAGGCGAAGTACACCACAAATTCTTAGCCTCTGATCACTCAAAATACTCTATCAGGCCCTGAATAAATGCAAGGGAAATACTTTTTGAGGGGGATTTTTTTTTTTAATGTATCTTATGATAATTATCACTTGGCTCATACTTCCTTATCTTTGTTTTGAGCATGACACATTAAGCAGAGTCAAATCTCTAGTTTCTAAAGGAAACTAGATCATGTCTAGCACTTCCCCTTTATCCAGTGGAACAATTTCCCTCTCAGTCTCTAAAACCATCATCCGTTATTTCTGGGAACTCTTGTCATTCTCTGAGAAGCCCAGTAGATGGCAATCTGGTCCTTTAACTCAATGTTTTTATGTCAGCGTGCTCTCAGTTGCCTCCTGTGCTGATTATTTTAAATACATGTTTCTTAGTTTGACCTATTAACTTAAAATTGCTCTAGCAGTAAAAAGGCTTCATGATGAAGACTGAAGTTTTGATGAGATATGTTTGAGTTCACATAATATCTAAAAAATAAATTTATAAATCCTTTGGTTTATTTCTGCAAAACACAGTTTTACAGAGTGTGCCGTCAAGGGAGTCGCTTCTCCCTAGTTGTGTAGTTCACTTTGTGCATCTGTAGCTGATGAATGAAAAGGGAGGATAGGAGGAGGAAGAGCAGAGGACGGGATCTTTCTGCCATATGGTCTCCCAGTCCGAGTATAGCCAAATTATAATTTAGATGAAGGTTGTTCTCAGATCAGGCTGGAGGTTAGCACTGTTATACATAGAAAGAATTCTTTTTTTTTTTTTTTTTTTTTTTTTTTTTTTTTAAGACTTCTAGTGTCTTTAGTTCTGCTAAAGGAAGCAGCTCTGGAATTCTGTTTTTGATTGCATTTTGGTTGCTTGAAACCATATCCATTGCTACTACGTGCAAACATGCTGTGTCCTTTTGATCACGTTGGGGAACGAGGGTGGCAGCAGCTGGATTCTGGTGACTCTGTTCTTGCTGGGGGCTCCCGCAGTGCTTTGGGCCAGCAGTGCGAGGCCGTGGCGGTGCCTGGGGGCTTGTGCGAAGCAGCTCTGCTTGCCTGGGGTGAGGTAGCTGCTGGGGGAAGTGGTGCAGAGCTCTGGACTGTTAGTTTGAGACTCAGCACTGAGACACATAGAGCAGACCATGGCCTCCTGTTTCTTCGGTATCAGGCTTTGACCTGAAAAGGACTAATGCTTGAGGTACTTCCATCTGCGTGTCTGGAGCTCCCTCTCAACTCTTCCTGACCTGTGAGCGCTCCTGACTCTTCCAGGACAAAATCAAACAAGTTCACTGAACCACCTGGCAGTGGTTTGAACCAACTTGTTTGGCTTTGCCCTAGAACTGACTAGAAGTGCTTACACAGCCATTTACTGGGTCTCAGCTGGAAGGTGCTAACTAACAGCTCAGAAACAGTAAGGAACAACTTTCTAAATAGCTTCTGAACTGCGTGCCCTGGGTGAGAGTCTTTACATTAGCCTGTTGGCTTTTCCTCAGAAGGACAAGGTGCTCTCCTATAGCCTGTTCCACTGCAAGAGTGACAAGAAGCTGTCACTTCTCCTAGCAGTGAGTTAGTATCCTCTTGCAAAGGTGTCTTCCCTGCCCATTCGGCAGGCAGGGGATGGATGCACATGGATATGTCTGATGGAGACACAACATGCTTTGCATGGCTTGGGGTTGAGAGTCTGCTGCAGAACCTTATTTTGCTGTCTACTTCAGAGGGTGAAGAAACCAATCTGGCATACTAGGTTAGGTAACAGTCTTCAAAATACATTTTTTTTTTTTTTAAACTTTCTTGCTAATAAGGTGGCATATCTATTGTATCAAGGACTAGTAAGAAATGGATAGCATTTCTTATCTTACAATACAGTAGGTTTTGAGAAGAGCAGCAAAGTTCAAACATGTCATGATCTTAATTTAATGCATGAGCAAATGGTTGAACCGAGGACCACAAACAAAATTATCCTCGGTCTTAGCCAATAGCTCATCTCCACACAAGATGGAGAGCTGTCTTAGAGACAGAAATGCCTGTTTGGTTTAAGCAATAACCAGTGCATTGTGCTTAGAGTTCATACACATCCCCTCCAGTACTTACCTATTAAAAGAGTTCACAGAAACTACACTGTAAACCCGCTGGAATAATTTTTATTAAATAATGTTCCTTGGTAAACAGGGAAAACTCAGAGCTGCAAGGAGGTTAAAATTTGGGCTTGGCTTCACCACTAATGACAAAGGCCCCAAAATTTGCTGAGACAGAGATGACAGGCTCTCGCAAGCACATCATGTCATCCAGCCACCCCTCCTTTCTGCTTGCTGCAGGGTATGGCTGCTCTCAGACAGAAGAGCACAGAGTTCTTGCAGGCTTTGCTCACGCACATGGCAGAGCAGGAGGGAGGGGTGGATTCTGCTGTGTGCCTGTCCCACTTGCAGGCACTAGACCAGCTCCAGCAAACCCTCCTTGCCTTGCACTGCTCCAAGAACAGGCACTTTCAGAGCACTGCAACAATACTGGTGATTTTCTTTCAGCACTGGGTGGCCATTTATAACTTGTCAGCCTTGGCTGGTTTCCAGTCAAAATAATTTTTTCTTGAAGAAGAGCTGTAAGGGAGCAGGGATACTAGAGATAATGCAGAGCTGCCAGTGACCCTGGTTGCTCACGAGTACTATGTGCCTCAGACCAGGATGCAGTGAGTGACATTCAGACACTTGTACTTGCTGTAATCCTGGACAAGTTTCTTACCTCTCTGGACATGATTGCCTCTGTAAAAAATGTGTTTCCTACCCACTGTGATCTGCCCTGGGACTTACAGGTCATTATGTATTGTACTATACTGTGGTGTTATCAACTGTGAGCTTTTACAAATGAGGAGGCATAGGAGGCTGTTTCTTTATGTTAGTCTTTGACAGTATCATTGTGGGTAGGGGATTTGCTGTGCACTGCATCATCCCAAACATATTTGATGATAGCATCACATTTTTCTCCTACTTGCCCTTTTGCCTAGAAAGGGGTTAGGCTCTTGGGGTGTTGCCTGACAAAATTCAGGAGGCGGGTGGGTGCGGTGCGCGTTTCTGGCTGCACCTCTCCATAGGGTTACCGAGAGTGCAGCGGGCCCTCAATGCAGACGGAGCAGCCTGCACAAAGGCAAGGAGAAGCAGAAGCTTCTCATAGGCAGCAGGTTTCTTCTTTCTGGAGCAACTTGCCAATAGAGGAGCAGAAAATGTTGGAAAGCAGCTGGGCTTCCCGCTGCGTGTGTGTATGTGTGTGTGTTTGTGTGCATTTGGCCAGTCATCCTTTACGTGAATGCATCAGCCTCTTGGAAAGATGAGGTTTAAGCCAGGTGTTGGTATTCACTTGCTGTCTGTACATCATGTTTAAGGAAATGCAAAGGGAATTCGAAAGCTAATGAAAGTCTGTGTCCATAACAGAGAGGGGGACCAGAATCTGGAGCTCCCCCTCTGCTCGTGTTTGCAGTCACCTCCCTTCCAGTAGTATTTGCAGCTGCTACATAGCAAACGTGTGTTGGTGCAGGATGCTTTTGTGTTCTGCAGCCCACTCTAATTCTGGTGCCTTCTTTCTGTATCTGTCCTTGACCCTCTGCATTTGTGCTTCAGCAGGAAAATATGGGAATGCTGGCCTGTCCCCAGAAAAGAGCAAGAAGTCTTTCCTCAGTCACTAGGAGATAGAAGATGAGATAGTAAAAGGAAAGAAAAAGAAAGAAAAGAAAACAAGGAGAGATGGACTTGTTTTATTTGCTAATTAGAAAAGTAAATCACTCTGCTTTAAAAAGGAATAATTTGCAAGACCAATATTTAAGCGCTGTAGATCAGGAGTGGATGGAACCATTTGCTTCCTCGTACTTCGTAAAGGGATGTGTTTGCCTCTTGCTTAATACTTGGGAATCCCTTTCCTATTGAGTTTAGGGTATACATGTTGACTAAACCATAGCAGGATTCCTGTCATTGCCCCAGAACAGCACGTCACCTGTGCCGACATCTCCCGCCCTGAAAGGGAGCTGCCCGCAGTCAGGCTGCGCCACAAGCCGGGATCAGAGCTGCGCCGCGGCCCGGCCTTGCACAAACAACGCGACTCCTCTGGGCATCTCTGGCTACGGTTTCCAAAGCCTTTTCTTTCATCTCTGCTTTCCTAGAGACTGTCATGATCTGTAGCCCACTCTAGGACTAACCTAACAGCTGAGGTTTTTCCTGCTATTGCAGGGTCTACTTCTTTCCCTTATTCTTGTCCAACACTTCTCTAGCTCATCTGAGTCTCTTAGAAAAGCAGACGCTCCTGAGCCAGGAGCCTGAAGTTCTGACGGAGCAAGTCAGTCAGAAGATGGTTTCCTTGTTGCTCTGTGGGGAGAGGGTGGTAAATTCTTCATTACCTGCCTTGGCTCTCTTCTGAAACTTCTCATAGAGGTACTAGTCATAATAATAATATTTTTTTTTGTGATCTGACCTTCTTCCGTTCATCTGAAAACATGCTGCTAACAAAATAACAGTTGATAGGGCAGCAAGCAACTGTCTGGTATTGAGGACACACAGCGGTGAATGACTGCTCCATTCTTTCCCAGTAGTTCTTTTTATGTATCTACTTACATCTGTTTCTGGATAGCGTATAAAATAATTCTCCTACATCAGAAATGTGTTAAATATTCCCTGACCAACTATTCACAAATCATTTAAATAGCATTCTTCTGGTTTGTTGAATGTCTTTTGTGACATGTATTATTCTCTGCTTAATAAACCATGCTGGTTCTAAAACAATGGCAAGTCCACTTGATCTCTGAGGAAAGCGTGTATTTAAAATGATTTTTAGCCATAGACTCATTAAATTATGAAGCATTTTCTGGTTCACTGCTGGAAAATAAATAAGAGTTTCTGTCAGGTAATGAAATACCCAACAGACCAAATAAAGACTCTTAAAAGATGCAATAGATCACCAGGATAGCCCCATGTGGACCAAATGCCTGAAATTTCAGCATCATTTAAAAATAATGCATCTAGTGGTTTGAAACCTTTGGGCACAGGTGGGCAATCCTTGCAGGTATTTCATTCCTGTTCCTCAGTTAAGTCAGGTGGCTTTCTAAGACTAATGCCTAGACCATGGAAACAGAAAGTAAATGATAGTAGTTATAGAGCTGAAGGAAAAATAGGGGAATGGAGAAACATGTTACAAAGGCTTCACCAAAGCTCCCCATCTGTGAGATCTAGCACATGCTATTAAGAATATGCAAAAATGAAGTTGCGTGCTGAAGAGATAAAAAGCTTCTTCCAGGTACATTTCTCTAGCTGTGACATTCGGAAAGTATTGATCCAAGCTCTAAGGTTCATCTTTTTGAGCACTGAATTACTGTACTAGGATATAGTATCAAACTGAAATACTGGCTGTTACTGTCTTTCTGTTTCTGTGGTTTGTCAATGCTTCTGCATTTCTGAAAAGCAGTGGTTTTTTTTTTTTTTGAAGAAAATTATAGTTTTGAACCTGGGTATTTCCTGCCAGAGTTAGCTGTTCATGGTCCTTTTGGTTCTGTGAATAATCAGCCTGGGTCCTGGGCTCTTGATATCTAACATTCTGTGTATGATGAGTGAGTGAAAGACTTATATCCATGGCAGTGGTGCCTGCAGGTAGGTAGAGCAACTGGGAAATTCTGTTCTTATAAAATCCATAAAAATAGCTAAGAGGTGTAATGCACTATAAAGCTGCCACATTAACACGCACTGGGCTGTCTTTCCATTGTTTTGATATGCAGCAACAGTTTTACAGCTGTCTCAGAAGGTGTTATAAAGCTTTGTTGCAACAGGAATAATCTAAATCCAAATTTGGTTCATTTTTATGTGGTTTCAGAAAACTAAAATTAAGTAGCGTGCATTTGCATTTATCCTGCTTGTCACAATTACAAGGCAGGTGCAGAAATAATGAGAGTTGGTTTCGTTTAATACGAAAGGTTCAGCAGTGCTTGCCCTGTCCAACTGTCTTTTTTTTTTTTTCTTTCTCTCTCTCTCTTCTCCTTGCAAGTGTATTGAGAACAGCAGCTTGAGTTTGAGATGTGCAGTCACTAGCTTCAGTCCTTCTGTTGCTTGGCATTTCTTTGCATTTCTCACCTCTGTCTCTGTTCAGATAGGCTAGTGCAAATCCCCCAGGAATGAGAAGCACAAGTGTAAAAGTGTGTCCATCATGAGAGCGAATGGGAGCAAGGAGGTCCAGGGTGTTGGAAGGCGGCAGACTCCAAAGCTGCTGTGCTCCTGGAGGAGCTCCCCGAGGGGGTTTTACACCCTGCCACACCTGCACATTTACTGCCCCATGCAAAGCTCCCTGGCTGCTCCTTCTGCTCCCAGGCCGTTCCTTCTGATCCCAGGCTGTCCTTTCCTTCATCCCATGCAATGGAAGGGGCTCACTCATTGACTTCATAACACTAATTTGTTGTCTCCTTTTCTCATGCCTTCTTCTCTCTCTCAGCCACCGTTATGAGTAGGGAGAGGAAGAGCAGGGAGAAAAAGCTCGAGGGGACTGAAGCCATGAAGAGCTCAGTCTTACTGTCAAGAGACCCACGGCCTTACTCCAATGACAGCAATAGCAGGGCTGGCGGTGCCTTTCCTGTGTTGCTTCCCCTTTCCCTTGTATTGAGACAGGCTACTCTTTGCAACAGTTCCTGGGGTAGATGTAGCTCAGAGTCCTGCCTGCCTGTTGATTGTCACACACGTAGCTGATGCTTAGAAATAATCTCAAATTTATCCTTCAGGTAGAAAATCCCTTCTGAGATTCACATATCATGTGACTGATGTTAAATGAGCGACAAATGAATGTCCGAAACAAATCACGCTCAGTGTCTGAGTTCCAAAATGGCAAATGTGCATGTGTATTTAGCCTGCACTTTACCTTATTAGACAAATAAAACAGGGGTTTTGGATCTACATGTGGTTGTTTCTTACTGGCAGTTGCTCTAGCGCTAGTAGTGGAGGCCAGGAATGGTGCCCTGGTCATTTGTGCTCGGGTCATTGGAAAGTCTCTCAGCTCTCCCTGCAGCTCTAGAGTGTAGAGGATTTTGCTGTGCCTCTCTTGTGGGGAAGACTCTTCTTGTGTCTGGTCCAAGGTAATTCTGGAAAGAGAGTTGAAAACGAACAGTTAAACCACCTTGGAAATTAGCACCTTCAGTATGATGTGAGTAGTGGCTATTATGTGTGTCTTCACTGTAAGAGCTTGATACATTGGAAAATACCAACCGAAATATTTCTGAGGTTGATAGACAAGAAAAAAAAAATCTTAATGCTTTTAACTCTCTGCTTTATATGCAGGTACAGTATGTATTATATAATGTATAGCTGATACTTTTGCTTTTGCACTGTACCAGCAGACTGCAGCTCTGGCTGAGAGTTATCCAACCTGCATCCACGAGGAGAGAGGAGTGAACTCTGAATGGAGATTTTAAGTGACAGGCATTCGAAATGTCTTAAATTCTTTCATGGTATAAATAATCCTAATCAATAAATATGTTTCAAATAGGTAACTCTGATTATGTTGAGTGACAATGTAAAGATGGAATTGTGGTGGTAGGGACCAAAAAAGAGCCTGTGTGGGTTGACTGGATGTTATCTCTCTCTGTTAGATTCTGACCCCTCTAATGCCTCTGCGCTGTGAGGATGGTGGGAGAGGGTTTGGCATTTTCCTCTCTTCTGGCTGGTTCTTCCGCAGCCTGGGGATAAAGTAGGAGCAGCCAAGGGGCCATCGTGCATGTTCCTTTGGCTCTGCTCAGCGGTGAGTTGGCGTCAGTAGTTTGCTCCATGGGAGAGCTGATGTTGTTTCCTTGGGTCTTTCCAAAGATTTTTTTTTTTTTTTTTAAATCTCATTTGCTTAAGGTACGTCTATTTCTATAATTGTTGATAATGCAGACAAATAGAGTCTATCTGGTTCTTACTGGGGTGATAAGGTATTTATTCCTTCTTGGAAGCCTATAATACTAGTATGGTTTTTGTCTACCTTTTTGCCATTCCTCACCACTACTGACTCTTCCAAATCAACCTTGTGCTTGTGTTTCTGGAGAAGGGGATCAGACACTAACACTCCTGGACAGAGGTGATCAGAAAGTAGCTGCAGCACTGGTATTTTACATTATTTTTCATCTTTTTTTTTTTTTTCCCCAAACATTTTGTTCAACTTGAATCTCATACAGGAAGAAACAGTCGTGGGAAAAACTGCTTAGCTTTAAAAAGCAAATGGAGATAAACTTCGGTTGTAGGAGTGCCACGTTAAATCTGCTAGTGTTGGCCATATTGCAAGACTTATGAAGAAGAACATAGACACTTCAGTGTCTAAATTCTTCAAAGCTTTTCTGTTTAACAGTTACAAAGATTTTCATTCACTGGCTTTGCTTGAGTGAACTTTGACTTTGGGATTTCTTGGTTCTTGTGGACTACATGTACTAACAAAGTCTTTTTTTGCCTGTCAGCATCACCTCTGAATGGAAAATTCAGCTTATAGTAAATGTTAAATGTTCAGTGATATTCCAATAAAGAATCAGTAGATGAACATAAACTTGAATGGAACAGTAATTATCTAGAATTTTAAAGTCTTAATGAAGCTAGACATGGTTAACTTGAAACTATTTTGAGGCCAATAAACGCAAATGAAGGATCTCAGGCTGCAAACACAGTGCTTAATGCCATGGGATGCTGGCAAGCTAAGCACTGAGCTCAGGAAGATGTATTTGGAGGATTGTGCCCCAAATGTGATTCTTTGGTTTCACCTGGAGCTGTGGGTGAGTACGTGTATACTGTATGACAGCAAGGTTGCTGTAGTAATTATTCATTAGCTTTAAATAACAGGGTAATTATGAAGGTAAAATTCATATACCCCGACACACCCTTTTTTTGCTAGCTTTTCAATTTCTAAAGAATGCCTACAGCCCTCTGCTTTGTGTTGTAAAACAGGGCACTGCTCCTAGTTGTACATGGTTGTTTCAGAGCTCCTTGCAAGAATGTGAGCAGGGGTTAAAAGGTAACATGAATCAGGGAGGCAAGCACTTCAGAGAATCAAAGCCCAGTTTCTCCTATGCCTTCAAGGATTTTGAAGGTTACTCTGGTGCCTACAAACACCTGTATACAGCATGCAGGATTGGTCTTTTTTTTCCCCTGCAAATTCTTGAACTTTCTGTTTTCTCAATGTCTGGTCATTTCTCACTCTTTTCTAGTCACAGCTCTGAGTCTCTTACTAGGGTTGTTCAGTTTTCTGTGGAGTGGCAGCTAGTTCGAGGAAGTCACCTGAGGGCCAAGACCATGGGCTAACATCTCCTTCTGTTTCTTGCGCTATGAACATGGCTCCCCCTCAGCACCATACCTGGCTTCAAGGCCCTGTCTGGCCCGTGTGCTCTGCGATCTCGCCGTGAGCTCTCCAAATTACACCAGCAAGAGGATGCTGAGTTTGTACTTCCAGGTATATCTTAGTTGTGAGACAGGTCTACTCTTAGTGCTCTTGCAAATGAGATTTTTTTCACCTCTTGGCAATATTTAAGCCCTCCCAGGACTTGGTAGCAATGAGGGGAGAAAGAAGTGATTATGATGCAAATTCTGGACCCAGTCACTTGATGAATTAGTTAAGTACCAAAGATCTCTTCTGGAAAGAGCATTTCACATTTTTCTCTTTTAGTGGAGAGGTTGTGACCAAAGAATTAACTCTAAAAAGATCCATGTGGACCATGTTTCTGCTGTGTTCTGCGCTTGAGAGCAGAAGGAGTTTTTGTACAGCTGATGCAATTTCCATAGTGGCTAAAGTGCTGAGGAAACTGGAGAGATGGGCAGAGTTGTGGAAAGAGAAGAAACTGTCAGAAACCTTAAATAGCTCAAAGTATTTGAAAGAAAACTGCCTTTATCCTGGGGTGCAGATCTGTGGGACTATCAGTGGGAAGTCACAACAAAAGGGTTATTAGAAAGCTAATTCTTGGGGAGAGGGCCTTGTATTATTCTGAGATATCCTATCATGTTGTAAAACATCTTTTTAAGAAAAGAAAAACTTGGAAAAAAAAAAAGTGATATGTGAGCTGTTGCATATCTTTATGGGCAATACAAATATGGGCAAAACAAACCTTTGCTTGATCAGTAAATTACAAACTGAAGAGTAAGAGTCTAGGCCTACCAGGGAAAGGAGAGCTACCCCTCCGTGCAGCCTGCCCTGTCAGCTGCTTGTGCCCTAAGCATTGCACACACAGAGCTGTGCCCTTGTCTACTTCTGTACTTCCCCTTGTTACCTGTCCTCAGACCAGTGCTGTTATGTTTACCCACCTTTGTGGTTTGGACAAACTGCCTTCTTAGGCTCTTTTGTTGAACATCCTTCCTTCTCCGTTTACCTTTGGAGAAATCCTTGTGCACCGCAGCTGCAGTGTCCCCTGTTTAGGGGTGGCTCTCAGAGATATTCGAGCAGCTCAGGAAGCGCTCAGGGGCAGGGATGTGTGAGACCCTTGTGTGCTGGAGCTGCCAGGCAGAACCGCAGCAACTGCCCTGTGTGCTGGTGCTCCAGCTTCCACAGCTGTGTGTGGAAGACCAGGCAACTGCTCAGTGGTGGGCAGCAAGAGCATTGGAGAGAAAGAGTATTTTAGACCTTATTGAAATAAGCTTGGAATTGCTGTAAGACATACAGTAAATAAACAGTCCTGAAACAATAGGCAAATGAAAACTGATGTAGAAATAATTAGTAAAAGATAATGTGTGGTAGCATGGTAGTTTGTATTAGACCAAATGTAAAAAGTAAGCTGTACCAAGAGTGAGGAAAAGTAAAAGGCTAAAAACACATATACCCTTTCATTGCAAAATAGTGTAAGCTGCAGGAATAGTTGATACATATATATAAATGTGCTGCACACTTATGCATATTCCTTGAACTTCACAGTTGTATCATTTCATAACTAGACTCTGTAAGTGCCTATTGTACAGAGCCTTACATTATTTTTATTTCATAATACTACCACTTTGTTCTTCAATAGTATTAATCTGAGAGCTGAGCAGCTCTTTAAAGGAAGCATGTTTACCTGTAGTAGTGGATTACTTAGCCAATGGTCTCTGGTCCCGTCACAGCTCAACCATTTCAAGAAACATGTAAACATTTCTATTAATAAACACAACTTTGAGTCCTAGAGACAGAGGCCTTTATGTTTTCAAAGAGGATCTTCAACCTTCGGATGTTCAGGACGTGACTCTCCTGGACAATTCACAAATGAGGTTGTGACTCAAAGGAACTACTCGTGCTCAGCCTCTCTGAAAGGCTGAATGAGGCGACGTTTCTCAGGCAGGATACTCTGAGCTACCTAAGATTTCTGTGAATCTTGGCCTCGATTCATATCGATCAAATTTAGGCCTGATCTTGCAGGCTGCTAATGTAACAGGTAGGAAGAGGATCTTTTCTCATTACCTTTCGGTGCCCTATATTAACTACAGGGTCATCCCTCTTGTGTTGCTCTCATGAAGCGATTGGCATGTCAGTCCATTACTTAGAAGAGAATGCCTGTATGAAAAGTGATACTGCAGGCCCTGTGGCAGCACAAACCTGATCATCATGTACTTTCCTTACCAATTCCTTCAGTTGTGACAACTGTTATGGAGAAAAAAATGCTATTTATATCTTGAGATCTCGCAACAGCATTTGTCCATTTGTTCATTCTCTCAGTGGGATGAATCTTTCTTCTTTTTTTTCCCTCCTTTTCCTCCTTTTTCCTTTTTTTTTTTTTTTCCTTTGCTGAACAGCAGTGGATTTTTAACAGTGCAACTTTTTAAACCAAGTGATTAAGACTGGTCTTTTCATTCTATAAAATGAATCAGCTTGTGAATTTTTTTCAGTATTTTGTAGAAGGAAGTGAATAAAATTTGCATTACAGACTCTTTGAGAAAACTCGGATTGTAAAAGCAGGACTCCCATAAAAGCAGTGCCTGCTTATTAAAGAGAATTATCTGTGTCGTGTAAGTGCTGAGGTGTAGCGAGTACAGGCAGAAAACAAGCAATTTTCTCACCTTTAGAGAGTGACATCCTGTCCTTTGCTTTATGGTGTCCTTCACCACCATAATATTACAGTTTCAGTTAAAAGCTCTACACTTAAAAAAAAATACAGTGTAAAGACTGGACAAAATTGCAAAATGTCTTAAACAGGAAAAGGTGCTGCTGCAGCAAAGAAGAAGAAGGTTTTATTGCTAAATTAGGAAGTGGAAGTTGATATGAAAGATGTTTTCCTCAGGAAAAAGACTGGTAAATATGAGGCAAGGTGATCTGTGATTGCAATATAGCAGCTCTCAGCTCCTTCTCGCTCAGCTCTGTCTCTCTGCAGCACACAGTTCTGCCAGTTCCAAGCTTCATCTGTGTACATCGTATACTCAATTCTCAAACAATAAAAGCACAGAACGAGATTCTAGAGGATAGTCTGGATAGTAAATGAGGATTATGCAGTAGCAGTGTATTTGGCATTAGTGACTGCTAAGGATTATCAGCTATTTTTAGTTTTTTTTTTTTTTTTTTTTTTTTTTTAACTAGGGACAAGAAACAACATACAGGAATCTGCATTACATTTTGTGGTTTTAGATGTTTTCTATGCAGATAAAAATTTCATGTAAATATGTCAATGTTCATTCAAAAAGGTAATTGGGAACATTTTAGGGGTAAACAGCAATGGTGTAAAATCTTATTTCCCATTCTGATTCCCTGCCATTTCCCAATGTGGCACAGAGTTATTAAAGCATGTTAATGAGACTAGGATTTATATATTTATCAGAAAGCTTAAGAACTAATTGGTTAAGTAGTTTGTCATCTACTTTTTGTTCATTAGTTTGCTTATTCATTCCTGGGTGTTTGCTAAGGGTTTTCAGTTGCTGATTCCAGTTACCTAGTTTAATTACAGTTTGCTCAAAACCCACACTAAACGGCTAGTCTCCAACCCCCAAAAATCTTAGAAAAAGAAAAAGGAAACATCCTTATGTTTGTGGGATCCAGGGATTCAGATAGTAAATGTCGCAAAAAATTCTTTGTGGCAAAAGAGATTCAACAAGGAAATATTTACTAGTTTTGCATTCATTTTTCTCAGAGGCACCCGTGGAGGTATCAGAACTGGAGGGGATGCAATCCTGAGCAACCTGCTGTACTTGGCCTTGCTATAAGCAGGAGAGTTGGATGTGAGGCCTCCAAGGGGCCCTGCTGCCAACCATGGCTATTCTGTGATTCTTATGGGTCTGTATGTCTCAGTTCAATAAATAACTTACAGGCCAGGTTATCTCAATACTGTAATACAGAAGTAGGAAATGTGTTCTCTGCTCAGTAGGGTAGGTCATTCCTCTATGAAAAAAAGTGTGAATTCAGCATGTGTACTTTTAAAGTATATATACTTGTTAGTAAGTATCCTGTGTTTGTGTGTTTCAGTAATTTTAAGCATAATCATTTAGCACGTCTGTTGTCTTTCCCTTCATCTTGTCCATTTATAGATGATTACAATCAGATTTATAATTTCCTTGTGTCATGAAGGCTGTTTGCCTTCATACAGCTAAGACCTGCAATGTTAATGAACTGTATTTATATGATATCGGTTTCACAGAATCATCTGACCAAAGTGAATTATGTATGCTATAGGCCTGTGAAATTTGAATTTTCTTTATGAATTGATAACATGTCCGCATACATATTTCAATTTCAAGAATTATATTTTGAATGATGTTCTTGAAACCAGAGTATCTGCACTCAGAATGGTTAATTCCTGTAGACCAAGAACCTTTTCTGTGATGGTCTGTAAATAATTGTGATTATTATATTTGCTTATAGCTTTAAAGTAATAGTTTTCAGGCATTTTTAATAAGTTTCACTGGTTGGAAAAGCTTTTTTTCCTATGTTATAATTAAGAAAAAAGACTGAAGCAAATTTCAGCTCTTTTGCAGATGTTGCATCTCTTCTAATGTGAAACATCATTCTAATGTTTTAGTAGGTGTTTATCTTTGGTCTCAGCAATTATCTGATGGTCACCTTCTTTCTTTCTCATCTCCCACTATCTCTTCCCTTGTCTGGCTTTTACAGTTTCCTTCTCTCTTTCCTGAGTACTGAAAAAAAGTCTCATTAAAATCCTGTTAGTTAAACACATGTATTTTAACAATTATTTCTAATGGAAAATTTCAGTTGTGATGGCTGCTGTTATTATTTACGTTTTGAAATCATACTAGATTTGGAAAGTGCATCTTGCGTGGACAGACAAAACCTTCCTTTCCATGGGTAATTTCTCTCTTGACGGTGCTTGATTCAACATGCTTAGGCTATGTATGAGTTGGAAACCTGGGGAACAGAGAAGGAGCATATGTAGAGCCTGAAGAAAATAGTCAGTTATTAAAACAATTTAGCGTGCCATTAAATCTCACAATTTTTGAATATAAATAGGTTGCTCTTCATTTTTCTTCATCTGTCCTTCCATTATATGAGAAGACCTGGTGCTGAATAGAAAGGCAAGGCAGCCTAACAGTTAAAATGCAAAAGCAGAAACCCGGATCTTGATTTTTGGTCTGATTCCGCCAATGACAAACTGTATCATCCTGTGCAGCTTACCAAACCTCTCTGAGTCTCACTTACCACTCTGTAAATGTCATATAACTGCATAGGATGCAGAGAGGTTTAATTAGAATTAATTTCAGTCTTTCAAGTACTGTGCATTTCTCAGATGAAACGTGCTGTGCAAGTGTGAAGGATAATTATTATGTTGTGTCTGTGTTTTTTCTGATACATTATTGCTACTCCTTTATTAACTGTGTCTTGAAAAAAAAAACTCCACAGTATTTACTGGTTTTTGGTTTTGTTTGCATGGTTAAAGTTAGTTGCTATGAGCGCAGTAGATAATTAAGCTAATATTAGCATTGAGATGTGGCTTTTTTCATTTAAGAATGTTCATGGCTCTTAGATTGTCACAAAATGTCTGGCTGTTTTGATATTTTAAGTTGGAACACCTTGAATCACACACCTAGTGTTAAGAAGTGTCATATTCCTTTTAAATGTAGTGAGGTAGCCAAGCAATAATAGCTTGCGAAGGCTCTGTGGGTAGTTTCCTTGTAGCTGGTCAGAGTCGCCTCAGATAGCACTGCAGAACAATCACTCAGAAACTTGTCCTGACGATTTCGGCACTTGAAGCCTCCTTAACTCTTTGCCAGCCTTGCCAGGAGCTGAGTGCATCTTGAACACTGGTCAGTGGGTCCCAGCCTCTTTCTTTTTGACTGAAGCCTTCAAGTCCAGAAAAAGCCGAGGTGGCAGTGGATGACATGTAGCACATGGAAGCGCGCTGCCTCGTTGGAGGGGAGATAATCGTGCTGTTTCCAGATGGAATCTCAGCTATAAGAGAAATAAAAATAACTGATTGTAGCAGAAACTCCATGTCCCAAGGACATAATAATTCAGAAAGTGTTGAGTTATAAACTGTGCTTGTACTTTAACATGGATTTTAGCATGTGATTGGGCTTTTCTTCTAGCTCAGTGTTCATGAGCCTTAAATAGAAAGGCAGTATTAACAAATAAGATCAGATCATTCTGGGATAATGAACTCCTTTCAATCAAGTTATTGTTTTATAGGCATGTCACACTCATTTTGTCCTCGATTGCCCTTTCTTATTAAGTGTGACTATGCAATTACTTTAACACAGAGGACTCTTGTGGTAATTTTTGTGAAACAAGTGTATCCAGAGAATCAGTCTTCTCCTCCAGTCAAGGCCACAGATGTGATGAAGGAGACTTCTCCTGCTGTTGACCTGTTGTCTGGAAAACTGCTTGAGCTGCTTTGGTGTCCTCCTCTTCTGAAGCAGGTTACAGCATAACGTATTCACTTCATTTTTAATTCCATTATTTACTTTATAGGTACAGTGTGCAAATAGGTTTAGGTGTACCAGGATGCTACCCAAGCAAAATACAGACTCAGCTCATCTCCTGAAGCTGCATTTTGTGCTATGCCAGTATAACCACTCTTGGACATAGCCCTTAAGAGTAGCAGTCTGCTTGGTGGTATAGCTGCATCTCCAATCTCCATCCTGTGTATTAAGCAGGGTTGGTTCCTTATCAGGATCCTGACGTAGTATAGAGCTGGACGGAACAGAGCTGTGAGTACACGTCTGGCCAATGTAAGCTTTATTACCTTTATGAAATGCATTTCTTCACTAGCATACACCAGATATTAACTTTGGGTTTCCAAACTCACACATAGCAAAGAGTGTTTCTTAAATGCACGTCCAGCTCTCATCAAGGTTGGGGAACTCCAGACTGACAGCGAAGTGCTGCATATTTGTTGGCTGCTCTTTTGCAAGTGTGCATCTTGTCTTTAGCTTATCCAGAAACCTGTGTATTTGTAGGATAGGATGCCAGATAGAATACAAAACACATTCTTCAGGCTCAAAAACGTTGCTTGTCATACCTTCGCTACCATTGAAGAGTGGCACTGTACATGCAGTGTTTCAAGGGCAGAAATAGGTACAGGTACATTTGCTGAGCACTGCAGTCCCGTGTTTCTCCCCTGCTTGCCGGCCAGCCTGCGGTGCCTGTGTTATCAGGGGGGTCGAGGTCTGAAGTCAGCTCACAAGCAGAACGCTGACTCTGCCGCAATAGCTGTTGAGCTCTTGGATGCCTGGGGCCTGGTGGTTCTGGCACCATGCTGGGCAGACAGAGATTTGCTGTCTGGCACATATCTGTTGCCTTTTGAGAAATAACTGATCGTGCATATGATTTTAGCTGAACCAATGACAAAGAGACTACCAGGTCTATGAAGGGACTGCCAGACTGAAGGGGAATGCAGATGGGTACTGCACATTTGCAAATGTTTATTATTTAAAGTCTGTGACTGGGAAATATATTGAATGAAAGGGTCAGAGAAAGACAGTATGCCTTGCTGGCTTTGCCTTTCAGACCTTAGGATCAAAAAGAAAGGAGGAGGAATATGTCACATTGCAGATAATTAAGGATTCATCAGGAAATAAGGAACACTTGGTCCCTCTCATAGTTTTGAGGACAAAAGGTGAAGAGTATCTAGTATAATATCTTCCATATGTGGCATGATAATCAGAGGGATAGAAGAGAGGTATTTGGAAATCTGAATATAAGCATTTATAAATGGAAATTGCTTTTCCTTAATGAGTTTGCTTGTAGGCTCAGGGTTTTACATTTTGGAAATAAAAAATTTTTGGTGATAAATATGCTGAACTACTTGTCAGTTGAACTATAAAGATTAAATAACCTCTGTGAAATTTTTCTTCTTTCCCCTTAATAGTGTGTTATTAGAATGGTATAGTTTGGTATTAGAATGATGATTTTTAAGCACTGCAGTGTCTTTTCATGACTAGTGTCTGAAAGTTGCTGTAAATGTACTGTAAAGTTGCTGTAAATGGCTATTGACATTTTAGTCTGTCTTTCCAGAGTTTTGAAACTCACAGATGTGGAATGGGGTATAGAAATTCTTTGTTTTCCAGACCTCAGAAAAAGCATGGAGCTTATTGCAATTAGGTGTAGCTTTGTTTCCAAGCATGGAAAGGAGTTGCTACCTTTTGGATTTGATGGACATTCCCTGGTGCAGATGAAATAGGTTGCTGTGCCCAGGTGAGTTTATCTAGAACAAACACCTGTGCATCTATGTCTTGCAGATTTGTAAGTCTGTTGGGCTGGACTAGACATGATTTAGTAGTTAAAGGCTGCAAGGTGAGAAATGTCAAGAGGAGGAGTTAAGTGTTATTACCACTAGATGGCAATTAGAACACATCAGATAAAATAGGCTGGTAAAGCAAGCCAAAAACTTTCAAACTCATGTAGCTTATTTCAAAGCGTTAAAAGCTCAGCTTTTGAGTAAGACTTTGGGATATCTGTATTTTCCTTGGAGCAGAGCACACAATAATTTCCATATGACAAAGGAAATATTGTTAAAGCTGAACGAAATTTTGGATTGCACATTTGGATTCATGCATGTCTTGGCAGTTTTGGGAAGGATGTATTTGGTTTCTGTGCTTTAGAACCCCCACCTCCTTGGGGAGGGGGAGTAGTAGAGGCAGCAGCAAGTAGGAGAGGTCCTGGCAGGGTGGCCTCTTGGAAAGCTGCTACCAGGAAGCCAGAAGAGCCCTAATTAGGCAGGCAAATAGAGCCTGATCCAAAGGCTGCTGAAGTTAATGGGGGTATCTCGGGTTTGCGCATTTTTTTTTTTTCCTATTTCCAGGTAAATCTACCAAATGAAACTGTCCTCTTTAACATATTGCTTTATATGCATTACATCATCTATTGCAATTGCTGGCAGTGGTATAAATGGAGGTATGTATTACTTGTAATGAAGATATGGCATTCGCATACTCTGTATGAATAATTTACAGGAATACATGTGAGGTAATTGAATTGTTTTTCTATTTTTTCGTAATTAGGGTTTAAGACAATATAATTTTCTCATGCATGTGTTGGAGAGTATAATTTCTTCTGAATAAAGGGGAGGGGCACCTTTTATCCTGACTTTTGCCTCAATTTATTTTGGTTAAAGTTCTAATTAAATACAGAATGTCACATGTCAGGCTGCCCTAGCATACACCCAGGGACCATAATCATAGCTGGTCTGGACTTGGAAAATGTCATAGCTAGCAAAATTCAAGCAAAAGCTACAATGGAGTTAATCCTGCTTCTCCATTTAAAGTTGCTTCAGTACTGGCAATTCTCATCTCGGAGATAACTAATGTGAAATATTGGAAAAGATTCTGGGCTCCATAATCAGGGAAAAAAAAAATCCCCATAGATTCAGTGGGAATTCTGCCTGGGTAAACCCGCAGGTATTGTGTGATTGCATGCAAAGGAAGATATTTGCTATAAACTAACTTTATAGCCTGATTTAAAAAAAAAAAAAAAAAAAAAGATTAATGGTAGTAGCTTCTCTGATTACACCACTACTTTATGCTTATTTGAGCAACTTTAAATAGATAAGGAAATATGAGTTTCAATCTGTGCCTGGTGCCCCAGAGTAATTGAAACTCCCCTTTGTTGCAGAAGTGCTGGCTAGAACCACTGCAAAGCAGTAAAACTTCTGACAGATATTCTTGCAGAATTCTGGTTTTGTCTGTCAAAGTTTATTCTCCAGATCTGCACACTATTGATGTATTTTTAATACTCATTTTAAAAGATGCCCTTAATCCTTTCATTACAGAAATACAACATATGGAAAATGGAAGATTAGCACTTTCAGGATTTTCATATTTGTAAGTCACAATTGGATTCAAACAGCTTTACACTAAGTTTTGTACTTACTGTACTTTACAGGCTTGAGCTCCCCCCTTAACGTTTCAATTCTCTCATCCTTTGACTGAATCTCCTGCTGTGACACCTTTTTCAGCATAGTGGATAGAATCAAGGATTTGATCAATTTGCAAGGTGAAATGAATCCAATAGCTGGATTCATTTGTGAGGGAAATGCAAGCTCCTGTGGGTAAAATGGAGGAAGCTGTTGATTTGTGTCCTTTGGCTAGATCTTTCCAGGCTAAGGGGGAGACTGAGGTAAGAACTTAGCTCTTAGGCAGTGACAGCTTAAAGCCCCCTGTGGAGCAATGCAGGGCTGTGCTGTGGCACCAAGGCGATGGCCAAATGAGCTGGCTTGGACCCAAGAAGCAGTGTAAGTGCCTTTGTGCCTTGCTCCTGTGAGCCCAGTGTGCCCCTCTCATGAGGCTAAACTAGCCTGGGCAGTTCACACATTCCTGTCGCCTCTGGCACCAGGGCTCTGAGAGCTCGCTCTGGTCTCTCCACGTGGCTTTATGCCATGTCCTGTATGTGCACACTGTGGTGTTTGGCCTGTGGAGAGCCCTACACCTGCTGCCATGGAGGGCTCTGCGTCTCCAGCACGAGGTAGGTCGCTTGGCAGGTGGATCTGAAGGCCCATATAGAGCAAATGTGTGTCTGTAGCTCACACCCTCCTCCTGAGGTTGGGTGGTGGCTCCTATTCTTCCAAAGAAATAAGTGGAAGTCCACTCTTTAAAAGATGGTTTCACCCACCTTTGTATATATGTATATAATGGTCTTGCACTTTAAAGAGGGAGCCAATGCTTAGAGCCTCCTCATGCAGAGGGTTTCCAACAAGCATCTTCCCCATACCTGGAGAACTCACTTGCTCTATTTTCGTAGTGTCTACTCTCTGCAAAAAGGAATAAAAGGCTATGTGAGAGAGGGAGAGTGCAAGGGAAGGAACAAATCTGTCAGTTAGTGACTAACGAATTTACCAAAAAGCAGTGTCTAACCCAAGTTCCAAACACACTCCATTTATTTTACCCAGCAGTCACAGGGTAAAATAATAATTGAAGCACAGGCAGGAAACCCTGACTTCTCCCAGGTGAACATCCTGAGCACTTGGTTAAGGAAGAATGTTCATGTTTGCCTCTTTCTTTCCCTCGTCTGGTGAATTTGGACTCCCTTTCTGCACACGAGCGTGGCTTCAGCAGTATGTACGCTGCTCTCCAATGGCCTTTTCTAAGAATATGGGCGAAGGTGGGGAAGTGCTGAGTTCCTGATTCAGGGCAGCCATAGCAAAGGTACTAAGCAGAATTAAAGGAACAAGAAGATGAGGTAAAGAGGGTTTCTCTGAAATTCCCTGGAATTAAGGCCTATCCAGGTGTCAGTTTTTTCAAATCGCAGTTTTCTACTAAGACATCTCTTTTGCTCATCGTTCCTACTTTAAGCACCTGCATCACTTATTAAAGTTAACCATTGGTGTGTTATGCAAACCAGCGTATATAGAAGTGGCTAGATTTTTAGAATGCATGTATCTAACACTTCAGTTTAGATAGAGTGCATTAAAATACGTACAGGATACAGACTACCTTATGCTGTCACCTGAGTTACTGCTAAGCCTTCAGTGACATGGTGGCGTATTGGTAGATTGTCCCATGGAAGAAGTGGAATATGAAAAAAATTCCACGTGATGCCACTGCAGTGAGAGAACATGTCAGAACCCCGAGAGAGGTATGTGTTCAATTACTGTCCATGACAGCATGTTAACCTTATTTCACTGGTGGTTAGGGATAAGTTTTAAAGGTTTTCTTGCAGGGTCTAAACTGATTTGAGACAGATCTGAAATTTGCAGAATAAGTTAGTGTGAGACTTCTTTACCCTGAATGAGGTGCTATGAGAGATCCTACAAATTAAACAGAGAAGGTTTCATTTACTTGGCAACGTGAGATCTGAGTAGAGCAAAGGCCTCGCAGAATAGTGCAATAACCGCTGGAGACTCCTTGGTCGGAGAGGACCGATGTGCTGATTCATGCTCTGGCACTCGGAGTGATTGGGCTGCTTGTTGGGAATCACTTCATTGTATCAGTGGAACTGAGGTGGAAAAAATCTAGGAATTCATTCTGGCTCTTCATTAGACTTCCTGACTCCTGGCTGTGTTTTACATTGCAGTATCTTTTGCTGCCAGAGGAGCTTTGAAAGAACCATGTGGCAATGTTTCCTGCCAGGAGTGAGCCTGATATTAGTTTGCTGGTGGGCTTCTATCCCATCTCCTCACACACAGAGATGACCTTCCGTTCCCCTTTCTTTAGTAATTCCAGGCAAGTTAATGGTTGCTACTGGAGGTTAATTAAAAGGTGGAAAGGTGCCCAGAGAATGGAAGGAATGTAGTCCCGGGGACTAAGTCATGAAGCAGGAAATACGAAAAGACCTGGGTTCCAGTACCAGCTTTTCTGCAGCGCTGATGTGTTTGCTTGCCCGTGACCTAAAACTAAAATTTTGCCTCTGCTTTGGAGTATTTGAAGTTTATGAATGAAAATATCTATGTTCCTGCTAAGTTAATCTCACAAAGTAGGCCCATTGTGGGCCCATTTCATGTCAGATGTAAGCTCTGAAAGTCTCTCAGAAAACCTTGACTGTTTAAGTGGAGTTATTTGGGCATGAGCAACAGGATTTCAGATGCAGTGAAACTATAACAATATTACAGTGCTCTAGTGTTTCGGTGCCTCAGTTGTTGGGTGAAGAGAGGACGTAATTTTGAAAATTGCCAGGGGTTGCCAGACAGCAGAAAAAACAAGAAAACATTATTACAATTAGTGGAGGTAGCATTATTAAAAGTAATGGGCAATAGGATTGTATAACTAGTATTTATGTATTTATCCCAAGTTGTGTCTTTTTTTGCTGAGGGGTGGTAAGGGGAGGTGTAATGGCTCAGCAGCTAGTTAGAAAGATGCTTTTTCTGAGAATTTTGTTTTACAACGGAAGCAAAAAACACAAGTAACACCCTGAGTGCCAGAGGATGAGTTCCAAGCTGGTCTGCTCCATTGCTGTGTTCTAACAGCCGGTTTAATGGACATCTGCTATATTTCTGCTAGGAAAGAGTTCCAACTCTGCTCAAAATGCATGTATAAAGCATGAAGATATATTTTAGTAAGCTCATCTTCTGTTTATTTGACCACAAAGATATGGGTTGGTTTTGCTTGACATGCAGCTGTTAGCTATATTTGCTGACATAGGCTATTCCATTCAAGATGTACTTTTTCTTAGTATAGTTTCAGTTCAGCTTGAAAGTCTTTTATGCTCAAGTTACCCTAAGGAAAGCCACAAAACAGTAAGTAAATAAATCCCAAGGGCTGTGAATTCTGTGATGCATTCTCTAAATCCCAAATGGGAATGTGTTAGGAGGAAGGGGGTCAGCCATGAGTGTTTGCATATGAGCAATCAAAAAGAGTCACACAAGTGTCTTTCCCATCAACCTTGTTTTGTGCCTATTAAAGATTTTCTGACCGGTGTCATGCTACAGAAAAGGCATAAGGGCGCTAGCACTAAAGCCAGGCACGCGGAGCCCCGGTGTTGCGGTGGAGGTCCTGACGTTGGTGAAGGTCCAGTGATCTCCTGACGCTGCTCTGGCTGGCTGAGCTGCTTGGGCTCTTCACTGGCCATCTTTCCAGAAGCTCTGTCAGGCTGGCCTGTGACTGCTGGTAGCAAGGAGGAGGATCTAGAGTTCTGATACTCGCGTGTCCCAAGTGCTGGTTTTCTTTTTCCTCTTGATGCGATGTTTTTCCATCGCTCCTGATGCGGCATGGACCTGTTCAGGATAAAAGGCAATGTAGGACAACATCCACTGAGAAATCATGCTGCTCAGTCCTTGCTGATCCCAACCTGTACTGCCAATTCTCCTTTGTCCCAGTGTAAATTATCCACACCAAGTCAGTCTGCCTTGTCTTGAACTACGTTTCCAGGGCAGCTGCAAGTTGGTATCACTTCTTGGCATCCTACATCTCCAGCTTGAAAAAAGTATGTGTCAGTGTTTTGTTTTTTAGCTTGAGACTTGCATAGATTGAAAAGAGATAACAACTGAGTGTTGCGAGGGCAATTTCCATTGTTTTAACTGCTCATTTTGCTCTTTCATGGTAAGTTCTGTTTGACACTAGAGAGAAGAAATGTGTTAAAAATCAGTAGTAAATTAGTACGTGCAATAAATAAATTAATGCAGATCTACCTCTGGATTTCTTATGTAAATACTGTGTGACAGAATACAAACTGGCCACCATATATCTTTGTGTACCTGCCTATACACGTACCCATATGGTACCTGTCTCTGCAAGTACCCTTATCCATATGCAGTATTTGCATAAACCAGTTTGTTTTTTTGCATGAAGGATCCTTCACTGTCTGACAATTGTGCCCAAATTGTAGTTTCACTCCTAATACTTTTGTTGAGACCTGGATAAGAGTGAAAGGTAAAAGATCACACCAGTAATTCATGCAGTAAATGCATCAAAATACAAGCACAATGTAAATGCTTATGGACATATCACAGCAGAAAAGAAAAGCTCAACTGTGAGAGTTTCAAGGCAAGAAGCATATGTATTCAGGAGGATAATGCTGGTCTGCTGTGCAAGATACACATTTAGCCAGCTGGAGAATGAAATGGCAGCCAGTGCCAGGAGTGTGAGGACAGGGGACAGATTTCAGCTAGCAGAGGTGCACTGTTCCAACATGTTCAACATGTCTGCACCTCCTGCAGTAAAACAGCACTTGCCTTCACTGGCCTCCCTCTCTGCAGGATACCCTCCAGGCCAGTCCCTGACACAGGCAGCCAGACTCAACCGGACTGTCAGCTCCAGAAAGTGTCAACAAAATGGCTCTGATCCTGCAGAACAGACTACAGCAATAATGATGTTGCAGAAGATGACCCAAGTGTGTTCCATGATTTCTGTGCTCAGGAGATTCATCTGCCCTTATTTACAAATCGCTAATGATAAAATCCCAAGGGGAGGATGACAAGAATCAGATGGCTGGTGTTTTCTCAGGCATTATGTATGACCTGATTGACTTGCATAGAACATGTCTTGCTTTCTTGCTTGCAGCAAAATGACTGATTTCCTGGTACAGGCAAGAAGGGTTAATGTCACCCTTTGGCAATGATAGGATCCTTAAATCCCACCTAAGGCCCGTTTAGAGAGTTTCAGTGAGACTTCAGCAGTGCCTAAGATCTGCCAAGAGTTTTTGCACTGGAGGAGTATGGATTGGCAGGATCAGCCCAAACACGTTAAGTGCTGTTTATGATATTGTTGTTGCTTTGTGAATTCATTTCCCACAGAGAGAGACTGGAGATGCAGTGCTCAGATTCAAGCTTCCTCTAAGCTCTGCTGGGGTGTCAGTTCCATGGTTTAGATTTGGGCCTATTTCAAACGCCTAGTCGTTAACAGCTAGACTCAATGTTGTGTTTATAGGCTATACTATAAACTGTATGAAAAATGCATACTGTTGCTTTTAATGAAAAGGCTAAAAAGATGTTATTTTCAAGAATAAAAGGAACATAATCACCCTTCATAGGTAAGATATGTTATTTACACTATGGGGATTCATGTCAGTACATTTTAAGTAAGTTGCTTGGCTGAACTTGTTATCTAGCTGCCAAGAACGGAAGTGAGAGAGAAGAGCCAGTGAGAATTATTGGACTCCACACTCCAAACTTACATCATGTAAACATTTATAACATGACTTTTATTTTCAGCATGGACCATTCCGGTGAGGGCCCCATTGTTGCTTTATAGCTGGTGACTGCTTTTGATGGCACTTTTTGGCTTATTTGTGATGCTACAGCACGGCAACAGACCTGGAACTGTGCAGAATATTTGCAACATGAACAATGAAAACTGCTGCTCAGCCCTTTCTCTCTCCATGTTCCCGGCTGCTTGGGTTTAAGCGCTTCCTTGTGCCCCTGCCCTTAACGCTGACTTGCAGTGACCAGTGCTCCCACCCTGCTCCCTCAGCATACAGTGGGGAAATCAATAGTCATGCATGAGGGAGAGAAAGAGGTTGATTTTTCCACTTCCCTTATTTCCACTCTCAGTAAAGTCCAGCCTTTCTGCAAGTGTCGATAGTGCTTTCTCTTGTGTGGTATTAAGATATTTTCTTCCAAAGTCACTTTGTTTCACAGATAACATGCATCTAAAAGCAATTAATATCTTATCTGAATTATGCATTTGATTCTTAATATGAACAAAAGAAAGGCAGTACAGTGGTGGAAAGGTGTACAAATCAGGTTTCTTCCTTTAGGCAGTTTTCAGATTCTGATGATGCTACAAGTATCTGACCCAGTACAGTTGGGTGGGAGAACTCTTTAATGTTTTCTTAGCGTTTGTTGCGATTCAGCAGTGTGTAGCATTCAGGCTGTAGCCACAGCTTAGTTTATATATGGATTTTGTTTGTTGTTGTTGTTTTCAGAGCCTCTCAGTGCTCCTCACTGACCCTTTTACAAGCTATAACTTTTACTCACACTCCATAAGTCACTAAATCTTTAGTGAAAGAGCCTATCAAGAAGAAAAAACAAAAACTGGGATCCTTTCCAGGGAAAGGCATGTATAACAGAGAAGTCTGGCAGTTTTTCATCTGGCACTAATTTATTATTTCAAGCTGGCTTGCTCTTTAGACTATAATAAACAGTATTTTACATCTAACAAATCACTTTTAATATCCCTGACCTTGTCAATGTGTATCTACTATGGGTTTAAAAGAAAAAACTATCCACAAAGACAGTGGGTCACAAACTGATGTAATCCTGATTCTTCTTTAAGTATCAGCATTTCTAGGTAAATGAAACGTAGATAGAAGAATAGGTTGTGTTTTAATAGACATCTACTATCTCCAGCTCTGCCATATATTCTAAGTATGGAGAGAACAGTCTTTATGTTTAGTCTGAAAGGATTTAAATGACATAATGATGGAAGATGATGTTGGATTTAACAAAGTGAAGGCAGCATTTTGCAGAAGCCAGGAAGCTGCTGTTTTTGCATTGTTGAGAGTTCAAACAAATATAGTATCAACACAGTCAAACTGTGTTTAAATGGAAGTTGCATTCTTTCTTATCTTCCTTTTAAGGTCAAGGAGAAAAAGATTGTTCTTGCTGTTATTAAAAAGTACATATAAACCTCCCAAAAGCAACATCAAAAGGCTCTCTGTGCCATGGGGACATGCTGGCTTTCTTGCAATACAAGTGGTAGCTCAGGAGTTTCTCACTAGGTCTCTGAATGGGAGAAAGGATGAGAAGCTGAGATACATCTGGATCAAGGAGCAGCAGAAGGCTGCTAGTTTCATGATCCAAGCAACAGATTGACTCTTTCCTGTTCTTTCTACTATTTCTAAGTGTGCAGAAAGAATATGTTAGATCTAGTGAAACAGGAAACTGGCCACTAGGCAGAAGTTTTTCATCTTTTTTTCCACCTACATTACCTGCGTTTCAAGTGCTAAACCAAATAGAGTAAACATAAAACATATAGACATTTTGCACAATTTAAAAGCAATCTTTACACATGCACACATGTGTGCAGAGCCAAGTATGAAGTGTGGCAATTTGATTTGAATTACCTTGATCACTTATTGGTGAAATAAAGCTCTCAGCCTTGGCTAGTTATGACCAGTCAAGTTGTAAAGAAATGGCTTCAGATTGGTGTAATATTATTAGCAGACGTGCTTCCAGGAATGCTGACCTGCTGTTTCTCCTAATAGCCTGCACCTGACTTCAAAGCTCCCTGAAATTAAGCTTATTAGTTCTACTCATGTTGTCATTATACAGACACCTGTTCAATAGTAGGCCTTTAGTCTTCTTTTTCTTTCTCTTTTTTTTTCTTTCTTTCCTTCTTCAACTTCAACTCTTAGTTAAGGTGAGACTTGGATCTCCTGAGGACTTTGTTCTTCATGTCAATGCTAGTTCTGTTTTTCTCTGCTAGTATTTTTCAAAGGCATAAAGATGATCCCCCAAATAAAAGGCATAAAGATGATTCCCCCCCCCAATATTTATTGCAGAGTATTACAGCATCATTTCTATGATTTTAATGCTCACTGAGTAGGTTAGACCAGTACTGCTTCCCTTTAGTATTTCCTTCCAACAGCTTAAGTGTGTGTATGCGTGTGTGTGTGTGTGTGTGTGTGTGTGTGTGTACATGTATGTAAAAAATGTGTGCAAGGAAGATTTTTGATACGGAAGTCAAAGGACATAGAAAGTTATCCTTGCTTTAATATTATGGAGGATAGATAGAATTTTTAAGTGTGTCAATTTAAGGATGTCTGGCTCTATTATGAGGGTTTAAGATGACAAGACAAAGGCTGGGACAGTTTGTAGTAGCTTCCTCAATACTGGCTCTCTTTTGCTTAATCTGAGTAACAGAGAGGAACTAGGTGACCTTTCCAAGCTCTGATGTGAAGGGCCCCGGAAGTTTTGGGACAGGAACGCTGTATCAGGGATATATGCACAATGTGAACACACTCAAAGAGTTTCAAGAGCAATCCATTATTATTTTTTATGGGGATGTGGCATAAATCCTGCTTTGCACTCTCTTTGAAGCCAAGAGATGGATTGTATGAGCAGAAACTGCTTGAATGTATACAAAATGTCATGTAAATTTACAGTGCTAAACAGAGGAATTTGAATAATTGTACAATATGCAGACAGCCAGTCATATTGGGTAGCCCTTGTCTGGTCACTTGCGGCAGAGAAAACAGCTTTCTGTTTCTGCTCATGAGTTAAAGTTAGGGAAACATTTGTGAATGCACAGCAAAAATAGCTTTTTGAGGAAACAGTTTAGTTAAAAACATGCCAGATGTTCAGACTAAAACACCAGTTATCCAATTTTCTTGTGAAAAGTTAATCTCTTCTTACATTTCAACCATGCTGTGTTATGTGAGGTTATGCTGGAGCACAATGCGAAGGGATAGAGAGTGCCATATTGCTAGCAGTGCAATGGAATTGCTTATACTTGCACGGAGAAACACATTTTCGGATTTGTTGCCAGGAAGATTTGCACATTTTATATTTCAATGAGCAAGTCAACCAGATTTCACAAGCCATGCTGTTGAAGAACAAATTAACACCGGCTGGGGCCAATACCATAATATCTTTCCTCAAAGTACTACCTTCATATTAATTAACATTTGCAAAGCACTTTGAGGTGCTGGATGAAAGGCAGCGTAGAGTACAAAGTTGTTGCTATGATTAATTAGTTATCAGACTGAACATGTGAAGTGTTATATGAGAGTGTTGCAGACTGTTATTTATTAATTGTTTCTTTTGCCTGTGGCCGTCTTTTGTTCCATCCGTTACATACTGTGTTCCTGCCCTCCTTAATCGTGTTCTTTAGGCTGCAAGCGACCGTTTGACCCGTACAGCAAAGGCCGTAGACTTTCAGATCAAGTGGATCCCTGCAGGACACCAGTATCTTCTAGTTAGGTACCAAGGCATCTGATCCTGGGGTGAAGACTCCAGTAACAGTGAGCCTGCCACAAACTCTTCTAGTGCTTAATTACCTGCACTATTAGCAATACATAACCTGTGTTTTGCTTGTCTAAAACTTCTGCTTCCATTTTGTCCTGTTATGCTTTTTTTTCTGTAAACAGTGAGATTTTTTCTTCCTAACATGTAGTCAACTTAATGGGTCATCTGAGTTTATCTAGAGGGAGTACCCCCATAGCCACGAAGGCCCAGCATGTCAGTACTATCTGTAGCAGGGTAGCTACAACAGTGGTAAAGTCCAGAGAGGGAGGAAAAATTATCCAGGTATGTATTTTTTGTGGATTCGCTTGGACTTTTTCCTGAGTTCAAACTACTTAAAAACTAGCAAGGATATCACTTTATTACCCCAGTGTCACTTTTGAGATTTCTGGGTAGACATTTCCTATAGTCAAATCACTTCCTAATCTTTGGTTCCATAAACAGATTGAGGTACTCAAGTGTCTGATTATAAGGCGGGTTTTTCAGAGCTCGCATTATTTTCCCTCAATTTTCTTCTGTTTTTTTGTCAAAGCTCTTTTGAGGCATGGACACGAAATTCATGGTGCTGCATTTGCCACTGTGCTAATACCGTGTTAAATGTCTGGACTGCTTGAGCTTTCTTTATTGGTGCATTACTGCTGGCCTCCCACCCCACATCATGTCAAAAAGGTGGGCAAGGGCTTTCTTCTGTCTATAGATTCTGCATTATATTTACCATAATTTCAACAGTGTTATAAAGAAAAACACTTAAAAATGAGTTAAGTTGAAAAACATCCTGCATTTTGGGAAACGGCACACCAAAAGTTTATGAGTATTTCTTTGGAGAAATAAATGGTGGCTGTTTTAGTGGCACAGGATATGCGTGCATGTGGAGAACATGGGCCAGTGCTACAGTGGAAGGGCGGCCCACACCAGGGCCTGAAGCAGGAGTCCTGGGCTGCATGTTCAGCACTGGGGAGGAGAGGTAGGGAGTCCGTGGAAGAGATGACACCAGCGTGGAACAGGAAAGGGAGGTGCTATCTTTTGTATAACTGTAACACCTAGTTAAAATAGATAAAAACAAATTTTGCCACCAGTCTGTTACTCTGCCACAGGACTGGTGCACTCTCTCCCTGTGAGTGAGAACTTGCCTCTCTTGTTTTCCTTTCCTATTTCTTTGATATGAAGAACAACATAGAAAACCTGTACACACTGCTTAGGACCATAACAAAGGAAGGAACTAGGCATCCCATGGGCAGAACGCTCCTGTTTGCCCTTCTCAGCCCAGCACCAGTCGGGCGTGGGGCGCTGCGCAGCCGTCGCTGTCACCAGCCGCCCGCCTTGTGCTGCAGGAGCCAGTGACAGCTGCAGAAGACCAAGGGAAGGAGCGGTGTGACAGTCAGCCTTGCTTTGAAGGGCAGCTTTGTCTTCTAGGGTTTTTGTCTAACACAAACTTAGATATAAAAATTTCCTCGTGGTACTGAATGCTTGGCAGGCTGTGGCAGTAACAGCTGTAAAAGTCTTGAACAAACACAGCAGGTTTTTGTCCTAAGCAATTTGTCCCTACTACTGTCATTTGACTTCTCCTTTTATTTAGAGTTATAAAGAATGATTTTAACACTGGCATTTTCATTTTTTAAAGATGAACCATAAAGTAGATTTGCTGTAAGAAATTTCATTGCATTTGCCGATACTGATTGCTGCAATGGACATGTATGCAGAAAAATTAATCTGGCCAGCTGTCTGCTAATCTGTTAGTCCAATGTATGAAATTATTGAGAGACAAGAAAATTAAATGATTCATCTGGATGTCACTTGGAATCCTGTGGATTTATTGTAGTTTGTGTTTACATCGATTTCTTTGCATTTAAGGTAAATTAATTTGGGCACAAGCCAGAGATTCCGGCAAACCTTGATGGTATTACAAATCAATAGAAGCCTTTTCAAAAGGGATATCACAGTTTATAACTGTTTTGATTTTTTTTCTTTTTTAGTCCTAGACAGCTGTCTCTTGTATTTGAAATATTACATGAACAGGCACACCATCTGTATGCCCCAAGCCATTCCGTTTCATTCTCATAAAGTGTCCAGGTATCAGTCTGCAAAATAGTGGGCCTTTTAACGGGCCCCCAAGCCTCCTCCATTCTAAGAAGGTCTTATAAACCCTCAGAGGAGTGAGATTTACAAGCAAAGACCTGGAAAATGTCTGGAAAATGCCTTCTCAGTAGTCCAGGAGGTTTTGTCTAAAGAAATAGAGCAGAAGCTTCATAACAGCCTGCAATGGACATAACCACAGCCTCACTGGGTTTCAAATTCAGATGTCTTGCAAGTGGAAGATTTCCCAAGTTTTCTAGCTAGTAATAGCAAAAGCAGATCTTAGATATTTGTGCTTCTTCTTAGTACGGTCATAGCAGATCATGAGCTGAAGGAGACTTGAATTGTGCCAGGAAATAACTGCACTAAAATACCATTTTGCCCGTCAGTGTAGCCTGTATTCCCGACACGCGCCCACACAAGTGAATTCCCTTTAGAGGCCAGTGACTCTTAGTGAGCAGTGCGTGACGGAGGGCTCTCGTGCTGACCTGGGTGCTTGGACTGTCCTTTGGATCCTCTCTGTGGATCAGCCCCTGTAGCAGTGTTGAAAACCAAGGGCAGGAAGTAAATGTTTCCCTCTTTAATGTCTCTCTAATCTATAGGTCCCTTGCAGAGAAACACAAGGGAGGGCTGTAGGTGCTATTGTCTTTTGCACCACTGTTTGATGGATGGCAGTGATTTAAATAGAACAGGTTGGAGTCAGGCCAGATTTGATATAGTTTTACAGCTTAGAGAGGGAATAAAAAAGTTCTCTGCTTTTTCAAGCAGCTCCATTAAGGTTAAAGTTCATTAAACATGAACAACACTTAAATGTGACACCTTTTCTGAGAATAACCTGATTGATAAATCAATATTTTTAGAAATTGACTCATTCCATGCAAATAATTTGTATTTTTGTAAGATACTGCTTGATTATAAACCTAAGGTTCATTAGAACTAGCAGGAAGCCATTCCTTATTTTTCTTTTCTATTCTTTTAAAGTCTGTTGAGATTGTAAAGGAGAAATCTATTAAATAAATTAGGATAGCTTCTAATCTATTGCAGTTTTTGGTTGTTAATCCAGTACAGCCTGGCTGGGTCCTTTATGACTACGAGACACACAGTATTTCGACTGCCTGCTCTGTGACTGTTAAGGAATTAAAAAGGAATATACCAATTCTGAAAGAAGCCTTATTTTGAGGTATAAATACTGTGCCACTAATTGTGCTACATGTTCCTACCTAGAAATTACCAGAGTACATTATGATGATGCTGGCTTACAGCGCCAGGCAGTTAATGCAAGCATTGTATTTTAAAAGATATTCTACAAATATATTTTCTTTATGTAGAAAACCATTTGCAAATCATTATAGATTTCTCTGAATGCATCACTCTGTAGGTGAAAGCTGCTTACCTGACCTGAATGTTTTGGATAAGCTGTGTCTGTGCCTTACACGTGTATAAATCAAAAGAAAGAAAAGATCGTACGGAATACGGATTTATATATGGCATATGATTAGAGAGAATACAAGACGGAGGGGAGTAGTTCAAAGATTTTCCTGGCACTCACTGAGACTATTGGTTTTCCTCACCCTTTATGAGAGTGTGTGGCTCTCCCAAGCTCTTGCTGATAAAGCAGTCACCATCCGACAGTATCGGGCAATTACTGTGTCTACACCAGGTGTTATAAATACAGACAGAGAAGGGAAGAGAAAAAAACAATGCAGTGATAAAAGATTAAACAAATGGCATAAGTAATTAGTTGCAATTGATGAATTTGATCATGCCTTCACACACCTTTAATTCCTTAAAAGTGCTACATGGACAGATGTAAAAGCTCAACCTGTGGAAATGGAGAAAATTCTTGGATTGCCTCACCCTTCCATATATCTTCAAAAGCTCTTTCTAATCTTGCACAGGCTGCTAATGTGGAGATAGTAGTAGTTATGAAACCTGGGCTACATTCCAGATATGTTGTATCAAAGTGTAGAATGAAAAGGAAATCAATAGTCACTCCTCGAGGAAAGTTGTGCCAGAATTGTCCAGTATGGTCTAGATTAATCAAAGCCATAACAGCTTTTTTTCATTAGTAGAACATTAATAAGTAAACAACATTCCTGTTTTGTTATTTAGCTATGTTAACCTTTTTCAACAGCTAGGCCCAGTGATAAGTTTGGATTTTCTCTGTTTATAGAAAACTGGTTCATCAGCAGATAATGGTACAACTCGATATTTATGGAGTGCTGGTTTTCTCGAAAGGGAGGAAACTGGAAGTTATTACTAGAGGAGTTCATTAAAATGTAAACAGGGGTGAGGAGACAGCACTGACTATTTATGCTTTTTTATGGCTATTGTCTGATTATACAGGAATGTCATGGCTGTGGTGTGGAAGTGGGACATGGTTTGGGCAGGAGCTCTTCTGTGGAGCTCCTCCAGTGTGCAGTACCTCTGCTTCACTGACACGTCTGCCTATAGGTGCCATGCTGAAAATCACAATGTCTGTATGAGCAGAACCTGTTTTCTGATTACAATATTTGTCGGTATTTAAATTAGAACAGGACATTCCTATTCTTGTGGTATCTGCTACAACATCTGAACAATGTGTTTTATACATGACTGGCAGAATTCCTACTCAGCTTTAATGTTGCTTTCATTTAAATGACCAATACCTGGTATTTTTGGATATTAAATGTATAGGTATAGTTGAGTTGTTATGTAAGTCTAATAATAAATATATTAGAGGATGACAAACTATGTGGCCATTAAAAGTGCAAAAAAAAAGGAATGGTACTTGTTCTACAGATTTCATTATCTTATTATGCTACGTGATAGAGATCTTATGCATAATTAGGTAGTGAACTACACATGCTTTAACTATTGTTTTTAAATTTGACTTCCTCCTTGAGCTGTGTTGCTCAACCCCTTTGTGAGGAAGGTGTTGAACGAATAGATGTCTGAACAGCAGAGGAGCAAGAAGAGCTGTTCAGCATGACAGGACAGCATGGAAGGACAAGGCAAGAATAGGAAATGTGCCTAACTCATGTAGGTGATTCAGAAGTTTCTATGTCCCTTAACGGGATTCAGATGTGAAATAGTGATATTCAGTATCTCAAAATACTAACAAGACCATCTCAGGACTGCGTTCTTCCAAGTGAGACAAATGCAAAAGTTTCAATGAGCTCCATGTATATTAGAGCTCTTGTCTGTCTTAAATGGGTTTAAAAAGTCCAGTGGTGTTTTCCAGATGTGGCGGGGTCTGCCTTGGTGCAGGTGGCCATGAACTTTCATCCGTATTTACTGGTTGCCCCAGGATTGTAGAGCTTGCAGCATTTTTGGTGCTCTTTGTACACAGCTTTTGAAGTACTTTTGGATGAAAAGCACTATGCAAATACAAAAGATTAATAATTAAGATTGTGTTAATTTGTAGTAATTGTGCATAATGCTGTGCACCACAGGAATCCCTCTTTCAGGCTGTCTAACTGGTCTATCACTTTTAAAAGATACAGGTTAATTATAAGATTCATAACCATAACCATGCAATTATCACAGGATAGGCAATGCTATTAACATGCATAAAAATGAGTTCACGAAGCACAATAGCTTTTGGCTCATTTAACCTGTAATGAAAACTCAACACATAGCTCATGTTTCGCAGGTTTATACTTCCCTTGGGTCGCCATAGAAATCAGAGGGATGTGGTGTCCTGCAAAGGCCTCACACTATCCCTTGGCTGTGCAGATGTTACTGATCCTGGCTGATTACGGCTAATGTGCTCTGAGGCTGCTCTGTGCTTTGCTTCAAGAGAGGGCATTTAAATAGATTCAGGAGAAATCACTGGAAAAAAATCAGTTTTCTACTTGCAACATAAAAGAAACAAAAGGTTAAAGGAATAAACAAGCTATTTTATACTTAGAGTCATGTTTAACACAACTGACTTGAAGTCTTGAAGACATTATTGTTATTCTTACTTTGCACACAGAAGTGGCACAGTATTAAAGATGGAAAGATATGATCTTCTATACTCTCATGCATTTGGTTCTCTTAAATTCCCTGTGCTGGTCATGTACAGAAGGCTGATTGGCAGTGGGTCCTCCAGATGCTTCTCGGTCCCTCAGCTGAGATGTTTTTGGTTACAAGTCAGAGAACTGTATTTTTACACCTAGAGTCATAACTGGCTCTACTCAGCCTTTGAGCACCTTTCAGGCAAGCTGAAGTCTATCATAAATCAAAAAACTCCTGTAAGTCAGTAAGCCAATATTAGAAATATCAGGGGTGTTATTCTTATCTACATTGTGAGCCAAAAAGTAGGCCACCAAAATTGTAAAGAAGTATCCTGAAAGACAACCCATTGAAAGACAAGTGTTTGCTGAGCAAAATCTCCATGCAAATTTTCTGAATGTTTTTACTGTCACCCATACTGGATGAATTTGAACTTGGGGTGAGAAATAAGATGAATGAATGAAATCATGCTTGCCTAACTAGTTTCATTTTATTAGTTACAGAATTGTCTGTTTTGATACACAATTGAGACTGGATAGCTGAGCACTGCTAAAGAACCTGCTTCTCTTAAGGGTGTGCTCAGCTTCACTGGAACTTGCACGGATTTCCTCAGGTCAGGTTCGGGATCAAAGCAAACTTTGGTAACCCTAGCACATTCAGGCTGAAATGGAGGAGGGAGAAGAGAATGTTGCCAGGAGAGAAAATCTGAATTTTGGCAATTCTAAATCTTAAATGTAGGTGGAATATGGGAGATAAGAAGAAGGTGTGGTAGAAATCTAGTGAGTCCTCCTACTCCCGTAATACAGTGGAAGAAATCATGTGTCATGTACTGTGCATGCCTGTGGTGCCAGAGAGAATAGGGTGGGGTTAGCTCTTCCTCTTTGTCTCTTATTTTTCCTTTTTCAGCTTCCTTGGCTTTGATTTTGGCTTCTCTTTGCAGCTTCCCAACTGTTGATGCCTGAATTCTCCTAAAATATCCTGTGTCTGGCAGCCCTGTTTCTGTTCCCATCTCTCTTTCAGACCTGTATAGGAAATTTTTTGGCTTGCTGGCCAAACTAAAGAATAATCAAAAATAATAATAAAAAAATCCTGCAAACCAATGAATTGCAGGTTTTCTTTACAAAAATGGAAAACCTCACTTCCTTGTTGCAAGGTGAAATTCTAATTTTGTTCCAAGTATTTTTTTTTGTTTGGTTTTGTTATTTTTTAAAATTTCTTGGTATCCAGCTGCCCAGCAGTGCAAGAGGTTACTCTGGATTATAGATGTTTCATTCCTGTTCTGCCTAAGCTGGTTTGAAATGGCTTCTTCTAAAAGAACACCTGGCTGCCCTCACTAGGTTGTGGTCTCGGCTCTCTTTCTCTCAATCTCTCCTTTAGTTGTTGTTCCAGGTTGCAGAAATTCTTAAACATCCACCAGAAAAGTGACTTCAGCCTTTTCATCCCATCCTGTCAACAACCAGGTTATGGAGTAATTTTCTCCCTGCTCCCTCACCCTTCACACATGCTGAATAAAAGTATTTCATACACAGTGAAATAGCATTAACATTAGCGACTCCTCCATTCCTTCCTCCCTTCTCAGTACACCCCTCCAAATGCCCTGGAGCAAGGCACTTCCAGAAATGTAGCTTCGGATCGCGTCAGCCGCAAAAGGCAACTGATCCCACACAGCCCGAGCGCGTGTGCTGACAGCTGAGCTTTTGGCTGAAGGGGGTTGACACTACCACTTCCCCAGGCAGTTTTGTGTATCTGCTCCCCCTCTGCCCTGCTAATTCTCTCCAGATGAAACTGGTTGGCCACTTAACAGTTTCAGGATGACTAAAGGAGCATTTCCCAGTAAATTCACCCTCCTCTGCTCTATTGCTGACCTTGTTCCTTTGTGGCATTCTTGTGTCTGTAGCATGCCTCTCCATTCCTCCTTCCTCCTGTCTATATTCCCCTTTCCTGCCTACTTTCTTCCCCATTTTTGTGCTCTTTTGAGCTGTCTCTCCTCTATCCCTTTCCACTGTGATTCTGCTTTTTTTATTTGAAGCTCCCACTTCCATTGCCCTAGTCACTAGGACACCCACATACTAAAGGCTGCTCAGAAATATCTGAGATCTCTCTTCCTTAGTGGTAAGAAGTATTCAGCATAGGCCAGTTGACTCTGTTGAGAAACAGTTCAATGGACCTGGAAAGAACATTTTCATGTTTTGACTATACTGCTTTGCCTTTAGCTCCCATCCTACCTGCCCAGCTGTGTATGGGTAGTGTAATAACAGCACCTGCAGTGGCTCTCAATGTTGTCTTTACACGTGGACTCTGCGAGGAAGATGTAGCCTGACATCTGGTTCATACCAGTGTATTCTCCAGGCAGATAATGAGCAATAATATCAAACAATTTCATTAGATTAATAAGAATAAACAGTGATGCCACAAGGATATCTTCCCTTTCAACACTGGGTGTTCATTTTGCCCAGACCCAGCTCCCTGCTCATTCACTGTGTGTTGTGGCATTTGTAACTCTCAGTGGTCGCTCTGCAGTTCAGGTGCTGCATTTGTGGATGATGATTTAACACCAGCTGGCAATACAAAGTCCACATAAAAGCTAAGTGAAGGCTTTTAAGTTTTTGGGAGGTATCAGAATGCAATTGGATTTAATGTATTATACTTGGCCTCACTCTCGTAAGACGTTAAGAGGATAGAAATCTTAAAACTAGTGTGTATATAAACCCAATCTCTGTGTGAAAACAGATTTAGGATGTACTTTTGTTCCAGCAAAAATGTCTGTCCTCTTTACATTTTTCAGATGCACTGTGCATATACCATACATCTATCTTAAACAGGTTAAAAAGAAAGAGATCTTAAGTACAAGAATGAAAAACACACAGAAGAAACTTGAGGCTTCGTTTGCTGTGTCTTGTTTGTTGCACAACTGAATAATGGCATGAAATTATTTAGCAGTTTGTGATTACTACAAACAATGGAAGGAGATTGTTTATCTGCCTGCCTCTGCAATGAAATGTGAATGCTATGCAACTGACTACTCGGCTCTTAATAGCCATGAAATCACTTCTCCCTTAGTCTGTTCACATCTTTTACTGACTAAGTGAAATTCTTCTAGTTTAAAATTCCAGGGTTTTTTTGTTTGTTTGTTTTTCAGTTTAGAAGTTGTAAACCTTTCTGATCAGATTTATGGCCAGTTAGTAGTTTTTAACTTTGTAGGAATAGAAAATACAGAATAGCTTGTATGATTTTTAGTGGCTGCACAGTCCCTGAGGCTTCTGCCTCAGTCCTTTCCTAAGAGCAGCTTAAGAAAAACCCTCCAGGAACTCTTCCCTTGGTCCTTCTCTGTTGGTTTAAGCACAGGAAGCTCCTCTTAGGGACAGCCAGATGTTGGTAGGAGTTTTGGCAGTGCTTTACAATACTGAAGCAAAGCAGGCAAGAGAAATTGATAGGGTAAGAAAGCCGGCTGTGCTCATGCTTGAGCAAGGATCCCCCTGCAGAACTAATGCCACGGTGAGAGCTCTGCGATTCTCCTTCAAACCTCAGGCACCCGCTGATTCTAGTATATATGTCTATGTATATAAAAAAATAACTGGACAATTTTCTCATATTTGATGATGCCAAAAGAGACAAGTATAATTTTAATGAGCTTGGTCTGGTTAGCAGTCTTGGACTTGATCCTTGGAGGTTTCTGGTATAACCCAGTGGTGTTAGGGGGAGTGCTGAGGCATGGTCAGAGCCAACATTGTGATGAAGACACAGGTGCTGCTTAAATGCTCATCTCTTCTGGTTAAGATTTCTCACCTTCTAAATTCTCTCTCTGCAGAATATGAAATTGCAGCAATTCTATGCAAACAAATAAAGGCAAACAGATTTTAGGCTGGGGGTTCATGTAAGCCAGTGCCGAACAACAAACTATAAGACAGTCATCTTTCTCCTTCTTTATTTTCCCTCCTTTTATGTGTTTTTTGCTACTTACCAGTGGGACAATTTTGAGGCATTCCAGTAAGTGTTCCATCGGCTTTGCTGCCATAGGAAGATAGCGAAGTGGGGTTGTGTGTGATGCTTTAGAGCAGGAGTTGCAGTCTAGGAGGAAAGTGCATCAGGGTGAGGGGAGCTTCTTGTACAACTGTTTTGTGATAGCCAGAAGGTATTTTAGCCTTCTTTTGAATTCAGTTCAGAGTATATACATATGCTGCATGGTGAGGTGTCAAATTGGCAGATACATGTGTACTGCAGATATGATCTCCTATTCACTCTCATGGGATTTTCAAGGAATGTAGAGGAAGGGTGGCTTCGTCTCATCTTGAAATAAATACAGGCTACTAGGGGGAGAATGGAGAAGAGTATTTCTTTTTAAGTCAAGAGTTTGTTTTCTGGCTATCTGCATCTATTCAAAGTTCAACATTGCAAAAAAAAAAAAAAAAAACCTTGGTACCAAGGAGATTGTGCTGTATCTCCTGGGAGGTATCTAATCCTATCGCTAGGTCCCTTGGTTTTTGTTTCAGATTGCTAATGAAATCAAAGCATATCCTGGGCCCATCCAGGGAGTGGTTTAGTGCTGAAGAACAATCACAAGACTATTTTCTAAAAACAATAGGAGATGAAAGAGGAAGTTTACACCACTTCCCAGTTGAGAAAACACAGTTCTGCTGATTCACATCTATGCAGAATGATAGTTTTTTTTTTCTTTTGCCCAGTCGTTCTCAGATTGGCAGGATTATATTAATATAAGAGTGCAATAGGACACTCCCAGACGTAAAGCCCAGTAATCAAACACAAATTCTTTAACTATAATTATCTCTTCAAATTTCATCTTAGGTTTCAGTCTTTAGTTTCCCTTTCTGTCATATTCTTTGTACAAATATTCTTGGGTTACTCAAAGATGCTGGGGCAGGAAAAACACATTTACTGATGCCACTGTGCCACTGATTACACTGCCACTGTGAACAAACTGAGGGACATTATGGCCTTTTTACGTTAACTCTTGAGTCCTTCACAAAGCCAACTCCTGGCCAACCCCTGTCCTTTTAACCTAAGGAAACAGGTCATGAAGACAGTTCAATATATAATGAAAGCAGCACTCTCTGGACAAGATATACCCTCCCTAAAAGAGGAACTTCAGATATTTTCACTGTCCAATTTCATAATGCTGGAGATGAGAAAAAAAATTCAAATCCCTCTGGCCTTCATAAAGAAAGCAAGTTGATACGTAAACTTTTAACTAAAATTTTTGCCAATTATGATTCAATGTGTAGTTTGGAAGGAAATGCAGTCCCGTATGTTGTGATTTGCCTTGAGTTAAAATCCAAAACAAAAAATCTTTATCTACGGAATATTGTTATTTGGTTTGAATGAAGCACATGGTCAAATGCTGCTCTGACTGGTGCAGTACAGAGAAACAGTGCAAAACATGTCCTGTTTGCTTAGAATGGCAAGAGTTGGCCAAGGAGTCTAAGGAGAAAGGCTGAGTTATTTCAGCAGTCATGGTGGTCTCCAAGGAGGGCAAAGTACACGGGTTTCCTGTGAGTAAGAGACTCTTTTATGGTATAGAGACTGTCTTGACCATCTTCCATGTTTTGCCCACTTACCTATTCAGGGTTCCAGAAAAGTAATTTAGCATTCAGGCCCAATAAATCTCCTGGAGAGAAATCTCCGTTTTGTTCAATCATGGATTTGCCCTGTGGTGTTGAGTTGTGGGGGTAGTTTCCACTCTTTCACACTTGAACATAAGCTTGTAAAATGGCTGTTATCTTGCACACGTCCCCTTGCACAGGGGTTTTGGATTAATAGCACAGCGAGGTTCCTTGGACAAGCCTTTGACTCTTCCACAAGCCCTTTAGGAGGTGAGAACTGCCACAGACTTTGGGCCTGTCCCTACATGTATCCTCCCTGTTTCTTATGTCCCTGCAAGACAAGAGGATTTGACTTTTTCCACAGAGGGAACGTGGAAAGAGTGGCAGGACAGACTCACACTGTGGCGCTCAGGAGAACATTAGGGGAAATGGCTTCCATCTGAAATGACCAGGAAAGAAAAGAGGTTTTACATCCAAACAAGCCAAAGCTTCAAAGTGGTCACTGGCTGTCTTTAATACTTTAGGTTTAGCTTAATGATTCACTATTTTTTTCATTGAAATTCAGGGCTATTTTTAAAAATAATTTGTAAGAATAATCATAATTTAATAATCAGTTCTTTAAACTTCTCACTCCTAATTAGGAACTCAAGTTCTTAAATGACATGGCTTTTGAGAAATTTTCTGATTTATTCTAATTATCCAGTGAATTAAAAAAGTTCTTAAGTATTTGTCCATCTGCTTTGTTGTTCAGAAAACTCAGGTTTTATAGCCTATTTTAAATACTCTGCTACCTCTATAGCTGTCAGTTTCAAAACAGCCATGAATGCAGGGTGCTTGACTTGCATCTCATTGCGTGCGTGCAGCCCTTTGCATATATGCTAATTAAAATAAGTACAGACTCTGATCTATCACTAACATCTTAATTTGCATACGTGCATATGCTGCAAGAGTTATTTAAAGATAGTTGCAGAATTAGTTGAAATAGATTAACTTCTTAGTATGAAAACCGGTCTTTTTAAAGAACTCTTCTTCCTCCTCCTCCTCCTCTTTTCTCTCCTTTCTCTCCCCCTTTTTTTTTTTTTTTTTCTCCATTCTGCCATGACAGCAGAGGTGTGGAAACAAAGTAGTGTAAGAGGGCTCAGAAAAAAAGGTTATGGGAAAGTTGAGAATACAAAAATTATTATTCTATTAAGTCTTTAATTAAGTCCCTTTATTCTATAAGTCTTTACTATAAAGGTATAGTATTTTAATTCAATTATTTTAATGTAGCGGTATAATCAAATTTGACCCCTATTTGGACAGCTACATTGAACTTTAGAATGTCTCAGCAATTACGGAAGATCTCCAGAGGCAGAAAGATGGGACTGGAATAGTCCTTTCTAAGAAACAGATTTGAAAACTATTGTATTGGTTTCCATGGGGACTAGTAACAAAAATATTGGCAGTGAACCTATCGGGGGAGTTTATGGGAAACACTTGCTATAATGGACATGACTTCCTTTCTATTTAAATAATTGCAAAAGCCAAACATAAAAATATCCATTTTTGAGTGAAAAATAAAAGAAGCAATGTGTATTTATTTTAAGTTACGTTATTTGACTAACAAAGAGTTCAACAATCACTAAAGGAACTGGAGAGTTTGTAAGGCTGCTACTTTTTGTAGGCATTTCTTAATATATCTGTCACAGCTAATATTAATGTTGAAGGTAAGCATGAATCAGATTATACAGCAGAGAGTGAAAGTCTTCCTGAACTTACAACATGTCATTCAGAAAGAATTTTTTGTTCATTTCAATTGGAATTACAGCGAGCCTCCAAGATGTGTGCTGTTACAACCCTGGAACCTTATACAAGCTTGTAAATTCTTATATCCAATCTTTGAATTAAAAGACCAGTTGTATTGTTAGTTACTACTGTGTGCTCAGCGCTAACTATCTGTGTTTAAATGCTGCCAGATTATACAGTATTGTGACATAATTAGAGCCAAATTTAAGGTACAGCTTCTTCAAAATTAAGATTTATTCTCCAGAAGTTCTGTAGAAACTGGAAAAGCAAAATAACTTCTGGCACCTTAACTTCATCCTGCCATGGAAATGATGTCATTAACTTGAGTCCTGGGAGAGGTTCCGTGCTCTGTGTTCTACTATTCCAGAGATTTCTTTACAGATACCAGTTTTGCAGAAAGCCAGGAAAATGCAGTTTGTAATAACTTGAGCTCCTCTTTTGCCTCAAAATCTATGTCCGTCCAGAGACTTACAAGCATGTCCCAGATGTTAATCAAGTTTTTAATGCAAAAGGTAAAAAAAGAAAGATTCCAGAGAGCCACTCAGCTGTTACTGGGCTGGATAGTTTAAAACTTCATGGGAAACAGAGTATAATTAAATTATTATTGATTATAGAAATTATGTAACTCGCTAGAAGAGTTAAACGCTGCTTTTCACTGGAGAGTGCCAAAGAACTACCTTTGTTCTTAGTCTAAATAGCTGTTCTGTTTGCAGGAACCCTTGCAGGTTGGCAGTATATGCATGTCTTTTCTGTATCCCTGGGCTGCTGCTTGTAGGAATCTCTGTGCCTTTCTTGACTGAGTTCCTACATAACGGTCAAAGCTGCAGTTAGTCCTTACTCTCCCTCTTTCTCTTTGATATTTATCAAAGCAAATGAGTCCTGTGCAGTTTGAGCCAGTTGGTCCTCCTCTACAGTCAAACTTCAGCCAAATCCCAGGACTGAAATTGTTGATCTCAGGAGGCAGAAACTTCTGCATCCTTTTATGAGCAAGACAGCTGTTCTATGTATGATGTTTTATTATTTCAAAGAGAGCATGTTTTTGTAACCTATCTCATCCAACACTAGGGTTAGCTGACTAACCCTAACCTAAGTACTAATTTGAGTGGCAATAGAGCAATATATTTTATTTTATGAGAGTCTTTTAATATATTATCCTGCAAATCATATCTGAAAGGTATTGTGGACTTTACTGTTAGTGAAATTTTATGTTGTCACATTTATTGCTGGAGGTGTGTGTTTTTTGCTTTATTATTATTATTATTAAATAGGAAAATGCAATTTTGCCAGTGAAAAACTCTTTGGATAGATGTCCTGGTGTAAAATAGGATTTTTATTGTTTACTTTTATTGAGACTGTTTGGATATATCTTGGCTCTCATGAAGGTCTCCAGCCAGAGGAATGTGGAGAACAGGGCAGTGCAGGCATCCTCCACAGCACTACTCGCCTCATATGCACCTCCTGCTTCCTTAGAGAGGCTGCTGGTCACACGATGAAACCTTGGAGTAATGGAGTTTATTCAAACCAGCCCCCAGTCCTGTCACTGGATAGTGGATTTGAGAGATGCTCTGGAGGAACCTCGCTCAGAAGCAGAGAGGTAATTTGTGTTGAGGAGCTGGTCTTGTCTGAGCAAGTGAACTAGAGTAACCTTAGCTTGCTCAGGGTTTATTAAGTGCCAACACCCCTGGAGACAGCTCTATGTGTATCTATGAATATCTACTTATAATAGTAATATAAAGTCCAAAGCTTGGGAGTTTGGATAATGAGATTGTTTTCCTTAGCCAGCTAGTAAGATACGGTAGTGGATAATCTCTCCTATTAAGGCCTGGATTGCCATGCTTGCTCTTAAAACTCATTAGCAATACTGCTTTGAAATGGCTCTGACAATACCTAACTGAAGTGTCTAAGCCAGGAGGCAGTTGTCTCATTAGCAGGAAGAAATCTTGTAGATTTGTACAAGAAATCTCGTAGCAGAAATCATCTCTTATAGGAGGTGATTCCAGCTTAGAAGAGGCTGAACTGCCTGATAGAGATGCTACTTTCTGATCATTGACTTTTAAATGTCTCAGTTTTAGAATGGTTCTTTTTGTCGTGAAAGCAGAGATACATGAGTTGAAAAGTCTGGGCTTTAATCCTAATGGTTTCCTGTTTGGACAAATCACTTGTCCTGTGTGCATTTCATACTCGTTTTTGGTTTTCTTGCCTTGTTTTCTCAAGCTTTTAAGTACTGCATGTTTATCTCAGGAAGGGTACTGCTCGGTGTGTGAAGAAATTTCAATTTCTTAAATGGAAGCCCATGTATAATCCTTTATAAAAGATTACATTTGGCAAGTAATAAACTCTACAGTTAGGAAAACAAACTTTTTATTTAAACTTTTATTGTGCATTTTTCATATTGCCATTGTAAGATTAACAGGAGAGGACTTTGTAATGACTTTGTCATTTGCTTTATCTTAATTGTATCAAACCCCAGGTGATTAGATGGGCTGTGGGCACCTACATTTTCATTTCAATACTGTGCAGTGTTTCAGCCATTTTTTTGCAAAGGACACTTGATAAACGTGGAAGTATTTTCTTCGCATGATCAAGTCTCTGCCTCCATCGCTGCCTCAAAAACACTGAGATTCTCAGCTCAGGCAGCAAGTCCTGCTATCCTTATGTGCACTTGTCCCAGCTGAATTCCTACTGCCAGCAATGGTCCTTTTGCTTGCATAAGGCCTGAGGGACCAAGTATCACGGCCATGAGAGGTTTGGTTTGCAGTGACGTTTTTATGGGCCCTGGCAGTTTGTGACAGCAGGTCACAGTGCTGGAGCTCCGTGGCTCTGAGTCCTGTGGGCAGACCTTACAAGTCCTAGTCCAGTTTGACAAAGGTTTCGGTAGGTTTGGCAGCAAGATTGTCATCATTGCTTAGGTGCTATGCCATGTACCCTCTGCATACCCCAGCTTTTCAGGAAACATGCATTTCATTTTACCAGGGTTCAAGGACTATGGGGGAAAAAAAAAGCGAATAAAATGCATAAGAATGCTTGAGCCTGGTTAAGACAGTTGGTATTTCGGGTGTAATCCAGAAGAGGGAGCTAACTTGCTAGCCATGGCAGCTGGCACCATGCACTGAGGTTTCTTCACAGCTGATATCCCATGTCTGGCTGATTATTCACATATGCTGTTCCTGAAGAAGAGTCATCTTGGGAGTGCAAAACCACCCTCTCAAAACATTGGTTACCTCTGTTCACTGCAGTAAATACAATTACATGACATATTTTTGACAAGGGAGTATTTATTGTTAATGTACTTTGCTATAATTTAAACGCCGTCGTGTATTGTTTGCTCTCTTCCCCCACTCCTGTGCCTTTCGCCTATTAAGGAATACTCGCTAGCTCTGAGTTTCACGGCGCGGGCC
>VZSV01000008.1:7892565-7988522 GCA_013398735.1 Nothocercus julius | reverse complement strand
GCCGCGGCCCAGGGCGGCCCGGCACCCGGCCCTCCTGCCCTGTGGCAGCCTCGCTCCCCCCGGCGCCTCGGAGCTCCTTCTGCCTCCTTCACTCCTCTTTCATTCCCTTTTGTTTCCTCTCTCTCCCTTTTTCTCCTTCCTTCTCTCTTTTCGCCCCTTCCCCTTTTTCTCCAGCCCTTCCTTCTCCATCTCTCTGACAAGCTCTAAGCTGTAGTTGTTCTGCAGAAGACTTTGAAAAACTGCCAGGTGTATAAATGAAAAGTTCAGATACTAGAAAAAAAATGAAAAGAACGCTAAAGCACTAGGCATTTCTGGGTTTAGGTTACTTGATGGATTTTTTTAATAGCACTTCATTTTAATCTAGCCTTGTGATTTGTGGGTGTTTGATGTTGGGGAAAACTTGGATGGGGCAGTGTGGCTCCAAAGCCCACTCCTTCTCTGCAGGGTGTCCAGCATCTCTCAGGGCACAAACAACCAGTTGCCGAGCAGATGGGATTATTTTCCTGTAAGTTATTTTAATTCAGAGGAACACGGGGAAATTAATATGGAAAATAAGAAGTCAATTTGCCACAAAGGAAAAACAAACAGAGTGTGAAAGTTCAAGAGAAAGGGAAAGAACTTTTTAAGCCTTTGAATCTTTTTCGTTTGTTTCACAATATGCTAATGTTAGTAAACAAGTAAAACCAAAGGCAAGAGAAATTCTCCATGTTATCTAGCAAGAAATTTTGTTCCAGTTTAGCAAAGAAGAAGTAAACTCTGTGGGCTTGAACTCTGCGGGCTGGTCTATCAGCACAGAGCAGTGTATAGGTTGAGTTGGTAACACGGCCTTGAGCAACCCGCCATGAGCAGGTGATGCTATGGGAGGCCGTCAGTGCCCCAGAACTTCTCAAACGGTCTGGCTTGGGGCAGGGCAGGCAGCCTGCAAACACGTACCGCGTCTCTGGAAAACACCCGGCAATACTTCAGTAGTCCTCTTGAAAATTGTACTCATAAACAATGGCTCTTTTAAGTGTAGTGGAGTTAATTGCAGCAAAGACTTTATTGGACTAATTAGGCCACTTTTTCTGTTAATTATCCGTGAAGACTGAGCATTTTACTGAATTATTTATTGGAAATTATTTGATGAATAGGGCTTGCAAGCAAATTTCAACCTCGAGAACTATCTGTCATGGCTGTTACTTTAGAATTCACTGTTCACACTCTGTAATTAGCTAGATAAGTCATGTGTTTTTGTTTTGCTGCTGTTGGATGTCTCCCAAATTTACAGTTTTCAAGAAAGCTAGACATGCACTGAAGTGAATACGTTTTGCCCAAATGTTCATTTTTTGCTCAAGGGAGTAACTCATATTTAAACTAGGACAGCATAAGAAAGAAACAAGCTCTATTATGTTTATTATGTTTATTATTGCAGTATGTTTTATGCATACCTATAGATATTTCTCTAGTAAAGAATAGTAACTAGAACATCTTATTGTGAGATGTGGGCAGCATAAATTGTCTTATATTGGCAATCCATGAGTACCGGTGTCATCATAAGATGACAGCTGGTGCGTAATACTGATTGATTAGAGCAGGCTAGCAGGACTTGGCCTGGAGTTGTTGGTCTGTGCAGTTGTCCCACACAGCCTGGCCATGCGCTTTTGTACCTTCTTGAAAACCTGTGACCTCATGCTTAGACGTGAGTGCTAGCGCGAATTTCACTGTCAGTGTCACGACATAGGTATTTTGCCCACTGAGTCACATATACAAGGCTAAATGGATATTTTCTCCATTATTCACAGTCACATAACTGGCCCTTTAAATTAGGCAATAGGATTCCAGACACCAGTTATGGCAAAAACGCATGATGTTCATCTCCATTATCTCTGTTATTTAAGGCTTTCAGAAAACCACTAACCTTAACTCCTACACTCAAACAAGCACACACTAGCACATAGAGTTAAGCCAACTTTTTAACTCCCAGTCATTAAGGATGTCAAAACATTCTGATATATGATATAAACTCATTATGACTGGATTTTGTTTTTATTAATGTAAGGGTTAGGTTGTGAAGAATAGAAGATTTTTTAAGCCTCTTACTCCTTAGACACAATATGATTTAGTGGTTCAGCACTGTTACATTTTAAAGGCCTTGTTAAGCCCTAATCAGAACACATTAAGTGCTAACATTTTTAAAGTGCATAATAAGACCTAAACATTTTAATAGCATATTAACTTGTAACATAAACCAAGCACAGTCACACTCTTGTCTTTTTCCTATAGCAGGTTCAAACAAGTAACTAATACTTTGAACAGCTAAGTTAGCTGTTGGGGATTTTTTGGTGGTTCTTCCAAAAAAAAAAAAAAAAAAAAAAGAAAAAACCCAAGAAACTTCTATGTAAGTAATTTTATTTGGTGTGAAATTTTAAACTGAACACAGAAAATATTGCTTTGAAACTTCCCATTGCTGAAGGTGAGCAGATAGGCTATGGAGGAAAATGTTTTGCTAGAAAAAGGTTTTGCTAGAAAATTTTCTACTTGGATCTGATTTTTTGGAGTCATCTTTGAGCAGGAGCTGTGAGATAGGCTTTTGCCACTGGAAAAGATTCATGGAAAATCTGTGTGTGTGAGTGGGTGTTATTTTATTTTATTTTTTTCCCAATATAATCTGCATATCATTCCGGAAAAGAAGTGTGAGTTCATTGATACTGTGTCCCAGCCATTTCCTTGGAGAAAAAAATAAAAGGAAAGTACATGGGAGCCTGTAAGCGCCTCTCCTTAATTGGTTTGAAAGCTCTCGCTGAGTGATTCAGGGCGCACCTTCCCTGCAGGGATCCTGCAACCATCCCCGCCGCTCCCAGGTTAGCGCACGGCATCGCAGCCACCTTTTGGACCTTCATCTTCCCCACAGTATCGCGAGGGGAAGTTGTGGTTCAATCATCTGGGCTCAGGTTTGGCTAGCAGCTGCTCTTCTCTTCCTATAGCGGCTTTCACCCAAAGCCTCTGGTGGTGGTGGTGGTGGTGGGAGGAGAATCACAGCGCCTTTGGAGAGGTTTTTTAAAATGAGTTTGGAGACAGCTGGGTGAAGCTGACTGAAAGTTGTCCGCGTAGGACTTGTCTGATAGTGGGATATATTCTGTCTTGACTGGGACAGTCACAGGGATGTGGAAATACCTGGTAGATTTGGCTCATTAACTTTGTACCCTTATAATCGCCTCTCCGTGCTGCCCGTTAGGGTAGGAGGACAAAGCAGTCTGTCTTGCTGCGGTGGCCTGCAGATGGGCACCCCTTTGGGGCTTTGCTGCTGGCCCGTGCGGCAGAAGTGGCTGCTGCTCTGTGACTTCCTGCCTGGCAGACAATGAGCGGAGAGCTTGGAGTGTCTCTAATCAGGATGCGCTAAAAACCTGGGCAAACTGGGCGAGTGCAGAGCAGCTCCAGTCTGGATCTGGACAGTTAAAAGAGTCCCTCCTTAGCTCCAGCTTGAGTTCTGGCATGGGTTTGTTCCTTGTAGAAACTGCAGCCTTTGCTGCTGCTCTGCTGGGGCAGCTTCTGGAGAAAGACATCTGCGGTGTGAGGAGGGCTGCCGAGAGGGCGAGCAGGAGCGAGCAGGGGCCCCGGCTGGCTGTGCAGAGCGCGGGCTCAGGCCCTGCGGAGGGTTTCCCTCCCGGGCCCGGGAGAAGCTGCACAGTGCAGCGCGCAGCAAGGGGCGTCTGCACAGAGCGCTGGTCAGGCATCAGCCAGAGGGCAAAGAAACAAAGGCAGAAATGTGGACCTTGCCCCGTGTCTGGGCACCATTATTCTGACAGAAGCCTTTGTGTTAGTTTGCTTGTTTAGCACATGTAGTAGTTGGAAGTAGTTAAAAAAATAAAGCGCCATTATTCTGGAATCAAAATGACCACAGGGAGGAAGAGGTAATTCTAATATAGCTGTAGAGGTTTAAACTGTACCAGTGTAACTGGAAACAAGTGTCAGTCAGAGAGAGACAAAATCTCAGAGCTCTATAGACCTAATCCCATTTCATAGAAATAACTCTCTGTAATCTTGGACTGATGATTATTTTTAGTAAATAACTTGAGTCAATAAAAGGTGAGAGCTTTATGTTTGCATGAACTGTGTTCTGGCAGTAACGTGACTGGCGTCATGCAAAATGTGGGACATCTGAGGGAGCTGACCCGGGGCTGAGGACACGCTGCTGCGCTGGTGCTGTTGTAGCCCGTGGTTGGGAGATGGTGCAGGGGATGTTCCTGGGGCTTTAGCTCTTTGACAAACAGCTGAGTGGAGGGGAAAAGTAGTGCAGAAAATCTGCTTAGAGACTGCTCTGGTTTTACCTTGGGTTGCAGCTAGAAAGGTCTGTATCCTCTGATGTTTCTCCTCATTCTTCAAACCTGCTGAATTTCCTCCTATTCGTAAAAATACTGGTATTTAGTCTTAGGTTGTCAGAGGCTCCCCTGTGAGATTGCAGTGTTGCAGCCCTGCCTAATCTGTCTGCGAACACCCAGGCTGGGGCTCCTCAGGTTAAGAGAGCACTTTGCTAGCACAGCTGACCTGCTCCTCTGCCCTGCTGCTCCCCCAGCTTGGGGGCTCCTCAGGAAAGAGCCAGGTAGGGAGCTCAGGTCCTCAGAGATCAGCACTGACTGATGGTTCAGGGAACTGATACAGCACTGGTTTATGGCGAGTGAGAGGGATGCTGATTTCCTAGCTGCCACTCCTAATACATGATGAGGACTGCCCTTTATGTTCATCTTTGTTATTTGTCACTTTATGTTCTAAAGTGGGTGTCAGTGAGCGGTAGTGCATATTTTCTTCTTCCCTCTGGAAAGAAGCTGTGTTGTTACCTTTTATGAAAAGCATCTGCGTGTACTTGGTCCACTGATACACAGCTTAATGCCCAAGCTGCCATTATACCAGCTGCCACAATTCATCTGCTTGCTGTGACAGGGTGGCAAGAAGGATTATACTCTTCGTATCACCCTTGGCCAACTGCAGCATTACATTGCTTCAGCTCAGCTTTTCCCATGCCTCGGTTTTAAAGCAGCTAGAGATCTGGTCTGTGCAGAAACAGCATTTGCAGACTTAAGCCTTCAAATACTCACATACCATCTCTGTGTGACTTTCAGCAGTTCTTAAAGGATCTAGCTGTTAGGTTCTGGATTCTCAGATGTCTCGTATCAGCACGTCACACATCTAGGTGGCAAAGATTTTACATAGCTATGCTGCTTGGAAATCACATTTTTGGTTTAGCAGGACACTTGAGATAGACTATTGGAAGTCTATAGACTGTGGAAAGTGTATTTCTTTTGAAGATGGGACATGTGCCTGCCTGGGGTGGGGGATGTTCAATTATGAAGCAATGCTTGTTAGTCCCTGGAAAAGAAGGGCTAAAGAGGGAGAGTACAAAGATTAGGAGAGTTTATTTGAAAACCTAGTTGTTTTCTGTATTCATTGGGTGATACTGAGATCCTGAAATTTCTAAGCTGCTAAGCAGAGTGGAATACCTGGAGAACTTTCAAGTTCATAAAAATGATCTGAGAAAGTGCTTGAAGTGAACTCTGTAAGGACTGTGGGATAGCAGTGCACATGTGCATGTACCTGGATTAACTGTACTCTTGAAGGTGAGCCAATCTTACATGCTCACAGCCCTGCTGATTTCAGTAGGAATATTTGTGGATGCTGAACGTTCAGTCTGTGTTTTGACAGGTATTGCTTCGATCTCATTGCATAGGTGCCTCCAGGTTACGGGTACTATCTTTGTAGAACACAATGGATATGTCTGCCCAAAGAGAGGCTCATCAGCTCTTCTGCTTGTGCTGGATGCGAGTGCGAACACACAGCACTTACTAAGCCCAAGGCACTAATCCTGCCTCCTCAGCAGGGCTTATCAATGCAGGTCAGCACTGAACTGCAGCCCCTGCAGCCTCGGAAGTGCAGACCCTGTGTGGCCAGCCAGGAGAACAGGCAGGAAACTCTCCTGCCTGTGAATGTGTGAAGGCATCTGCTGTGGATAAAGCACAGAAGGAAATTTAGTTGTGTTATTTTGATAGCATTTGAAATACATTTTTAAAAATCAAATTTCTTACCTAAAATGCAAAAATGGTTTGATCAACTTGACTTAAAATAAAAGGGAAGAACTTAATAATCAGCAATGTAATAGAGGTGTGATTGCTTTTTAAACAAAATGGATTTTTACATTTTATCAGTGTAGATCAAATTGACTTCTGCTAGTTAATAGTATTCTGTTTGTTAATAATCTTACTAAATGGTGAATGTTAGAATCTATCTTAAAAGCACACTCCACACTGGTTTAGAGGGCTGGGTTTGAATTTCTTGCAGTTCACTTAAATATACAAAGCCTTCATCAAAAAGAGGAGATGGAAGAGCATTGTAGCTCCTAATTTGTGTCAATAGGCTATTTCTCTTATAAAATGTAAGGAGGTTAGGTGAAATAAGCTCTTTTTTAGGCAGTGTATAGAATTGCAACAGCTTTTAAATAGAGTGCAAGTTCCCTTTTTTTCTTGGAACAAAAATGTTGATGTGAAATTGAAAACTCCTCTCAGATGCCTGCTGGGCTGGCAGGCTGTCAAGCTGCTTGGCTTGCCTTTCTCTCTTTCACTGCCTTCGCATTGTTTACCCACAGCAAACTCAACTCCAACCGACTGGATTTAAATATCAACTAATTATGTGCAAGAGGCTTTGGTAAAGGGCTCCATGCAAAAGTCTTCATGTCTTAGATTGGTTAGGAATAGAGCTTGCTGCAGGCAAATCACATAGTACAGTCCTAAGCAAAGTGCATGGGACAGAGAGAGAGAGAAAGGAGGTAGGAAGAGACAAAAAACCTTTCAGCCAGCACTTTCTGGCATCTGATTAGAACTGAGAGAGTGGGTGACTCCCAGCTTTTGCCTGAGGTTGTGTACACGGATGTGACAGGTCTTCCAGATACACCGTGATTGCCAAACCCCTTTTGTTGGAGTTCTTCTGTGCTGCGCTGCCAGGCAGGGTCTTGGCTGGGTTTGTGGTTTAGTCCCCTTGGTGTCCCTATAAGAGGTACTTGGGTTAGGTTTGGAAGCACTTTAAGCTCCAATTTTGCTGAAGCATGTGCCTGTCTGAGCGTGGATTTGCCTCTGACATGGGCTGGAACTTGTACCCCTTACAGTTAGACAAATCATTCAAGGGCTGTTAGTCTTGCAAGGTCTTTGCCTCAGCTCTGTCTCAAGACAAGCAAGCCCTCCCACCTTGGTGAGTCCTAAAGCATCTCAGCCTCCAGCACTGTAAGACAGGACCTCAGACACAGGTACCTGTGAAACACGAAGGGTGGAGTACATACGGTTTTGGAGGGGAGGCACACGCAGGCTACGTGGTGGCATTCACACAGCTTAATTTCCAGGGTTGGTCAGCCACAGAAGTGGTGGTTTCTAGGTTTTCATGGGAAGTGCTTGGCCACTTAAAGGATTAGGAGATACTCTGTCAGCTGTAACGGTGCAGCCCCCACAGGGAGGGCTAACCCAGGCATGGTCTTTGTTTTTGCTGTCAGCCAAAGAAATCTTCATATTCTTGAATTTTTTAAATGTATAAAACTTTTTCTTACTTATGTCTATCTCGTTCTTTGTTGTACGCCCTTCGTTCTTGAATTTGGTGAACACAAGTAATGTGATACAAGAGTTAAGTACCTGAAAGACTGTTAAATTTTCCTTTGCTCTCATGCGTGCCTAGTGGAGTTTTGTATGTGCAAAGATTAGCAGTGACCTACTGTGACCTGGATCTTAATGCTTTATCCAAAAAACCCTCGGCTTTGTACAGATTAATTTCAGATTCTGTAATCATTTGAAAGAAATGCTTAAAAATCTTTGTCCAGCAGTTCATCCACTTTGAAAATTGACACGATAAAGGAGGGGAAGTATGAGAGTTGGATCCTGGTATGACTAAGGAAATTTTCTTTGGGAGCCTCATGTATCAAATGTGCTTATCTGTTCTTAGGAATTACAATGTGGTTAGTTTACAGTCTATTATGCAAAGTTGCATGCAATGTGTTAATGATATTGGTAATTTAGTAACTATGTTCTGCTCTAATTAGTAAAGCTGAATATCATATTGCTCATTCTGGATCACTTTCAATGCTGCTGCATATTTTTTTCAGTGTTTTTAGCTCTTGTCATTAAAGCATGTATGTACAAGCCAACATACCTTGTGAACTTTGGAAAGAAACTCAAAGCCCCCAGTGTTTTATTATGTCTGTCTCATTAAGCAAGAAAACAATCTGGTGGTTTGATAAAGAGATTATTGTGGAAAGACAGCTTCTGTGGTTAGAGAAGAGAACTAACTAGAATCCTTCTCCATCACCTGTATCAAATGTAGGGTAAAGGACAGTGCTCTGACTTGGGAATATGGCTGAGAAAGAAGGTTTTGACACTGATCTAATTATATTCCGGCAATTAAATGTTCAGATCAGAGGTAGTTAAATTAAGGGTTACATACTATATGATCTCTGCTGTGTTTATCCTGCTAAATAATTTTTTTCAGAGTTGTGGTATGCAACCCTATTTTAAAAATAAAACTTATCTTTCTTCTGTGATGTGGCTGAGTTCAAGGGTCTGGAAAATGACTACTACTAAAATAAGAAAGAACACTTATTTATGAATGGTCTTATCTCAGTTTTAGGTGTACGCATGAGCATCACATTTGTTACATGCTCAGTTCTCCCAAGAACACTGGGAAATACAGATGTAATGGCAGTTTAACAGTTTTTAGGATATGGGTGGGTGCTTCACCTATATATCCAAGCAAGAAGAGATGCGTTGCCTGTTCACTGCCTGAATATTAACGTAGACTTCCCAGCCCCTTACAGACTCCGTGGGACAAGCTAGTGTGAGGATTGAACAGCTCTCTAGGAGAGACCATAGACCTGCAGATGCTGAGAGAAAGCTCGAGTGGAACAGTAAGCTTCAGAATAACATACAAACTGGATCACGCAGAGAGGGAAATTCTTGCAATATCTGATGGCAGAGCTCCATATGATGTCTTTTGAACTGTACTGTATTGCTACAGCCTTTCTGACCTCAACTTGTAGCAAAATGCTTAGGAAGAAACCTGTCCATCTTTGTTGATTCTGAAATAGCTATTAGTCCAGGGAGAGATTTAAAGTTTTTATTAGTTAATTCTGTAAAAATGTCAGCTCTGTGTTCAAGAGCAGTTTAAAAAAAAAAAAAAAAAAGTGAATTAAGTATTTGGATATAGTGCAAAGGAATAAGAACGAATCAGAATGTACTGTTGTGTCTCTGTGTCAGTCCTGGATGCAGGCACATGCTGTACGCTGGGCAGTTCAGTCCTCCCATCCCAGGAAGGAGAGAAGAGCTGCAGAGAAGGTCAACGAGCAACTAAACGTTGAGAATGGGCTCCCTGCACGGGAAAACCAAAGTATAGCTACCTGGTTGAGGAAGATATGACTGGGGTCCTGAGTGGCAGGGAGAGGCGACCAGAGGGTCCTGCTCAGCGTGTTGCAGAATGTGACATTAAATGAATCAGCAAGCAAACAAAAAGGGATTTTGTGCAAGAAACTTAGTGATTTGAATTGAGCCACTGCATAAATGAAATCCTATAGAAAGTGAACACCCTTGCTCTCACCTGCTAAACTAGTCTTTGGTGAGATGTTAAAAGCAAATAACGTTTGTCTGATACCAGTGGCAATGAACTAACGTGAGTTCTTTTTCAAGAATCAACATCAGGTGTTAATCTGATATATTTTAAAATATGTATATTACAACCAACTAGGGAGTTGACTTGGCCAGCACAAACTGATACGCTCTGTGGGAGCACTGAATGATAGGTCTCTGTGTACTCCTTCCTATTTGTGGAATAATCAGTTGTATGAATCTCTCTAAATGTCCTTTGTGTTGGAAGGTAGCTTTCTTTTTTTATATATTTTGTTTTACTTAAATTTGTCTTCAATGTTTGGCCTCTTCGAGGAGACTATTCATTTCCATGCTGTTAAAAAGCCAGGTGTCTTGGGAAGGCAAGCATCTTAGGCAAGATATTTAGGATTTTTTATCTTCCATTACATCTACTGCTTTGAGATGACAAAATCTGAAAATAGGTCCCTCCTAAACAATTATTAATGCAGAGCTACTGTGTTTCCCTTATTTCTGACCATTGCCGAGAACTTCAGTATTATTTGGATCTGATTAAATCTTCAGTAGACACAGGGAAATGTATCCTGTATTTGGTAATCCTTTTCACTGACTGTTCATACAATAAAACTGTAAAAAAAAAAAAAAAAAAAATCCCCGAAGATTTTCCCCGATACATGGGAATTCAGTGTGAAACAATGTCACACAAAATGACTACTGCTGGTGAATGGCCCAAGGTTAAGCAGTCATTTAATTTTATCTTGTATAATAAGTTACCAGATAACAGTTAATAATTGAAGAGAATCCCATATTTCATAGTAAAAAGTTTCTATGTTAAAAAAGGTGAAAAAATAGAAACAACTTCTGGGAAATAAGTTTGTCTTTTCCTTTGACTTCTGATTGCATGAAATAATGAGTTCTTGATTCCACACGTACAAAGCCCATGGAACAGTTATGAGGCCCGTAAGGACAAGGCAGCAAGGAGCAGGAGCCGTTCTGCAGCAGGCGCCTCGTGCGGGCGCGCGGAGCGTTGCGGCGGGCGCTCCGCAGGGACACGCAGCGCTGCTTGTCACACAGTCACCTCCCTCGCAAGACCACGATGGCTCTATTTTATTTCACCCTTGATGGGCAGAAAAGGAGAGAAACAAACACTGCCTTATGAGAACTGATGCTGTTTTCCACAGCAGCTTCCTCAGAGGGTTTTGATGGTGCCGAAAGGGGAGAGGGAGCAGGCTGAGAGGACTTGAGCTCTGCTCTGGAAATAGCAGGAGTTCTTGACTGGAGCATGAAAGTGTTGGACTAATTCACCAGCTGAAATGCTTGGCATCCTCATCTGAAAAGGCCCAGACCTGCTTCAGGCTGCCCGGTTCCAACTGTTGTTGTAGGAGTTGGCATGAAAAGGAAGACGTGAAATGTACCCTGTTCTCTGCACCTCAGGGATGCTCAAGGGAGCCCCTGTGTATTCTCTTTGCTCCTATAGTATCTTTTCCATGCCTGGAAGAGTGTTGGGACAGTCCATATGCTGATGAAACCTTTGGCAGCATCTTTTCCTTTGTCCCCCTGCACTGGCTGCTCCTCACTGAGCCCTGCAGAGCTCTCTGAAACGGACACTGGATGTATCTCCGTTTTGCTCGACAAATCCCAATCCCTGCATAGCTGGCCTGTCTTATATTTGCTAGTGGGATCCTTTGAAGAGGGTAAAGATCTTTACCCATTTTCAAACTGAAAAAAAAAAACAAAACAAAACAATTTTTGCCATCTAAATATCCAACAGTGACTTTCGTATCACAGTTGTTCCTGAGTTTTTGTCTCTTTTTTTTTTTTTTTTTGTCTTCACAAAAATATATCTGTTCCAGTAAAAATGTCATCAGATCCAGGGTGGGGTAAAGCAAGAGGAAGAGCTCCACCCAGGCTTAGTGGTTAGGACACTCATCCGAGATGTGGGAGATCCACATTCAAGTCAGGGTTTTCCTGGTTCAAAGTAGGGACTTGAACCTGAGTCTCCCACAGCCCAGTGAATGCTCTTACTGCGGCTGTCGAGTTGGGATGCAGGGCTTGGTCTCCCAGGATATTTGGGAGGTTTTGTTCTCATTTTGTATTGTGTTGAAGACAAATTTCAAACATTGAAATAATTTTGCACGAAACGGAATAGCTCTTTCCTAGCCAGCCCAAATTCCCTACGTGGCGAGCTCGGCCCGGGGCCTGCGAAGCAGCCGCTTCCATGGCTTTGGAAATGAACATCTGGAGGCAGAGCCGTAACGGAGCCATTGTGCAGCGAGGAACGCGCTCTGGACGGCGGCAGGGCCGCTCCGGCCCGCGCGGAGCAGGACTTGTCCCCAGAGCGCGGCGCGGGTGTACAGAGCTCGGACAGGGAGAACTGGGGCAGTTCTTCTGCATTATAAATAATACTAAGAAACTATTTTTCCTGGATTCCTGTAATCTTCTTTTTGCTCGTTGATTTTGTTCAGAGGGAGGGAAACATTTTGAGACATAACCATACTGCCTGATCAGTTAAGTAGCTTTGCTTGAAGCTTTCAGACCAGCTGAAAAAAATAAGTTGTTGAGAGGTTAGCTGTGTATTTTTGTTTGTTGTAGCTTTTTTTTCATCCTGGTCTATCCAGGCTTCCTGGTTTATCTAGGCAGCCTATTGTCACTTCAGACAAACTTTCCTGTAACACATGACTACAGAATTTTGAGCACAATGAAATAAAAAAATCTGTATTATCTATACTGGAAAACAAACTTGCATGAGCCTGTAATTACACCTGGAAATTTTTAATGAGAATTTTAAAAAAAAAAAGTCTTCCTGTTTTAGAACTAATACTCCAAAGTTTAGTGTATGCATCATTTGGTTAGTATTTAAATGAAAGTGTTTTGGGTTGTGAAAAATTAGAAGAGCTTCCAAGTAAAGAGAAAAGAAATTATAATGTGATGAGAGATGTTAAGAGAGCACGTATAGCTCTGGGTTTGTAAGGCTGAAGTGCAGGAGCTGACTGACTGCTTACGTAAGAGCGGCAGGCTCAGCTGGGCATGGTAATCCAGGCTTGTTTATCTTTAGCATCTATCACTTTTAATGAAGGATAATAGCACTTGCAGCAGCCGCATACATGCCTGGAAAAAGCCCATGTGTGTAGGTGCAAAAATTTGCCTTGCCTTGGGCAAAAACACTTGAAAAATTGAATGCTGTGGTTATAGGTTGGTTTTGGCAGAATCATGAAGGAAAACAAAATCAAACCATATAAGTTTCTTGTCAATTGTATTGTATCTTTTTAACTTTTTGATTAGGCTTTTCCTAATTTTTAATGTGTGCACCACAATCATTTTCTGACTGATACAATGAAATGAGAGAAAATTTTAAAAATGAAAATTCTCCCCTGATGCTAATGCATCTCTGTGCTGCTGAGGTCGAGCCTGTGCTCGTGCCTGAAGCTCCTCCTCGCTGGCGCAGCGCGAGGCACCGCAGCGCTGGGCGCGGGGAGAGCTCCTGCACCCCAGCGGCATCATGCGATCCCCCGGCCTCCGTGCTCAGCCCCGCAGCTCATCACCCCGGTCCGATGAGATGCTGAGGCGTGAGCAGACAGGGAGGACTGTGTCTTTTTGGTCCCACTGGCAGTTGGATAATTGTAGAGGTCTCTCCATAGGGCTGGACCCTCAGGTGCTCCTGGTGAGCACAGATGCTCCAAGTGGCCCTTGCGACCGGGTTGCAGGGCGGTGGTGCTGAGAGCGGCTGCTCCACGGTGCTGGGCTGGCACAGCGGGTCCCGCTGGCGGCTGGGCACCAGCAGTTCCATCTCCGAAGTCCTTCCCTGCTCCGGCCCAGCAGCACGGTGCGGGGGGACGGCAGGGAGTTCAGAGCTCTGCTCAGGTGCCTGGTACATGTCAGTCCTTCACAGGGTTTCCCTCTGGAGCTGCGTTGAAGCTCTAAAATTCAGAATTACTTTTCTTTCACAAAGAGGTTTCTTACCCTCTTCATAACCATCTGAAAAAAATGTGGTTTTTTTTTTGTTTTTTTTTTCCTCCTAAATCCCCCAAACGGCCCTCAATCAAGTCTTAAGTGTTTGCACAGTAGGGGTTGGGAGACCAGCTGTGCCAAATGTCCCTGTTTGCCTCAGTGGGACAGAGTGCCCTGTTGGGCTGTTTCACATGTGGTGTGGGACAGCAAGGGCTTCCCGTGGCAAAATTTGTTTGTACTGAAAGGACGGGCAGGGAAAAAGGATGGGAGATGCAGGACAGTCTGAGCTACATCTGAGTCACGGTTTCATCAGTTCCCTAATCAATATTGTATTTCCAGCTGAAAATACCTTGGATTTCAACCTTGTTTCTTTTAGTCTCAATGACCAAACATTACTATGGAAAGAGCAAATAAACAGATTATACCTGTGTTTTCAGGAACCCTTATCAGGAAGATGAAATGCCATTTTATGAGGGCTTCTTTCTTGTTTCTTCTGCTAGAAATATCTCTGGACACATTCATACCTTTCATATGAGAGAGATCTCATCTGGTAGTCAGTGCAAACTGCTGCTTGTGACAGTGACGGATGAAAAAGCTGAATTCCTGATTTACTTTTCTGCATATCTGTACTTAGGACAGCTAGTAATTAATTAGCTATTTAAGCTACCAGCTAATAATGTTTTTCAGAGCAATGTGAGAACAAAGCACAATATTTGTTAGTATGTGGTTTTAGAGGCAAGAATTTCTTCTGTGCGTGCTTGTCCTATAAGCCAGAGCAGTAGAAAGCTTTTCCACTAAAGAGCCTCTGTAAGTACATTGTATTTAAGAAGGTTTTGTTTTTGTAAGATGGTTAATTATTTTTATTTTAAAAATGCATAAACAATTTAGCTCATTTATTTAAAATCCATTTGCTTTCATTATAGTAGATATTTAGTTCCTTGCCATTTACAATGTATTTCTCAAAACTGTTTTCTCCTTTCTATCTCCCTGCCAGCTGGATCTTTATTCTACCATTTCTAGCTCCCTTTTTCTGCCAAAAGCTGAAACATTTTTAAATTACATTAAAATGGTTTTAAATTAGACTATATGAGCGTAATTTGAAAAATATGTTAGATTGACTCAGCTTAATGAGTCAGGACTAATTTTTAGATGCATTGGGTATATTGTAATGTTTTATCTTACTGTCAATAACTCAATAAAGTAAAGAAAATAGGGATAAAAAAATACTTCAGTGGAGCAGAAAAAATCAGAGTATTTCAAGTTCGGAAACATTCAGGAGCTGATTCTGCATTATTTTTGTGCCTACATTCCCCTTTATTTGAGAAAAGTCTTCAAGATACAGCTCTGCTTCGGCAGCTTTGTTCTCCCAGGCTAAGGCAGCGCAGGTTTATTCGTTAGGATCCCAGCGCAGAATGGAGATTTCCACTCCCTAGTGCACCCCGAGGAGCTCTGCTCCTGCATCGGGAACTGTTTACAGAAATGGACTAATACGAGAAAACAGCTTTATCATTGTGGTTTTCCTTGTGGTCAGCATCTGCACGAGAGAAGGAAGGGTATGAAAGACGGGTAGTCACGTTTCAATAAAAAAAGACAACAGAGCAAATCTTGCTCTGTTGGATGGGTTCAAGCTCATAACTTAGTGATTTCAAATCATTCTGCTCTCCACAGAACAGAGGACTTGGTCCAGGAGCTATAAAATTATTCCAGGGAGGTGGGAAAGAAGCAGCGTCCTGTTTGTGCTTGCAGATTTAATCTGCCCTTGCAGGGCATGTTCTGCAAAGGGCAGTATTGGGGATAAATCTTCCTATGCGGCTCCCTTCAGGCCCACTGAAGCAAGATTTACACCTCTAACTGCCCCAGGCTTGCGTGGCAATTGCCAAACACTGAGCAGCCTCCCCAGTTTTGGGGAGGTGTTTTGTAATGTGGGTTTATGCTTTGCCATAATGTGGGTAGTTTTGCCATTACTTTGACTAACTTTGTGTTTTGTGCTAGATGACCCAAATCATGACACATGTATCGACGGCAATGACCTAGAGGCAGAAAACTGCTGTGCCAGCTCCTCCCTAAAAGCCCCTTGGGTCAAAAAATGGAGAAAGAACGCAAGAATCAGGAGAGGCAGTGCTGTGGCCTTTTCAGTCTGAGCTGTTTCTAGCGCAGGGTCCCAGAGAGCCCGGCCGCCCGCGCTGCGCCAGCCTCCCCTCTGCGGGCCGTGCGCAGCAGCGGTGGCGCCGTGCGGGTGGGTTGTGCGCGAGCGAGGCCGCGCGCGGCCGCGGGGCAGCTGCGGGGCAGCCCGCACTGTGCAGGGCCGGGCTCCTTCCCGGGCACGCGCTGTGATGTACTCGGCTGCATCCCCATGCAAGTACCGGTACATCACAGAACACTGACCTGCATTATACCAGGCCTTCTCTGGTCTTCTGGATAAATGATTTGCAATATTCTTGTACCCAGAGGGCCCTGACTGGAGCTCTTTTACCTAGCTTCGATTCCCACTGACATTTAAGTAAGAGCTGAGGCAACTGTGTTTGGAAACCTTACAAAGAAAACATGCATCCAGTTTGCTCAACAGGGGCGTCTGAAGAAATGTTAAAAGGTGTCCAAGATGCAAATATTTGTTTATGAAACACTTGAGAGCATTTCACAATGGCACATAAGAGCAGGCTCATTTTCCATGTGAACCCTTGTGCATCAGGTGGATGTGGCATGAGTGTCCCCTCAGCAGCTGTGCTGCCACCTCGCTGCCCCAGCTGCTGCCTGGCAGGGGAGCAGGCCGGCCCGGACACAGCCCAGAGCACTCCGTACTGCTCTGCCCGCGGGTCCCCGCGGAGAACCAGATCTCCTTGGCCCCAGCCTCGATTCAGCACCAGCGCTCACCGCGCAGTGTGGAGGACACGGGCTGCCTGATCGAGGAACCCGCTTTGTGTTGGGTTGATTTTTCCTGTGGATCAGTTCCCAGGTTTCCTCATGCAGTCACACAGGATTAGTGCTTGCACAAGGGATGAGATGAGGCGGTCAGACCTACCTCTCGCTGCAGCAGCCCTCGTTTTATGCGGCTTTAAGTGACCTTGTTAAAGGCTCAGCGCAAGTGCAGACACTGCTTAAATACAATGAGTACAAATAGGTTTCAGCACAGTGGGAGCATGGAGGGTCCCCGGGCAAAGAGGTGACTTCCCTTCCAGTGATAAAATATCCTTCACTGGTACCTTCTTAGCTTTCTACAAGGGGTCCAAAGATGACCCGATGATTTCCTCACTCCACACTAACTCTTCTGTGTTGATAAGGCCCAGGGTAGTGCCAAAAGGTTGGGAAGCAGCTGCCTGCAAGCTTCATTTAAATTTTTGTCATTCTTTGCCATATTGTAGGATAACTATTTCTTCATTTATCTTTTTTTTTTTTTTTTACTGTGAATCTAATTGCAAAACTCTGGTACTGTACTTCAGCATGTATTGCAGAGTTTCCGGGATCATGTGTAGCTGCAAACTTTCACTTCATGCCAATTTACTACGTTCTAAGGGTTGAAGTTTCTAAACTCAATGTTCTGAGAGCATGGAGGTATTTTGTAACTCCTGTGGATAAAAATAACCCTCTAGTATTTTACTCTTGGTTAACTATGGGATGAGAGAGAGTGCATATTTTGGCAGAAAAGCTCAAAGTCCTGCTAGTCTCAGTGGGACCGTTCTCAGAATAGCTTTTCTTCTGTGTCAATGAATCAGAATCCCCCTTGCCTGTGGGGCTGCAGGAACATCTGCCAGTTAGAGAAGGGATTTAAACCTGTCTTCCTTCCACACCCCAATTTTGGGTGAATGTTCTGGCCACTGAGCATTGATGAAGAAGGGGAAGGAAGGCAAAAGTTGTGTAATAAGGTGACCTGCCCTGTTCCATGGGGGGCCTGGTGTGTTTGCATGGAGCTGCTGACTTGCCCAAGCAGTGTGGGAAGACGAAGGCAGCTCCTGCAACCCGGCTGCCCGGAGCCGGGGCTCGCTTATGTCCAGACGAGCCACTTCAGCGTGGGGTATTCACACTGAAAGACACTGGGCAGCTGTGAGTTCTGTCACACCTGCCGTTAGAGTAACATTTGCTCAAATGAAACAGAGAATGTAGCTAATTTCCTGACTCTAATACAACAAAGAGATTTTTTTCACCATTCTTCATTCAGCTCCTCGCCAGATATACATCCAAATGAACCTCTCAAATAGAGACAAAACTTTGTGGACACCTGAGAAATGGCTACAAATGGTGGAACTTGAGTTCAAGTTCTCCTAACAGGCAGAAGGTTACCTCCTTTCTTCTTGACCCATTTACTATTTGCTAATACCGATCCAGAGACTTGGTGCAGTTTCAGAATCACTGGAGAATACATTTGTATTTTTAGAAGTGTTATGCAAGATGCCAAAGATTCACTTCTATAGGGACACTCTATCATGTCGCTGACTTCCCTGGGAGTGTGAGCATTAATGTGCTTTCAAAGGACCAGCTCCTGAGCTGGCGTGTTACTGCAGGTAGATGCTCATCCCTGCTCTTTTGTTACATTCGTGAATGCTTATCCTGCACGACCTCTCCATACAGACCTAGTGAACAGGGAAATGGGCCAAGACTAGGTTCTCCTGCGATTCTTCTGCCCGTCAGATTCCAGTGGAGTCTGAAAACATTAGAAGCTGAGCTGATGTTCTTGTCTTGGGACAGTTTGGGGTTTTGTTTTAGCAAGCAGACAGGAGGAGGTGAAGATGAATAATTGCAAGGAACATAGTGAGAAATTATTTCTGCTAGGGTGGAGAAACTCATTTTGCTCCATCAGTTTTCTGTTTGTATCGTTCTGTGAAAACTGTTGGGCTATTTCACCTCTGGTGTAGGACAGCAAGGGCTTCCCGTGACAAAATTTCTGTCTGTACTGAAAGGATAGAGAATGGGAGATGCAGCCTCTGCAGGACAGTCTGAGCTACATCTGAGTCATGGTTTCATCAGTTCCCTAATCAATATTGTATTTCCAGCTGAAAATACCTTGGATTTCAACCTTGTTTCTTTTAGTCTCAATGACCAAACATTACTATGGAAAGAGCAAATAAACAGATTATACCTGTGTTTTCAGGAACCCTTATCAGGAAAATGAAATGCCATTTTATGAGGGCTTCTTTCTTGTTTCTTCTGCTAGAAATATCTCTGGACACATTCATACCTTTCATATGAGAGAGATCTCATCTGGTAGTCAGTGCAAACTGCTGCTTTGCCACTGACAGTGACGGATGAAAAAGCTGAATTCCTGATTTACTTTTCTGCATATCTGTACTTAGGACAGCTAGTAATTAATTAGCTAAAAACTCTTCCTGTCAAGTCTTGTGTTTGATGGGGAGGATAGGACCATGGCAGCGCCGTGTTGGACTGCTAGTTCACCTAGTTGTGTGCCTGTTTATGTGACATCTGACAGACCCAAACAGTGTGACACTTAGTGCTCAGCATTCACCAGCAGATAATGCTAATAAAGATTTTATTTCCCATTCTAATCAAATGTGGTATCACTGATATCTGATGACAGTTGCTGTCGTTTCAATAATCCCCATTACGGACAGCCTTGAATACTCCGTTTAAGTTGCATTCCTGTGATTATTTATTCTTCACATAGATATGCAATAAGATGTTTATTCCAGTTAAGCCAAGACTGAACTGCACCCCAGGGAGTCAACCAGCCAGCTACTCAATCTATATGGAGCTGACATGGGTGCATCGCGGGCAGGGAGATGGAATGCCCTTGCTGGGATCAGAACGGCAGCGCAGGCTGGAGCGGGCGCTGCGGCCCGGCGCCCCTGCCCTGCCGGCTGTGCCGGGCGCTGTGCTGCAGGTCCCAGGGCCCGTGGGGAGGTGTTTGGACAGCTGCAGAAAGAAGAAAAGGCAGTCTGCAGGCAGAGACATGTCCTGATTTATAACGGAACTATATTTATGTTAGTTGTAACCACATTACTCAATGTAGTTGGAATAAAAAAAAAAAATATGAATGAGTCTGAAGAATGCAAAAAATAGTTTCAAAAGTCCCATTATAAATAAAGACCTGGTTTAGAGGTTTTGTGAGAACTCCAGAAGTTGAAAGGGTAACAAAATCCCAGTGTTTTCCAGAAGACAATGCCAGAAAAACCTCATGAAAATTCCTCTCAGTAGACACTGACTCCTTTTTTTTTTTTTTTTCTTCTTCTTTTTGATGCTTGTCAAAGTCTCATCCTTCCCTCATTTTATTTCCCACTATTTCTCTGCAAGCTGACCAATTCAGGATTGGTGCAGTGCAGTAACTGTGATTTGCTCTTCACAGTGGCTAGTGGTGGATTTCCGCCCCCTCATCTTGCCCCAAGGCATTAGCTCTTGTCAGCCAAGCAAAGCGATGGCAGTGCCCTCCAGTCTAATGCTGTGTTTGTCTGGTTTTTAGCTAGGAGAGTGTATGCATCTTCCCCTGGCTGCTTTTTGAAAGGTTGACCCCTGGCTAAGACACTGTGTTCTGCTCCCTTTTATATCTGGGTGCTGCCCGGGGGCAATATTTGTCTATAGAGTTTTTACTGTTTGCCTAATGTTTTTTTCATCTTGCTTCTTTGTTCATGGTGTGTCTGGTAGGAAAACATTGAGCACCCAGAAAAAGCTCTGCCTGGGCACAATTGTTGAGACATGAATTTATTCTGTCTTTTACCCTGTCTAAATAAATGTCTCTCTTGCCAGAGAGCTCTCCTGACTGTGTAGCTCCTCTTCGCTGTTTTCAAGTCAATATGAAAGCTCCTTCCTTTCCCAGGTCTTCCCTGTCCACTTCTTCCTGTCATCTTCTTGCATGATACTCTCAAGAAACATTGGCAAATAGTCCTATGCAATGAGCTTTTTATGGCTCTTTTACTGTCATTAAACAAGTTGTCTTCATTTTGACAAGAAAAAAAAAAGTTTGGAATATGGCTTTTAAACTATAGCAATGCCAACTTTTTCTGTTATAGTTAACCTTTGCTCTTCGGTTAAAGCTGTATCAGAGGCCTAAGTCAAGGGTCACAGATAAGACATCCCTAGTTTTTTTTTCCACCTCTTAAACCGAGTTGCATCAGTGAACCATTAACTTAGTAGATTATTTACTGTTACCTTTATGGAAGAAATGCATACTGTACTTTTCCGCATTGCTCAGCTTTGATTTATGTATGGACTTGGTTCTATAGGTTCCTCTCTGAGGTAGGGCCTTCATACCATGGTAAAGTAAATAGGCCGCTGAAACGGCCCGCTTTGACTACTAGAAGTAGTCAAAATTCACAGCAAATAACTCTCCTACTTTTGTCCCTCTATCTTTTCTACTTAACAGGCAACACTAAAGTCCTGGTTTGCACTGGGGAAAACTAATTACAGCAGTGTTAGAGTCAGGCCAGCGTTGGCCTCGAGTTAAACCACGACGGCCAGGATGTGAGCCGGGCCCAGGTCCTACGGGGAGCCTTAGGCCATTAATTACAGCTCCCTGATCTGAGCAGAGGTTACACACTGGCTCCAGCACTGATTAGAGCAGCGCTGGAGCACAGATTACGGCATCTTGGGGGATGCTCTAATCGGGAGCAGCTGCTGGTGGCCACGGCCCCGCCGGAGCCCGGCTCGTGCGGGCTACACCCCTCTGGGCCTCGCTGTGGCCTCGCAGGGGGCTGCAGGAACCGGTCACACCAACCCTCTGGCAGGCTAAAATATCCGGGCTGAAAACGAGGGAGTTCTTGCAAAGGACACAGCATGCAGAAGTGGGAAGCCCTGGGCTGACTTAAGTGCTCATGATCCCATTGGGGAGTCCAGCAGGAAGAGATAACAAAATAAGGGACATCCGCTGGTAGGGACCAGCTTTTCTAGCAAATAGAGCCTTCCTGGCGTGATGATTTTCCACTTCCTCCCAGTCTCACCAGCCTATATTTGAGAATGAGATATTTTACAGTAATTTTGGAAGCTGGACTTCCCTATTTCTTCTCCTGCATACTCCTCTTTGCTGCTGCCAGACGTTATCTCCCTTCTCAGCATGTTGGAGCTCCCTAAAGCCAAGGGAGTGGAGTGTGAGGAAACCAAGGGATTTATCTGACCCAGCTTTTTCTGGTGTTTCAATCAATTGAGAAACAAATGTGAGAGCCCCCTCCACTCCCTATCGACATGGGCCCATGAGTGTAATTCAGGCATCTGGAGCTGGGTTTTCCAGTGTTTGGGAAAGAGCTTGATCCTTATGAGAAGATGCGCAGGGAGGTGTGGAGAAAGAGGGGTTCTCTATTTGCTTCCCGTGCAGGAAGGCAGGAGAGAGGTGATTCGCTCAGCTCTGCCAGTAGCCTTAAAAAGGAGGCCAGAGCTCCCCCAGAAAGGCAGCACAAGATGACTGTGAATGCTTCTATACTCGTTACATTGACTTCAGCTAGTTCCTTGGCAGGGTAGGGCTTCCTCCTGCTTGCTTTCTGCATTTTGCAGAATGAAAGGTTTAATCTGTTTTTACAAGCAGGTCTCATTCTGCACCGTGCCGCTGCTCTGCAGCGGGGGAGCTGGGTCTGGTGGCGTTCTGGGTGCAGGGTACGAGCTTGACACGGCTGCTCTGCGGCACAGGGTCCGCCGAGGCTCCGCGGGCTCTGCGCACCCAGGGGCTCTTGTCCTTGACTGCTTTCAGATGCAAATTCTCTGTGGCAGCAGCAAAGCCCGGGGACAGCAGTGGCAGCTGCTGTCTTGCTACTTCTAGTGTGCCAAAAGTGGTGCAGTTTTGGGGGGTAGAGGAGAAAGAGAGGACATAGAGGAAACATTGGGGTTTCACCGCTCTCCTCCCATGTGCAGCTGCGAGAAGCGCGTGGAGCTCTGCGTCCCCGACCCCGCAGCACCTGGCTGCGTCCGGGCGGGCAGGGCTCTGCCTGCGGCTACCAGGTCATGCTGCGGAGCCCAGGGGGCAGAACGCAGTTGGCCTGGGGCTGCTTTCCTTCCAGCACCTGGGAGTCACCACTCTTTTGGGTACAGATCCAGGAGACTCCACAGCCCTCAGCTAGAGCATTTTCTTGCCCTCTGGCCCTTGACTAGGTGATGCTGCACAGAGTGCTCAGCAGCAGCATGGGAGCACATGGCCGGAGGCCCTCCTGGTACCCTTGAGCCCTCAGGACACGTCACCCCCTGCAGAGCCCGTCTCCCTTGCCCCGTGCTAGCGGGACATACATGTGTGTGGGTAGGATGCACCCTTCCACGCCAAGCAAAGCCCTGCAGCCAGTCCCTGTGCCAGCAGCCCCTGCTGTCCCCACGTCCCCTGCCACTTCCCATCTGCTGCTTTTGGCACTGCCCAAGTGCAGTGCAGCCCCACATACTTCCTCAAGACAGCTTAAGAAAGTTGAACTGAAGTTTATAATCTGAGGCTAAATCATGGAGAACTACATGCATTTCCTTTTCCCTGCCCACCTCTGAAGGAGCTCATCTGTGTCTCACCCAGCTCTGTGGGAGAGGACATTGTGCTCGTAAATCCCAGCCCCCCGTGCTTGGGCCATCCCGCGGAGTGCGCAGTGATGTTGCAATGGGTGAGGTAGAGGAGGCAGGCTGAGAGGAGGAAGGTGAGCTCTTTGAGTGTGGGGGGTTGTTACTTAGTATAGTTTTTTCCTAGTTAAACTTTAAAGTCTCTTTTGCTGAATGGATGTAACAGCCTTCTCGTTTCCTCTTTCCAGCCTAAATGCTTTTCAGCTGTTTTTAAAGAGAACATATGGGTGCATCTTGATCTACTTGGGTGCTGCAGTATACGATATTAGGTGAATTTTAAATAGGCTTAAGAGCACTCACTGAATCAGCTTTAACTCATTTTAATTAGTCCAGTCTGCATCTGTGACGCATTTTGGTCCCAGCTGTGCTATGGCTCTGTAATTCAGCCCTGCTCCTGCCACGCGAGCTGGTCATTTTTTAAAGACTCCTCTAGCTGTAGCACTCTGTAATGCAGTATCGCTTATGGTAAGGTCGTAGAGGAAACAGTCCTATCCTTCATGCTCGTGGTGTTGTTCACAGTCGGTGTCAAGATAACAATCTGCTAGTGTTTTTCCAGAGAAATGGAGCTATAATTTCCTTCTGCATGATCTTAGCTTTGAAGAGGGTTTGCTACGCCTCTTATTACAATAGATGATTGCAGGATTGAGCAAGATGATGAAAACTTTGAGGTTAAATAAGGACAGAAAGAGAGAGATGTGGCTGTAAGTGGGCTTAGCAGGTGAAAAGTATCTTTTCTTCTCTGGAAGACACAAAGATGTCAATTCTGCTTTTTCCATGCCTTAAAACTTCCCATTCACATACAACCCATCTTCCCTTCTACCTTCTATACCAGTGTGTGTGTTACCCTAGACTGCTGATTGCCGTCTCTTGGGGGCATACAGTGGCATAAAATGCTTCAGCTGTAGGGCAGGCTTCAGGAGACCTTGGAGAGATGGAGTAAAAGCAACATTTGCACTGCTAACCCTGTGCTTTGTGTGCTGTGCTCTGAGCGCCTCATCTCCTGGGATGCAAGTCTAAGAAGTGACTCGTAAGTATCTCCTGGGAAAAAGGCAAACTAGGCTTTGGATCATTTTCTTTCCTTCTTTCCTTTCTTTCTGCCATGAAGAATTCAGGGCATGGTTCAGAATTTTCTCTGATTTTTTCAGAGTTTTATAAAGGGAGTTGGCTTTCAGGAAATGAAAATTTTCATGTTGATCCTTGATTTCCACAGAAGATTGGGTTGCTCTTTAAAGCAGTTCCTTGTTATATCCATTGGCATTCAAAAGACCGAGGATTTAAATCTGTATTAAAAATAAAGGGATAAAAATTCTGAATGCAGCATTTTTCTTCTATAGACTTAGATCTGTTTTCATTCATAACCCAGCAGTTCCACAGAAGTCAGTAGACCTTTCCTGAGGAGAAAAGGCTCAGAGGTTCAGGACATGCACAAACTTCAGTGCCTTATCTAGAACCTGCTAAGGCTTTATCAGGTTGGTGCACAGAGACTCTGTAGTTTTTGCTACATTGTGCTTAGGGGGCACAATGATCTCTCTCCATTTCAAATCCAGGAGCAGTTCCTATCACCATTTAAATAACTATTGTCAAAAAGAAATACCATCCTTCGTCCTGGAAGCCAGTGGATACCAGCGGTTCTAAGGTTTTCTCCTCTGCTGCAATGTCTGTAATTTTCAGGTTTTCCTCTGTGAAAACTTCACCATTTCTAAGCTCAGAATTTCTTTCACTGTCCGTCTTTAAAAATAGTTTCACTTGCACATTGCTCAATCAGTGCTATTCTTATATTCTTCTATTTTTGGAGCTGGAATTTCAGACCTGTAAGATGTCTCTGAGCTGTGGCCATTGCTGAGGAGGGAGCCTCAAGACCCTCGGGAACGGGAGCAACTGGGATGGCTCCTTTTTTTGTTTGCTCTGCTGGTGAAACCTTGGCCTGGGGTGGCTCACTATGCCCCAGGAGCAGGCTGCCGTCAGGCGCCAAACGCTGAGCACTGACAGTGAAGCCACCCCAAATCCCCTGCCTCTTCTGGAAATGTTGGCCTTGATTCTTCTGTGCATCAGCGTCTTGCATTAGCTTCCATTTTTCCTGGGCTTAGAAGTATTGCGAAGGCGAGGGCTGAACGTAAGCGATCTGGTGGGAGGCCTCGGGCTGCCGGGGCAAAGGGCGCACGGCCACGCGGTGCCCATCAGGGCGCCGGGTGGCATCAACGAAGCGCATCCACTTTTATGGCCATTTACTCATGCTCCCAGAGCCAGTGGTCGCGTCATTTAAAGTTTAAAATGGTTAATAATGTTTTCTATTTTATTTTGGTGTAAATAAGGAAGTGCAGTGGGCAGCCATCTTTACAGTCAGCCGTTTTCAGTTCCCCTTTTTCTTCTGATCCACCCTTGGACACGAGAAGTCCTGCGAGTGCATGCAGCTAAGGAGCACTCCATGGTCACTTCAGAGTCATATGAGTCACTTAGCTGACCAGATATTACTGGAAGACACTATTCAGATTTCAGTAACAGAAGTATGCAAATAATGCAAAACATACACATTTGTAGGCTTCCTTTTTCAGCTAGTAAGAGGATCCATTTTTTGCTATTACTTTCACACAATACTTTCAAGTAATTCTTTGCAGTTCCTTAAATTTCACATTTCACTGCAAATTTGTTTCTACAGCTTTGATATTGTTGCATTTGAAATCAATACATTAGATCACAGTAGGATTACATTAGTTTCACTGGAGATAGTCCTGACACTGAAAATAGAGCTGATTGGTAGAGTAGGAAATAATCCCGCAAGGTGAGCCGTACTGGAGCTGGTGCAGCAAGACAACTGCTCAGCCACAGAACAGATGAAAATAATGTTTTTTAAAAGATGGATTCAGTGATTTGATTGATTCCTCTGTGTGTGATTTTCCAGTCCGTGTACTGTACCTTGCGCATGGAACATTTTTGCACAGGATTGATTGCGTCCCATTTGTGTCCTGATCTAAATAATAAGCGTTTATCCTCTAGTGCTGGTAGTGAAGAGCAACCTTCTGTTTGGCTACAGGCCGATGACCCTTCATTTCATATCAAAGATCCTGGGAAGGAGAAGGGGAAGTGAGGTCACAAAAATGACCAATGCTTGACTTGGATTCCTGTGAATTCAGCTGCATTAGCATAAAATTTCTTGTGTGGGAAGATATGTAACATGTTTGTAGCATGTCAGGCTTTCCTGCGGCATCCAGTTGCGGAAGATAGGATGTAGTGTTTACCTCCAGCAGCAGTGCTGTGTTTCCAGGAGGGTCGCTCATTTAGTTAATTTCATAAAGGGCAGGCTAAAAATCAGGGATTCAAACCTCATGAGGAAACCATCTGCTCTTTCCTCAGCTGCTCACATGAATAATCAGTGATGTTCATCATGTGAACAGATGCTGAGGGTTTAGTTTTTTTTCTTGCTCCAGCAGTGTGGAGATCCTCTATTCGCATGGCAAAGTGGTTTTATGATGCCCTTATCAGCTCTCAGAGTGGTAGCAAGTGTCCCCCCCCCGAGCGGGGAGCGCGCACGCCCTGCAGCGGCTGCCTCAGTTTCGTGGCTATCGGACACCCCATTGGCTTTTGCCTGTTAAAATATGTGCATTTCTCAGTAATTCAGGACTCTCTCTGTGGCGTTTCTCAGTAATTCAGGACTAGCTTCGCTTGAGCTAAGCTAAATCTTGGCCAGATTTCTCTCTGTGTGGATTGTAATAATCTCTTCCTGCTCCCTTTGCCCTTGGTGTTTCCTCACGGGCTGAGATCTCAAAGCTCCTCTAGGGCCCATTTACCCACAGTTTCGCAGCTCACTGACCAGCTGGACGCAGCAGCAAACGGAGTAGATATTAAGAAAATTCCAAACAACAACAAAAAAAAAAAGTTTTTTTTTTTCCTGATTTTCTTACTTAAATTTAAGATCAGATATAACTGAGAAAACCCAAGGCATTGGCAGAATGATCCAGGCAGAGAATAGGCTTTACTGTAATACTGTGCCAAAGTCTGGTCATTTTTGGTAACAGAGGAATATCTATCAGCTTCTGACTAAATTGGCAATAATCAACAAATGGCACAAGGGCTGAGTGTACCTATATTCTGTCTTTTGTAAGGATGGAAATTACAGTTTTTCTTAAAAACCTTTTAATAACTAAATATGTAATTAGGTCATTTTATTTTACTTTTAGTACCCTATATGGATTTTCTTCTTCTTGGATCCTGGTCCAGAAATCTTTCTACATGGTCTGAGTAAGTGGTGCATCTGGAGACGGCACTTTTTAACTTTTACATGGTCTCAGTGCTATTCTCAAAGAAGTAACCACTGATAAGCAGAACCTACATAGCTGAGGTATAGGGCAGTTTTTTAAGCTGCGTTGGTTATGTTTCCACTAATTATGCAGCCCCACTCAAACCTATACAAGATCTGTAGTCATTAGCATTTGTCATCTGAAGTCAAACCACTACCATAGCCTGAACTTCAGATGCCAGAAGTCAAACCACAGTCAGACTTGAGAACAGAAAGTACAATACATAGAAAGGGATTTTGAAATGCTGTTTTAGTAAACTTTTCATAGCAGTGAAAATGATGTAACCATGTAAGGAGCTTGAGGTACAGTATGTCAGTTGCTGAAATGCTTAAAAATAAACCACAGTGCACTTGTTTTCACAGACTGGGAAATGGAAGTGCAGAAAAGTGAAATGGCTTGGCCAAGGAAGCACAGTAGCTTCTAGCAGCTCAGGCCAGTACCCCTGTTGTCTAAGGTCCAGAGCTGGTGTTAATCAGCAAGGCCTGCTGATTTCTGTACAACATTATGGCTTGTATAATAATTGCAATCTGCAGTCATTTTTCTGCCTTTTTCAAGTATGAGGGCTGTAAGAAATAACTGTCACGCTTGCTAGGTGACAGTGTTCCTTACTTCTCACTAGGAGAGACGAGTTACCAGAAGTGCCCTACAGAGAGAACAGTACTGGTTGCTGGGAAGTTACACGTTCAAGTGTCCAAGCCCAAAACCACAATGTACTATTTGCTTTAGACAGTCATGCGATAACGCATTTCTTTCTGTTGTAAGCTGTTAAAAATAAAACAAGGATGCAGAAAATGAATGTTAGAACAGAAGGAGCAGCCTGACTTTCCACACAGCTAAAACAGCAGCCCTTGGAGTCAAGAGCATGTTTCTTTTTTGCCCAGATTTAAAGAAACCACCACATAATTTCCCACCTTTTTAAAAACATTACTTTTCAATCTGCCAGCTTCTGAATGTCATGCTGGATGCTGACACTTGACTAGAAAGCAGCTACACAAAACTGCATTTACTTCACTTATTTCTCTCCTGTTCACCATCCAACTCTTGAAATATCCTGCCTTAGCATTAAGCTGTCCACGTTCTCTGCTGTTCCACATTCTCACTCATTTCACCCATTAAAAGAACAAAAATGAAGACATCTCATGTCTCATCCACTTCATGATCTGAGTATACCCCAGTCTTTCTCACCTTGCTCTGGTGATGTTTGAAAGTGGTCAGGCTGGAAGGTGATCTTACAATGGGAAATGTGTCCAGGGGTGTGATCTGTAAGTTCCTCAGGGCAGGGGTACTGAATTGCTTGTAATCGGAGGGGAGCAGGATGGCTACACGCAGCTGAGGGTGAGGGGTGAGCCATGTCTGTGTGTGTGATGGCATGCTTCATGTGACAGTCACCATCCCGGACAAAAATATCCTAACTGTACACGCTTCTTCAGCTAGAGCTGCAGTTAGATGGTGTGAGCAGCCACTGTGATAGACTCCTGCATCCATGCGCTGGAAATAACTCAGGAGAGCTGGGCAGAGGGAAGGGGAAAAAATGTCAATTTGTCCAAGGGTTAGAACAGCATCTGGGTCTTGTAAAACAAATCATGTCTAGAGCTGCAGCAAAGATTTCCACTGGAAATGTGTTACAATGAATGGTTGTGAGTAGTTAGAAATGGTAGTTAGCTCCTGGCCCCCATATAGAACCTGTCTCCTCAGTGTAACAGCTTTATGCTGTAAGTACTGTTAGTTTTGACTATTGAAAATACACTTCCAGAAATAGGTAAGGCTGTTTCCTTGCTGTTCAGTTTCCCAATAAAAGGGCTTTATATGAATAAGTTTCCTAGGGAAGTGACTGAAAAGCATCTAGCTCCAAAGCAAGCTCTTAAAAGCTTCTCATATTGGTTGGGCAGATGGAAACCGCCACTGCTACCACTTCTGCTCTGCGGGACAGTGTGTGTCGATCTGCGCAGGGACAGAAATGACTATCTCATATCACCATAACTTTCATGTGACCAAGAGGGCGGATGCTGCAGCCCAGCAGGTGCAGCAGATTCTACGATGTGTTATCTATAGCCACGGACTGTCCTTTTTCCAGGAACACTCTTCAGATGGAGGAGATAAGCGCCTGCCAGTAACTTCTCTTATGTGAAGGAGTCAGCAAAAGTGTCTTCATCAAAATGGCTTTGTAATTGCATTTGTTTCTGAGAAGCTGAGCAGGAAATATAGATATAAAAGCATGTCATATCTTTTTTTTTTTCTTTTTTTTTGGGTTAGGGATTTATATGTGCTGTGTAGGTGGTGAGATGGACTATGAAATAGTAACCAAAAAAATCAAAGCCCTGCAAACTCATGTGAACAGATCCACTGAATTCAGAAGGTATTCGCAGGTGTGAAGAAAGCCATGTGTTCTCAGGGCTGCCCTCTTCTAAATGTGGGCATGAGCTGAGTCTTTTTAAGAACAGGTTGGATGGAAGGTACCTTACATTGTCTGGCAATTAAAGCATGGTAGGAATTCCTCCACAGTTACACATGAATCTGCACAAATATACATAAAGATTCATTTGTGCAATATTTAAAATATGTGGATATGGAGAAGTTTGTCAAACTGACTGTCCACAGTTTCAAGCCCCTCTCTTTATGGAGCCTTTCCAGGCTGGAGCTGAATGAACTGGGGTTTAACAAGCAGATGTCTGTGGAAGCCAAGGGATAAGAGGGAATTTGGTAGCCCTGTCTGTGCTGAGCACCGTGAGCTGGGCTGTGCGTGGCTTCTGCTGCTCCTGAGAGCAGCAGTTCATCTTGGTCCTGGCAATCTGACACTCCTGGGCTAGCTCTGGCAGAGGATTCTTGCTGTCATGTGAAGTAATGGGAAGGGCTGGAGAAATAGCCAAGGGTCTGGAATACACAGCTGTGAGACTTGCCAAGCTGCCCGGCTGCACTGAGGGGCCGGCGAGTCGAGGCTTTTGGGGGCTGAAGGATCCCGGGCGCCCAGAAGTTCAGCCCACAGCAGGGCCGCTGGAGGAGACCCTGCGGGCGCTCCAGCCTTGACGGGCAGCTGGACGAGAGCCACAGCTCCCAGACCCTGCTCAGGCCTCGTACAAAAGCTCTCTGTGTTGCAAGAGGAGTACAGACCACCCTTGGGAACCTTTGATGGCAGTTTCCCTGCCGCCTGGCCCCACAGCATCACCCTGAACTCATCATTTCTGCTGGGCCGGAGGCCTTCCCTGACTTCGCCTGAAATGCGTGTGCTTGTTTCTCTCTTGCACTGAATAAGAGACTGACAATATCTAATTGTCAATACCTCTCCCATGGGAGATGTGCAACAGTCTTGCTCCTCAAGGCATATTCCTCACTGCTGTATTTAGAACAGTTTGAAAGGACCACATTTTAAAAATAATAATCTTTCCAAAAACTCCCCATCCACCAGCTCTTCTCTGCCAAATTTCAGTGTGAAGAAAATGAAAAAGGACAAGTTTGCACACTCTGGTGTGCAGGAGTTCAACACAGAACCTGACATAATTCTTGCAAGTGTGCGCTGATAATAGAGAGCAGTGGTGCTGGTGGCACGGTGCCCAGAGGGGCCCTTTGTTGCTTCTTTTCACAGTTTATATTAAAGGTGAAAATGTCTGTGTTTTCACAGTACTTGAGGCTACTTCCACGCCCCTCCCGCCCCCAGCTTAAGCAATGGAAATTATAAATAAGCTACGCATTAGTAGTTCCACAATATTACTAACTGAAAATAACTTACACAGTGACTTTGTTTTTTTTTTTTTTCTGCTCATGAGACTCTGGATTTCTTCAGATGTTACTTGTTAAGGTTATTTATAAACATTTGCCACAAAATACCAAGTGGACAATTACCAGACTATAGAGGTTTTTTGCTTCTCTGTTAAGTACTTGTAAAGGGAAGGTCACTAAAGAGATGACATCGTTTCTGCTCCCTGGTTTGATAAATAGTATTTGCTGTATGTCTCAATACTAAGTCTAAAATGAAAACTAGTATCAAATAATTTTGTTGGCTTACAAATATTTCTTTTAGGAAATCAAAGGAGGCTGAAATGTTGATTGGATGTTCCTTCAAAATGCACCTTTTCTCTTTTCTGCAAATGGTCACAGACACCATGTAGACACGAAACTTGATGGCTTAAGAATGTCTTTACAATTATCCGCATACAGATGTGCTTACTGGGTTTCACAGTATTGCACTGACCTGATTTACTGGCATGGATTTGCGACTTGGAATTGGTGTTTTTTGTGCAGAGTCTGCTTTGAGACTGTACCCGTTTGATTCAGTTGCAAGTGGTCATTTCTAAAGGCTGTAGACTACTTTGGTGCCATATGATTTGACATCAAGAAATATATATATACATATATATTTGCCTAATCACAAAGCTAAACCATTTTTGTTATCCTAGATGAATTCTTACCTTCTGCAGCACCAGTGAAATCTTAAGTGATTGAAGGCAGAATTTAACCTTTAGTTTTTATAAGGCTAAAAATTACCTTTTACCCATGCACATGAAATTCTGCATTGTACAAAACCATAAATAGTTAAAACTAAAACAAAGTGCACTTCTATTATTAACAATATTGCTTAAAAGTCTCAATGCCATAGCTGAAAAATCAAAGCCAAGTAACAGTTCAGAGACAGTTGCTGCTATAAAACTTTTGACCTTAGTTACCAAATGTACATACAAGCAAATAAACTAACCAGACAGAGATACTCCCCTTGGAGCAACCGTGATTTGCAAAATTTTGGGGGCTTTCAGCCAACCTGTAAAGTTGATAGAATAAAACGTGTGGCTCTGTATGCCAACTCATTAGTCAGTGCCCCTTTTCACTAGCTGAGAGGCTGGTTCTAGAACTGCTTCTACACAAGACATCCATTTTTGTGTCTTTTCCAATAATTCTTGCTGACTCAAGGGCTCTAGGAGTCAGAAAGTGTTTTGCTGAAACATCTCTGACGGGGCTGCATGTCTCGCAGCCATAGCTCTGTGCAAGGTTCTGTGTCTAATCTTTGCAGTTATATTCCCTGGATGTAGCTTTTCTCTTGGTTGCCTATTGTTTTATTTTGGCTTGAAATGTTGCTATGTTACATAGTCAAATCTGGGACCCCTTTGCTAACCCGTTCTAAGTAGATCGCTTCAGTAGTGCTGGAGGTCTTTGGTGGTAAGCAGTGCTTGTTTGATGGATATCAGATATACCAAATTAGTTCTCTAAATTCTTGTATCAATTCTTCTGCTTCTTGTTAGCCTCTGGCCTTGGCATAGCCCACTCTGAATCCTGAGGGTTACGATTACCTCATGGAAGCTTTTTATTATTCATCTCCATCATTCCTGTCTTTATCCAGTCAGCTGCCATCATGCTACAAATGACCAGCAGAAATGGTCATTATTGGACTTAGGTGTTTTTTCATCCTTAACATAAATTTTGTTCTGATGGCATGCTCACCCCCAAAGTCTCTTTAAGTCTGTTTTGAAACACATATTAGAGGCTCAAACATACCATTTTCCTTTTACATACATGTGAGCTGATACACGCTGAGAACGGTGAAGGGTAGAGCTTTAGCAAGTGCCCTCTCCTGCTTAGCACCTGAAAAGTTGCTTAACTTAGATCATGTTGGGCTTATTTTCCAGGGTTTTGCTTCCAGTTAGCATTTCCTACCATGTCTGCCAACAAGGCTTTATGTGCCCTTCTCTGAGTCCTGCCACGTATGAGGGCATTGTAAATATAAGCCTCAGTTGTCTGCCTTGCAGACAGATGTGATAGAGCTGAGATCAGAGCTGCTGTGCCTGACGTGCTTCTTCAGGATGCCTCTCAGAGTGCATGTTTGAATAGCTATATAACACACTGATCTTATCCCATTTCAACACACACCTACTCAAAGAATATTGCAATTGGCTTACATAACAACTAGACAAAACATTGCCATTTAAAACTCATGCTCACTGTTAAAGCACGAACGGAATGGTCCTTTATTCAGGTTTTGTATCAGATGCTGTGTCACGGTGAGGCATAGGCAATAAAATAGACTTGGAACAAGTGGTCATTAAGAAGCCAGCTTAGTAGCAACTAATTAAAAGTTTACAGAAGGTCTTCACTTGCTTAGGTGCGTGGAGGATGGAGTGAAGATCTCCACACAAGGCTGTCTTGGACTCTGAACATTAATCACCAGGAAAGGAAGGGAACAAGCACAGGGAGAAGTGGTGGGCTGTAGTTACCCATGGAGAGCCACAAGATACGTGCTGGGATGCAGCAGTAACCCTAAGTGAGGTTCTGTCAGCAAGAAGGTAGCACAACAGAAAATAGCACACTACTATACTACAGTTTTGGTTTGGTTGCCTTTTTATACAAGGGCCTTGGTTGCCTTTTTATACAAGTTTCTCTGTGTTTTGAGGCAAATTCTGTCATTCCATTTGTGCAACCACTATGCCTGGAGGACTAGAGAGCCTAGAAGACTTGGGAAGGTGGGACCCTGTCCTTGTGTCTAGCTGCTTAGCCCTGTGGGGAGGCTGGAGACACATGTGCCTTGTTCTGGAGCAGGAGCAAAGAGCCACCTTCTGCCCTTTACCCTCTGACATTTATTTCCTGAGTGCTAATCTGAATTAAATCTTTCCATAAGCTGTTTTTGAAGCAAATCACCTCACCATGCTTGGATATGAAAGTCCAGTCATGGAAACAGCTGATGTCTATAACAGGAGGTTAAAGGACCAGGTTAGAGACCCTTGGCCTTAGGGAAGAGGCCACAACAAGCTCCTACAATTTGTCCAGCTGACAAGATACACATGTACCTTGCATCAATAAGCCTTTAGTCGTGTGTGTGTCTTCACTAGCTGTGCGGTGTCTTTTTTGGGCTTGGGGGCCCCTTCAGAGCCCTGTCCTTGTATATTTGTGTGAAATGTCTTGCACACCTACAGAGCTGTATATAAGAAATAAATCCTCATCCTCATCAATAATCAAAGGAGGGAGCAGCTGCAGCCTGTACTTTGGCTGACCCTGGCCCAAGGAAGCCAGAACGAAGGGAGCACAACGGCAGCCATGGCCCAGCTAGGCCACGGGGCCTCAGCTCCCGGCGCAGCGAGCGGCCACCCGCAGCTCTGCGCTGCCCGGATCTGTCCTAGCGGGAAGCGCCTGCTCCCAGACCCTGCGGCTCGTGGCAGCCGGCACCCCGCGACGGGCTGCGGCAGGCGCGCACTGAAGGGATAGGGCAAAGAGGAAAGGCGCGGGGACCAGCGCCGGCCCGCGGGGGCGGGAAGCAGGGAGCACCCATGGGCACCCGTGGCTCCGGCGCCAGGAACGCTGCGTGCTTGGTGTGGGCATCGCTTTGCTAAAGCCGGACGTCCCGTACAGCTTTTCCACAGGCTGCTCTGGCTGATGCTGGAGTTTTGGGGATAACGCAAGGTGTGAATTTCTTCTGCACTGGCTGCCGATCTTTAACTGTTTTCAGTCCTCCCAGGGATAGTGAATATGCACAATTTCACATATTCCTCCACAGCTGAAGTTCCCTTGCAAATCCCCACTTTACAGCTCTCCTGTGCTCTCCGAGATGAGAAATGATGTTCTTGCCAGTTTAACCCGTGTAAACTTCATCGTAATCTGAGTTTGGGAGAGAATTAATAAATCCCAGTGCATGTTCCCTGGGAAGGAATTCTGGTTTGTTTTCAGGCCAATGATGCAATTTCACTGATGGAGTGAGAATAGTTTTTCCTTCAGTCCACACCTTGGGTTACGCATTAGTTATGTAGAGCAGCTGAAGTATTCCCAAGAACACCAACAGAATGGCAGTAATTTTTCTTTCTTTCCCACCATTCTTAAAAAAAAAAATCACTATTCTCCCTCTCAGCTTTTTAAACAGCATGTATAGCGTTATTTTAAAAACTAAATCCTTCCATCAGACCTTTTCTGCTGGTTATATGCCTCTATTCCTTCCGCCTGCTGCACTAAAAATAATACTGTGCTCATGCCAGTAACAGTTGATGGGAGACCAGCTCATGGGACTGAGTCAATGATGCAGGGATCACCAAAGTAGTGTTGTTACACAGTTACCTGAAAAGTGATGGAAACTTCCATCTTTCATACTTCCAGAACTTTGCATTGTCTCTGAACAAATGTGCATTTAACATCCTTCCCACAGAATGCCCTTGCTAGCAAAGAACTGTTAAAATGGTAGAGAGCTTCAGAGTTTGCCGAGTTTTTCCACTCTTCTCTGAATCTTCCTCAGTGCCCTTCTTTTCCTTTTCCCTAGATAGGATGTAATTCAACACCAATGTCTTCGAGTTGCTTCCAGAATGACACAAGTCTTTGAGGATCCATGGATGATCCATTTTCAGTCAAGCTGTTTTCCTTTTTTTCACCAGAAACGTTTATACCCCTGGAACTGCTTCTCAAAGACTTATAGCAGTGGTTATGTGAGGAAGAAAGTCACTTTAAGTCACTTTGGGTAAGGTAGCAGTTCAGCAGTAGTGTGTGAACTATTTTGTTGTTTCGTAGTCAGAAAGTGCTCATTAAGCTTTATATGGGCTACATCAATGCTGTAATTTGCATTCAAGCCGGAAAACTATTGCATTACATAAGTTTCTCTTGACATCTGTCCCGATGTGCTGTGGGTTGTTATTAGATGCTTTGTTTGGTGGCTTTTGCTCCCTTTATTATTCCTTAGTCGGGTCTGTGTGTTGGTTCTCACCTTGAGGTAAATCTGAACTGCATTTTTAGAATACAGAATCGGATCCTTTTGGGGCTAGATCAGTTGGAAACAAATCTTAGCAAAAGCACAAAATTCCACTTTTAAGTCCACATTTTCAGTGGCTTAACTGTCTGGTACAAGTTTGTGTGTAGATGAAACTATATAAGAGTATCATAAGGGACAAATTTTATTACTGCTATATGCTTGTCGTCACTGAGAGTTTTGATTGCATGCAAACAGATTTTAGAAAGCATGTCTGCCTTTTGCTTTCATGCGTTACATACATTGCGTTTTCATTTTGCTCATCCATTTAAGCCACTGGCTTGAAAAAATAAAAGGCCTTTGCATGAAGTATCCAAGCTGGCCAGCCTGCGTGCCTTGGAGGAGGCCGCCCCATTTGCACCCCACAGCTCAGCAGAGTTCAAAAAAGATGAATTGAAATGGAAAACATGTTCCAAAATGCTGAGAAAGGAGGAAATATTTAGACTGAATTATAGGGACAGCTTCATCTGGTGGATGTGTGCTACTGATAAAAATGGTCCCAACATATATTTTTGCTGGGAACAAATGCATGTTGTTTGTGCCCTTTGTGTCACTGCATTCTGTGACTGTGCTAGTGAATAGGTGGGGGGTGGCATTACAGACCCTGAAAATCATAACAGAATGTTTGGTGATTTGCTAGAAGTAAGTTTTGAAGTGAGTAAAATTAAAATTACGGTGACAAAGAGACTTTGAATTTCACATCGTGAGGTGTCTTGCTGTGGAGGGGTCCCTGGGAATGTATAATGCAAAATGCGTCAGTGAAAGATCAGTGCTAAATAATCAAATCTGCCCAGTCTCTAAAAGCTGAAATCTGCAAATCTAATTTCCTGTAGAGGCTTTCACTATTGTTTACAGATGGACTGCAAAGCATATAGAGATGTACAGCGGGAGAGTCATCTGGCCTTAACTGCAGTTGATGGTTTGGCTCAGGAGTGCAATAAAACTGTCAGCCAAACTCTGCCATTGAGCCCTGAGTTATCTGAGCTTGTGACAGGAGCTTGTCAGTGACTTGCAGTAAGAACCCCTGGAAGCCTAATAATTGTAAAAATGCTGAAAGAGAATTTTCACCTTCATTAAGAGGCAGAAATGGGTCGTTCATTAGCAGGCTAGTCAAACTACACATGCATCCGCCGTGCAGAGCTGCCCGTTGCGTGCGCTGCTCCTGCTTTTCCTTTCCCTTCTCACCTTTCCGCCCTGTGCCGCGGTGATGCTCGTTCCGCCCGTGGCACCGCCATGTCACTGCTGCGCCTGTCATGGGGTTGTTAGCACTTACGAGTGGCCTTGTTTTGGCTGGTAGAGGTAACAGCCCCAGGGCTCTGCTGAGCTGCCGTTGCGCTGCTCTCCATACGCGCTCCCCATCTCCGCAGAAAGGGCTCCCGAGAGGAAGGAGGGAGAGGGCTGGCTGTGCAGCCTCCTCGCTGCTCTTCATTTCCTCCTGGTAGCGTCTCCCCTGGGCATGTGCAGCACTGCACCCCGAGACCACCGGCTTTCCTCCTGAGTTTGCTGTGGGTTCCCCCTTACCCCTCAGGCGCCGGGGACATTGGGGTGGGATGCATGGAAGTGGCTCTGGGAGGCACCACGCAGGGAGCTGCGCCCAGGGCTGCAGGCTCTGCTAGGTGGCCTAGACTCTTAAAAGTCAGCACTGCGGTACCCAAGTCTTTTGTGGATCTAATCCTTGGGAGTGAGTCTTGTTTGCAGAAGTGATTTAGATGATCGTGTACCTGTGAGTGCTCCAAACCGCAGGAAGAAATGCTCCTTACCCTGTAAGGTCCTTACCTAGCTTCTTATTTAGCTTATAAGTATCTGTAGCAAATTTTCATCAGGAGAGATTATTCCTCCTCGAGTGGTGCTTTATCCCAGCAAAGCAGACAACAGGTACTCAAGAGAACAGAGAGGGAGTCTGAATTTATTTGATTTCTTCTCCTCTGTGTTTGTTGTCTTTTTTGTATACATCAGTAATCACTAGAGTATCTGAGTGCCTCTCAAATATATGAGGACAATAGTTAGAAAGATGGCAGTGCTAGAAGTACCACTACTGTAACAGTTATTGCTATTTTCATGCATTTCTTAATTAATACTCAAAAACTCCCTTTGCACTATTCATTCAGCCTCTGAAAATAAGAATTTAAACTTGCCCAAATTGCTTATGAAGGAGGCAAGTGTCTTCAAAAGCAGCTGACCCCGGAAGTGTCAGCTGTGATTCATTAGCGCCGTGGCGACACAATCGAGCTGATGAGGGCAGGGAAAGTTTCCATAACAGCCACAGCTCTGAAATGAGATTGGAAGAGTTGTCATCATTGTTTGAGGCAGGCACAAACCCTAAGCAGATCACTGCTATTTTCTAGGCTCTTCGCAATGCTGGAGGCATTGGCGACGCCCAACACCCCTCAGCCACCTCTGTCCCTTCAGTTTCTCCATCACTGTGGAATTTAAATAGCTTGTTCTTCTCAGACAATGGGTTTGTCTTTCTTCCAGCAGTGCTGTATTTATTGTACATGACATTTCTGCTTAAACGGAGGGTCTTGATTCAAAAAGGGCAGTGGTGGAGTTTCCTTTAAAGGCTGAGTAGGATCCTCTTTAAAGAATGAGACTGGATAGTTTTCAGATATTTACATAACAGCCAGACTTGTGTTCAGTGGCAATATGGTAATTTTAGGAATTAATGAGTTAAATTTAATTGCTGCTCATTTTTATTTATTAATTTAAATTGCAAATGGCTTTCTAAATGTGGCTAGATGGACACAGTTTTTATGACGAGCTGCAGGAACCAGGCACAAGACCTAGTGCCACCCCAATAATGCCCATTTCACTACTTGGAATTGTCGGTCTTCCTTGTGATACCCTAGTGAGTCTGATGGGAGCGACTTAAAGCTTTTTGTGTTGTGCTAATTGCATACATTCTCTTGATGTTGTTTCCACCAGGGAAGCGGTTGGGAATCTCTTGCTGAATTGTCAAAATAGGTTCACTACCTGTTCTTGCCCATGGGGGCCAGCACACGGTGATGGAGAAGCGGCAGTGCGGCTTTGCAGCCGGCAGCCTGCGGTTTGCGCCCCGCGAGCTGCAGATCACCCACGTTTCTGTCTGAGACAAGCCTCGGCACACCGGGGCCCGCAGGATTGCTTTGTATGGGTGCAGTTCCAACCTGCCGGATCCTGTCTGGGTCCTCAGGCTCGTGTGAACTAGGAAGCGTCCAGCTGATGTCAAAAGGAAACAAAAACAGTGCATTTGGAATCTGATCCAGAGTTTACTGAAGCCAGTGGTAGATGCTCTTTGACTTCAAATAGTATTTGATCAGATGTCTTTTCTGTAACGTAACCGTGATGTTTAGCTCCCTCGCATGCCTCCGGGTGGGCCTCCCTCACCTAAGATAAGCAGGAAAGACCTTCCCCAGGCAATCTCCTGAGTTCTGAAGGGCTGCAGCGGCGTTTTCTTTTTTTATTTTTTTCTATCAATTTTGTGGTGACCAGCACACTAGAGCAACAGGCCAGAAATGACTTGTTAAAAACAGGCTGAGAGGAGCCTGTGGGAAGCGCTTGGGCGCGGGACTGGCTGGAAGAGCCACTTGAAAGCAGGACCCCAAGGCCTGCAGGGTTGGCAGCAAAGTGCTGCCCGGACAGAGAGCCCGTGCAGAGGGACTGGCACCCCTGGTGCTGCTGCGAGCACCGGGGGAAGGTGCTGGCTCCAGCCACGCGCAGTGACCGGCAGCAACTGCTGCGGGTGAGAAAATGGAGAAGTGGGCGAAGAGCGATGAGCACTGCCCCAAGGTAGCAGCAGGAGGGCTTTAGGCTCTGTGCCCAGTCCCACGTTTCTCGAAGTGTGACTGTCAGGGGCTGCTCTGCACTTGCTCTTTGCAGGTTCGTTTTCCAGAGGCTGGCAGCGTGTCCCGCGTGCCCCCCGTAAGCGCAGCATACGCCTGCACGCTGCAGCCCTGTGGTTGAGTGCTGCAATCTCGTCCTGCATGAAATACTCTTACTCTTTAGGTTTGTGGTGCAGTAACTTGAGCAATCCCAGATATGTGCATCGTGTCGTATGGCAATGTCAAGCAGGAACACACTTTCCTAGAGTTATTAATTTTCTCATGAAACATATATATATGCATAAAAATCTGCCACTAGAGTTCAGTGTTTTCAGACTCTCTGGTGCTGAGGGCAGTTGCTAAGGGGCAGATGAACAAGGAAAGGTTGCTTTGTCCGCAGCGATATTTCTAAGAAATTTTTTGTGTATTTAATGTACCAGGAGACATAGGAACATGGGCAGATATCAAATGGAGAAATCCCTTTTGGAAATTAGAGTTTTCTCTGGCAACTTCTTTCGTTTTCTCAAAACAGAAGTAATCTTTTTGTATCTGTGTGCCTGTTTTTGCAAGACTGATCATACTGCACTAGGGAAGAGAGCTGCGTGAAACCTCACATACTGGTTTGCTCCCAGGTGTTTTAAAGATACAGATGTTTTCAGACAAATATGATCAGAAGAGAGGAGCAAGTATTTCTGTATAATTTTGTCGGTTGAATATGAAGCGTTAATATTTGTTGGCTTGCTGCTCTCTGATCTACAAAGAAGAAGGTTAGGAAATATCTTCGGTCTCATCTTTCCTGTTATGATAAATAACTGATCTGTGGTCAGAGCCGTAAAGTTCATAACCTACCCAGAAAAAACTTAGGAACAAACCACTGCTGCTGCAACATTATGTAAAGTGGAAAACCTATTTTCCTGGGGAGGGGTGCTGCTTAAAGATGATTTCACAAAAGAGGAAGCCCGTGCTGTTTATCCTGCTTGATCCAAATGTGCAACATTTCCTGTGGCCAGATCTGCAGTAAAATCAAAGGGGGGAGCCATTTTCTGTGGTCTATTGCTTCCTATAGCATGCCCATAGGAGAAAGGAAGAAAATTACCATTTGTTATAAAACCACCCCTAGCCCTCCTTATCTGATTAATCAATTAAAAACAATGATGCATTGTCAAATAACCCCACAATGTCCAACTGATAATCTCTTTTTCACATCTGTCTTGCAGAACCACTGTCTATTTTAAGGTGACAGAAAGCAATTTTACATATTCTGCAAGCTGGAATGTGTCCTTAAGACTTTGCAAACACTGAGGGTAGACAGCTGATAAAATCTTTGCTTGCAGGAGGTCATTAAGTGTTTGATTGTGCAAAATAGCTAAATCTTGGGGTTTAGAAAATCAACGTGGCTGTTTAGAGCAATCTAGAAATTAAGACCCTGTTAATAATCAACGTGTATGGCCCAATCCTAGAGTCCTGAGACAGGCAAAATCATTGCTGAATTTGAGACTTTTGTATGTGCAGATTTCTTCTATTACCTTAATTTCTGTGTATTTCTCCTGGAAGGTGTTCAGAGACTGTATGGTGGGCAGCCCTATAAGAACACGGTAAGGACCGAATGACAGACAGACAGGCTGACCTCAGGCCTCCCTGCAAATGCAGACAGACAGAGATGCCAGCTGGCCACTGGCAGAAGTTGTGTCATTTGAGGCCAAAGGTTGCTGCATTGGCCAACACCAAGAGCGTTTGCAGGCCGCGGAGGACACACATTCCTCATCCAGATGACTCGAGGGAGCTCGTTTGGTGTACAAATATTTGCAAGTTACTTACAACAAGTCTGTGGCAAATGAGCAGTGCATATAGTGCTACAACATACATAAAACTTATATTTAGGCTACAAAGAAGATAGGAAATGCTATAGTTAAGATTACCTGTGCAACCTTTTTTCAAGTCATAAGTCAGGATTGTTACAGTCTTTGTGCTATGGCTTCTGTTGGCCTAGGCAATATTCTTCAAGCCTGGAAAATGCAGACTGGAGCTTAAATGGACTTACTGGAATATCTCTATATATTTCAGCACGGAGACCAGCCATGCCCAGTGAAGTACAGAGCGAGTTTCTCCTTTTTTGGGGGCAGACGCTGTAGTCTGGGCTGGAGTTTCTGTACAAAGGTCTCCCTGCGCGCATGGTGACACAAAGCAGGGAATGCTCTTCCCTTTGCTTAAAGCAGAGCGATAACCAGGCCTCCTGGTAACTGACATGCCCTGAACAATAAAAGGATTGAGAAAATCAGTTGCCAACTAGATTAAAAAAAAAAAAAAAAAGTCCAAAGAAAGCCTCACACCTTCCTTACTTGGGGTGAGGAAAGGAGGAGTGGGTAACCCAGGAGGCAGAGGCAGGATTCCTGGATTCCGGTTGTGCCTCTGACTCAGTGTGTGATCTTAAACAGCAAACATAAGTCAAATCAGGGCATGCTCTGATCTGTCACGGAAGGCAGTTGTGAATGTTTGTCAAAGCTAGTTCAGTCAATACTGCAAGGGCACAAGTTCTTGGTGTTGGGTCCCATTTTGTCTTGGGTAGGATGAGAGACCCATATTTAACGATGATGCTGCAATGTGGGGCAATGCTCAGCAATGTTAGCCTACTGAGAATATATTTTCCTTCCCAATGTAGGGTCCCAAACCCCTTGTTTCTTGCCCTCCCTTTCACTTAATAAGCCACCACCATCCATCCTTGTCTGAACTCTTTCCACAAACGCAGGGGCACCCTCAGGAGTTCCCCTCCGCTCGTGCTAGGTCTGTGTCCCTGCCCCACACTTTGCATAGCAAAGGAGAGGCCCAGATAGTCCAAGGACAAGAACAAATGCACATGCACCAGCTGCTTTGCGCTAAGCTCCATCCTTCGGGGCAGGCCGGCTTTACTTTCCATGCTCCGAAGGGCTTGCAGCGCTCGCACAACATCCCTGACGTTTCCCCGAGGCACCAGACTCGCTGCCGCTGTGCAGAACAATGGGGTAATCAATGCAGGCACAGTGGGGCTGTCTAATTCTCCTGGAATTGGGACAAAATCCACGGAAAGAAGCAGGCCAAAATGCACATTCCCAGTGCGATTGTCTACAGCATGCAGCCGGTCTGAGTCTTGGGGAAGCAGCAGACTTGCGGCGCTGCCCGGCACAGGGAGCTGCCTCGGGTGGAGCTCCTCCATTGCCAGCCTCCAGCAGCAGGGAGGAAGGCAACTGAGCTGCTAGGCTTCCCAGGAGAGCAGAAATTGGGACACATCTGGGGGAAAAATAGAAGAAAATGTCCTTTTTCTAGCACTACCTGCTCAATGATACTGGGAGAGTCTGAAGACCTGTATTTAGTAATGAAACAAATGTGCAGAGCATCCCACAATTGACCCATGTGCAGCCATTGGCTCCAGGTGCTAAGTTTCTGGATAGAAATCACTATCATCATTCTGAAAATATCGAAATGCTGAAAAACATGTCACATATCTGAGACAACAAAATGTGAACATGTTAAATCATTAGAGAGCATTTTGAGTTACATATAGATTTGGACCCTTTAAATTTTTAAATATTGTATAAAACTTTTTACTTAGTAATAACATTTCCAAATGAAAATGAATCATTTAATTCCAAAAATGTTAGCATAGATGTTTAAAGGCTTGAGCTATGCCACGAAGCATGTAAAACAGTATGAAGATCAAAACTAGTGATCAAAACTAGTCCAGATACTAGCTCAGTATCTGCAGAATCACAGGAGCTGTGGGTTACCTCTGTGTGCTGTCTCCAGGACTTTCTCTCTCACTGCTTTTGCTGAAAAGAGGCTCATCAAGAAGATTTTGTTACCTATTTTACATTAGTCAACTCATCAGTTGGAAGTTAGTCAGAGATTAGGAAACATTATGAAGTTATCAAAAAACTGGCATGTTAGGATGAAATCAGTTAATCTTTAGCCTCACAAGATAGAAAGAGGAAATGTAATTGCAACACTGAACTCTGTTTCACAGTCATTATCACTTAGAAAGCCCTTCAGATAATTCTATAATTAGCACAGGACATGTAACAGGGAAAAATACCTGCCACGAGAGGAACTTGTGCTCATTCACAGGTGGGATTTAGCTGCAGTGCAACCCAGTGCCACAGAGCTCCTTGGAGCGAGCCGGAGTTGGTGGTATCGCAGGGCCGGCAACGCCGGCACGTCGGCTGCGCGGACGCCTCTGCTCGTGCCGCAGCAGCAGGGCCCGAAGGGGAGCGAGCGGGAGAGCCCCGCGCCCTGCGCCGCGCTGCGCCAGCCGCTTCGCTCGCTGCAAACCGGCTCCTTCATCGCGCCGGTTGATGTTTATGTAGTACCTGTCATCACGCACTTAAATGGATCAGGGTATGGATAGAGATTAATGCCTGCCCTGTATTTTGTCTTGAAATATAAACTGTGTTTTTAACTACTAATTCCTGAAGCGTGACACTTTGTAAAACCTCTACCTAAATCTTGACAATAGTTACTGGCGCGTAGTTCAGCACTGATTTGCTCCAGTGTTATTTATACAAGGAGCAGGGTGTTTCCTGCTGAGGAAACTCTATTAAGTTTTCAAGTGACCAAAATCCACACTCTAATGTTGACTTGTGTGTTAAAACATGACAAAGGAAAAGATGAACTTGTGGTTCTTTGAGCATGGTGGAAGAGCCACCTTGGGTTTCTCCTGTCATTGGACACTTGCTCTTCAGAAATTGCCTGCTGGCAGTTTTGGGATGAAGGCTGCTGTTCAGCTAAATAGCTGTGGAGCAATTTCTGTCTTTGTAGAAAGTGTAGGTTTTTTTGAAGAAAAGAGAAAGTTTTATAAATAGATTTTTTTAAAAAAAAGTTTGATAAAGGAGTTTTGAAGTTTGATTAAATAATTGTCAAGGGTAGTTGACAATTCAGCTGGACAAAGTCGACTGGTAGTGTGTCTCTGGATTAAAGGTCATGCTGGGACCTGTGAGTTCAAGGCTGAACTGCCTTGATAGGAGGCAGAATGTAGCAGCACCACCATGAGCAGTGGTTGATGCACAGCCTAGGGGCCCAGATTTCAAGACACAGACACCTGAATAAACCATCCTAATCTCTAGACTTCACAGAACTTGCGTAAGTGCTCAGGTCAGATCTTGCTGTCACTCTAAAGACCCTGGTTTGGGATTTGGAGCTGCTGATGTGGTTGTGGAGCCAGAGAGCCAGCACTACCCTTCTGAGCCATGTCTGAGAAATGCCTCTGTTTCCCATCTCCTGTAGGATACAGTGCAGAGAAAATCATCAGCTCTGGTTTACAGCTTGTGCAAGCATCTGTATCATCTGCTCCTACCCACATCTGAGAAGAGCTTTCTCTTCCCACTTTTCTTGCTAGAATCTTGTTCTAGCTCTCACTTTCTCGTGATCGGAAAGGTTTCATCAATTTTTAGCCCAAATAATATTCATGGATATTTTATACTTGGCTTTCTTTGCTTGTCCATTAGATCCAACAGTCCTTGTAGTATCTTCCCAGAGTACCTATGGGGAGCACTAATGTTTCTTCTCAGCTTTAATTTAGCTAGGAAAAAAAAGTGCCAAGCTCTGCTCAGAAAGTAGAGGATCCATCAAAATCAGGCCGTTTTCTCCTCCTCGACACCACGCATCAGTTATTTTGCAGAGCGCTGTCAGTTCTGCTAAACACACCATCTCCCGCAGCTCCGACCACACCGGGGCATCCAGGTTGGCTGAGGAGGTGATACTTCCTGCCTGTGAAACATTCCTGTGGAAGGAGGGGGCACTCTTGTATAATCTTCTCCTTAGCGAATAATATCAATAAATTCAGGCCCCAGAAATGCCAGCCACATACCATCCCGACCGCACTCGCTGCGGCTAGAATGCCTCGCGTGCTGCCAGCGCTACCAGCGCGAGCGCCGCTGCTGCGCGAACGGTCCTCGCAGAGTGGCTCAGCAGCGGGGCCTCATTCAGCCGCCGATGAGGCCTGGTTCACACATAACGCAGAACAGATGTTATGGATTCTTTGTATAATCGCACAGCTGAAAAGAGGTTACAAAGTGGGCAGATAGCACTAAGCAGTAACCACGGGAAAGTGTTCTGTGAAATCTCTGCAGACCTGGTTGAGCGTGGCCGATCAAGTGCAGTGGATTTAAACACTGGGGAGAGGTTAACCCTCATTTTGACTCACCTGTAACTCTCCCAAGTGATATGCCCCTACCAGACCTGACTTGCCCAGATCTGACTTCCAGGTTGGCCGCGTAGCCCCACACCTTCTTACTCAACTGACCCACACGGGTGGCGAGGCGCCCGCGCAGCACCTGAGCGGCACGGCGCGGAAGGGCGCGAGCCTGGGGCGTGACTCGCCTCTGCCAGCAAACCCACTCGAGGGCTCCTCTGCCCTTGCTGGTGGTGTTTTTGATTCCTGCATTTATGTTTGCATTCAGTGTGCCAGACTTTGAGAACAGGCAAGTGGTTGTGGTGCTTATATCAGATCTGCGTTTGGGCAAGTGTAACTACTCTGCCAAAATAACAGTTTGTCACTATTAGCAATTGCTGACAGTATCATTAGTAATCTAACATTACTGGGTAAACAGGATTTTTGATTACCATTTTTTTCCCCCCAAAGATTAGTATTTCAAGAATAGGAATAGTTATTCAGCATTTGATATTCAGCCAGACCAGTTGAATTTTTGTTAAGAGAAATAAATCCAGCTAGCACTAAGCAGGAATACTTTGTAAACTTAGCCAGATAACTCAAAACCTTGACCAGTCCCAAAGTGCAGATAATTTATGACTGGAAACCTCATGCTATCACCACAGGACCCAGGGAAGAAGTTCAAGGAATACAACATATTTCTTGTTAGAAGCTGTATAAAATTACCCTCTCAGCTGATGACGTTCTGATGTTTGTTACCCATCCAGATAATTCCATGAAATCTTTGCTTGAACTTGTTGACAAAGTTGCTTCAATAGCTTACTGTAATACTAATTGGACAAAGTTGGAGCTCATGCTGGTGAATGGTCTTTGTTCACTGCTAGCAATTAACTATTTAAGGCCTCAGTGGAAGCCTTAGGATTTTACATGTTTAATGTATATGCTAAATATAAAGGTTTGGATCACCCAAATTATTGGGAAGTGCCAGCAGATTGATTTCCTTTAAATTTGTCTTGGTGGAGGAGACTAGCAACTAATATGATTATGATTGTTCCAAAAAACAATTATGTATTGAACATGCTGCCAGTTGCTATAAATCCTGAAACTTTTCAAGAGATGGCTCCGTTATTAGCAATGTTTTTGTGGAAAAATGAGAACCACAACATTGGCATTAGGAAAATCCTGGAAATTGATAAAAGCGAGCTTTTGTTTGAAAGCAGAGTATCATTTTGGTTCTCACCTCCTGAAACTGAAAGAGGCCCTGTGTGGTTTTACCCAGAGGAAGCTCAAGCCCAGCCTTGTTTATTAAAAATTGGAGCTACAATGTTATCTCTGCTAGAGAATCAGGTTCCACGCTGGCATGATTCACGCCGGCTGGAGCCGGGGGCTGGCTGCCGGCCTGCCGGCTGGCGCTGCTGCGGCTGACGCAGGCACGGAGCGCATCTGCCCCGCGCCGCTTCCCACCGTAAGGACGGAGCGCGTACAGAGCATGTCCCGATGGCAGCGGTCCCGGCCACGAGCGGCGGCTGCGAGGAGACCCCGCTCTCCCGCGGGATCCCGGGCGCCTTGTGCAGGGCACACACTGGCTCGGGTGCTGCGCCTGCCTGCGCAGCCCCTCTTGGTGCCTGCGTTAGCTGCAGAAGTGCGTTCCGGGAAGGTGTCGGGGCCCATTCGGTAACAGTAACAAGTGACAATGAATTTGCTCTGGGATAGCACAAACTGCTTCCCCGACCCTGAAGGTGCCCCAGTACAACACAGCCTTTGGAGCAAACCAGCTGGTAGAAGGCTCTGCGATCCACTGCGTGTTCCCATTGTATCAGTGTTGCTCACACGGACAAAATGGTGTTATTTGCTTTGGTGTGTATGAGAATGCGGGAAAATAAAGAGCAACAAATACAGCAACAGGCCTACTGGAACCACACAGAAACTTCTAAAATAGAAGTAGTTATTCTATAAAATTCCCAGAGTCCCTGGGATGGTCTCGCACTTGTGTTGTGCTGGAAGCACCTGTGTAAGTCCCTTCTGGCTGTGTCACTGCTGTTCACCTGCCTGGCTGTGACACGGCTGCCGACCAGAGCAAAATCCTGGCTCTGGTGAAGTGAATGGGAATTGTTCTGCATGCAGAATCTTATCCTTGCACTTCCAAACATGAGGAGATGAACATTTGGCTCTTAAGCCACCCTTGGGATTCTTGAATTACTCGTTTAACTTCCAAAAGCTCTGACACCCACTGATTTCAATAGGAGCTGCTGGAGCTCTGTGAAGAAAGGTTGTTCATTTCCAATGCTAAATATGGATGGCGGAATCTTAAAATTAGGCTCCTATTTTTGAAAATCTTGGCCCAAACCTTTATTAATACCACACTGCCATGTGTCCTGCATCTACTAGCAAACATAACAGCATTCAGATCCACATCTGCTGTATTCTCTAAACGTGGGAAACAAAAAATGGTCTTTTAATCAGATTTAGATTAAAAGCTCTTTCTGAAATAATAATAGCCAGTTATGGATATTCTGTAATTGCTATTAGTTAAAATACTCCCAAGCAGCACAGAGCACAAGTGCTATATATGCATATTGTTCCCAGAAAGCTCTGGTAATTGGAGTAATTTTAGCAATTTTCAATTTTAAGAGGAAGTAACTGATCCCAAGTTGTTACCTAAAGTAATTCTTACTGACAGTATTATAGGCTTGAAACATTTTCTGCTATGCCAATACCACAAACTAGCTGTGCAATTACAAATGTATTTGTCACTTCTGTATTTATGTTATTAACAGTAGAATTAAAAAAAAAAAAAAAAAGTATTGCTATGGATAGGCTCTACCTCTGTCCAAAAAAAAAAAAAAAGAAGAAACAGAGGCTATGATAAGTTATGATAATCAATGTTAAGTCAGATATCCTTTGATATAATCTCATCAGAATTAAGCAGCTAGATAGGGCTGGCCCTGGTCTGAATATGAATGGGAAACCTCTTGGTGCAACGTTAATGCTGAAGAGATTAGCGTTACCAGTTCTGTAGGTGGCTTGAGTCAGTAGCCCCGCAGGGTTTTCATGAAGCACTGGGCTGTGGAGGGCACTTACTGTGTGCTTAATAAAAATTGTATGGGGCATTTTGCAGAAGAATTAGTCCAGATGTTTTAGCAGGATTTCAATTTGGCTATGCTCTGCTTATCTCTCTAGAAACAGCAAGAGTTAGGTTACAAAACATTTTCCATCACAATCCTTGGTTTTAGCAGACTCCTAGTTTCCCGAACTGTGTCCTTCCATTGCTGAAGCTTTTGGAGTTTGGCTTTTGGTGTGCAGGGGGGCACAGCCCTCCCTCTGCACTGTGTGTGATGTGAGTGAGATTCTTGCAGCCACTTATGTGCGTGGGAGAGAAATATTTTACAGTCGTCTATGGCACTATGGCAAAAAATCTTCCCCCAAAATGATCAGTGCCAACTTTACAATGTGCCACAAACAGTGCTATCTAAGTTAGCTGTAGTGAAATGGTAATTAGAACCAGAACCTTTTATATCTTGTTTAGACTTGAGTAGCAATCCCATGGATGTCGCAGGGCCCTTCAGTAATGCAGGCGCTAGTGAGTGTGAACAAGGCTATTGCACCTGGATCTCACCAAGGGAGGAAAGCACTGAATTTTGGTTTCTGTTTCCTTGAAAATAGGTCTTCTTAATATTAATACTGCAGAGTAATACCAGGGCTTTTCTCTGTCTCCTACATCCCCTAGGAGGCAAGAGACTGGAGCAGAGAGAACGAAACCACACAAAAGCCTTGTTGCGTTGCTCCATCAGCTTGCTGCATTTTATTGCTGGAGGCAGGGTCTGGCTCCTCATCTGCTTTTAATCAAGGCTGAACCCTGTGGTACCCTTGTATGTTTGGGCCATTTGAGGCTACCGTAACAAAAACAATAATAAATAACAAATCACAGAATGGTTGAGGGTGGAGGGGACCTCTGGAGAGATCTAGACCAAGCCCCCTGCTCAAGCAGGATCACCTAGAGCGCATTTCCCAGGACTGTGTCCAGATGGCTTTTGAGCATCTTCAAAGACAGAGCCCCACAGCCTCCCTGCGCAACCCCTTCCAGTGCTCTGTTACCCTCACGGTAAAGAAGTTTTTGCTCATGTTCAGGTGAAGTATCCTGTATTCCAGTTTATGTCCTTTGTCTTCTATCTTGTCCCCAGCTTTGCAGGGAACTCCCGATGTTGCTTTGTATAAATAATGTATATGCCTCAATGGCTTTTAAGTATTTCCTACATTTTATTGTTGTGGTGTAATGCAGAAAGGAAGCATTTACAGCTCAACCTATGTTTCATTGCAGGACACTGGATTTCCCTGCTCCTTTGTAGCAAAACACATTTCAGAGAGCAGTGGGGCACTTTGTTTTTGACGATGAATGCTCTTTGTACTGTGGTGTTGGATTTGTATTTTTTAGGACTCAGAATCACTTTGGCTCTAGGGCTGTTTTCACCAGCTCTGTAGCAGAGGACCCAGGAGTACAGTCCAGCCCTGGCCCCACGCTGGCCTGCCAAGCCATGCTAGCCAGACCTACAGGTGACCAGAATGGAAACAAGGTTTAAACTTGACAGGCACTTGGCAGACTTTTCCCTTGCTGCTCTGCAGTGGTCAACAATGGGCAGCTTCCAAAACACTGAAGATACTTGGCAGATTAAAAAGCTGAAAACCAGAGGCCGCACCTTTAATGCCAGTTTAGAAACATGTTTAAAGCATCTGGTTACCCCTGTCTGGGAAGCTAATCCACAGAGAGCTGAAAGTATCTGGCACAGAAACACATTTTGCCTCCGGCTTGATTTGAGGAGAAAAAAAAAAGTAATATTTCCAGTTTTTAATTGGTCTCTGGCAGCCACAGAATACCGCCTTACAGGATTACTATGATTATAGGCTACAGCACGCTCTGCAGATGAGGACTTTTGAATACCTGCTCCATACGTGGTCGATGTGGGGCTCACGTGAGGCCCAGGACTCCTCGCAGCTGGTGAGGCTGAGCGCTGCCCAGCTTGGACAAAGCGAGGGCCACATTGGTCTGCGGTGTTTCAGTAGTAAGACAAGACATGTGTCTATGTGATATCAGCAGCATGCTGCAGTAACATGCTAGCCATAACACAACATTTTAGATCGGTTTACCAAATTCATCACTGATAGTAACAAGGGCGAATGAAGAAGATGAGGAGGTTTTAATACTCTTAAACGGTAAATAAGTACCCTGGCCTTTATGAAATACGGCTTTTCAGTTTCTTTTCTCTTTGCTCATGCTGATTCCTTCCTTTAGCTTTTTCCATCTTAAAAGTTAAGTGTATTACTACTGGATAAGCTTTTTGTTTATAGAGTATCAGTGCACTTGAAAGTAATTCTATTATGTATGAACAGTTGTCTCGCCACACCTTTAAAATTATTTTATTATTGTAAGAAGATTATAATATTTTTAGGTTTGCCAGGAAGCCAAGAACAGTGGCCAAATTCAGCCACTTCCCAAAGGAGGCCGCCCTTGACACGAGCTGAGCTGGGTTGTATGCTCGGGCTCTGCGGTCCCTATCAAGAAACCTGGGAGGTGGGCAGGTATTCCCATGTGGGCATTGAACTCATTCCCTGTAGAAAGGAAATAGAGCATCCACCTCCCATAAATGCCCTGAACACTGTCCCCTTCACATGCACTTGATGAACAGACAATATTAATGAAGGGCGCATTTTTCAGCTCTCCACATCAGCATCTCTCAGGGACTCCTGAGGGGAACTTGTGCAGGGAAAGATGCAAGTGAGTAAGATGAGCCTTACATGTAAAACCAGAAAATGTTATGAAACATGGTTTAGGGCCTCTGCAAGGTTTCCTCACAGAGGAACGCAGAAGCAGCTCAGCGCGGTAGCGTAATCGTAACAGTTCATTGGCTGAAAGCCACAGCTCCTCGCTGTTGCAATGTGTATTTTCTGCTGTTGAGACATGCCATGATAGGAAGCTCTCACACAGCCACTGAGTAACAGCAGCAGATCCATGCCATGGTCCTTCCTATTTTTGTGTGGGGGTGAGAAATTGCTAAGGACAGGATTGGTATGAACAGGATTGGTATAAAATACAGGAGAACATGGGCCCGGGGTGAGAGGGACCATGGCTTGGCAGAAGAAGTCTTCCTGCTGCAAAGACTGGCAGTGGGCAAGGAGCAAGGTTTGCCTGAGAGAGCCAAGAGGCTCCCTAAGGCGCTCGGTGATTGAGTGCAGATTGTGGGCCACAAGCACAGTCCTTCGTTATTTCAAAGGCCTTTCACCCTTGTGTCTAGTATAGCCTACTCTAATAGGCTTAGATGAGCATTAGGGATGGCACATGCATTTGTGAAGTGAGCTGGGACAAGGAGGGCGCTGATAGATCAGTGACAGTGTAAGGAATGGTGTGATCTCCAGGTGGGGCAAAGAGTAATGTGGATTCCTCTGGCAATTGCTAAGACCAACACATGTAGGGAGTAGTGTCAGATCTTATTTTAAGGTTTTTTGTTTGTCTGTTTTTTCCAAGGCACGTGTTTCCTAGGTGGTAAAGTAAGTGTCCAACTGAGATAGTCAGCATTTTACTTCTAGACCAACCCATTCTGCTTGCATGGTTTTAGCAAAAAAAAAGGTCAACTTCTAGCCCATCCATGTTTTCATTCCACTTAGCGCAAAAGCCCAATTAAATGCTGAAGGCTCATATCAGGAAAGACATAAATTTGTGTCAGTAAATTTGCTGTAAAGATGCAGAAATAAAAAATCTCGTCTCCAGGCCTAAGAACTGAAACATATTTAGGAACAATGCTGCTCTAGGCCTTCTACATATTTGGTGAATTCTGGGCTACCGGACTCTTAACCAGGGATGGTTCTGGAGCAACTGATTTACTTAAAGCATCATGACACTTACTAATGCAATACAGAGCTCTTTTAGGGCATGTGATGTTTTCCAGAGCTGTGGAGCTGCTGTAATTTCCCAATAAAATCAGAGAGGGACCTAGCATTAATTTCAAACCAAAAAAGAGTATGTCATTCTTTTTCATTCTCCACTATATAGATATATATTAATACAGACTTTAATTAATGCTCAGATTAATCACCGAACAGCTTGTTTTCTCATTAACCCATATGTATTACAGTTTGATACTCCAGTGGGAAGTATTCTACTTTGTCTCCCTGCAATACTGTGCGTTCAGTTTTTGCTGCCTATGATAAAAGCAGCTCAGCTTCAATATTGTCCCTGGATTTGGGTGACAGTAGGGAATGTATCACAGCAAAGCTGAAGCCGAGCTGACAGCAATCCTACTCTTACAGGCACAATTACTTTCCATTACAAGGAATGAACACAACCATAACTTTAATAGGTGACCATGTTACAGGAACATAAAAAGAAAAATGGCATCCCTCCCTCAGCTCAGAAGAACAAAGAAATAACGAGAAGCCTCTTGCTTGTGTGCTCTGTATTAAACCCCAGCGGTCCTGAAGGCATTTGGCTCTTCAGTGAAAAGCAGCCCTGGCTCCTCTGTCTATTGCAGTTTCACTTGATTTAGAAGAGTGTTTCAGGCCCTTTCCTGTGGAAAGAGGCACCTGAGCAGAAGGCTATTACTTTAAATAAGCCTGTGTGGGATCTCAGGGCTATTCCCCCCAGAAAGGCTCACTGGACCAGGGCTGTGTCTGAAGGAGCACTGCACCTACTCTTCTTGGGAGGAAGGTGTGTTTACATTTACTTTCTTTCCAAAATGCCTTTTTTTTTTTTTTTTTTTTTTTTTTTTTTTTCACCAGAAGCAAAACTCTCACACAGACCACATTTCAGGAAAACACTCAGACATTCCAGATCTGGACACCACTAAAGCAAATTCTTAATTTTAAGCAAATGCCCAAGTCTTATAGGCTTCCCATCTCGTAAGAGAACTGTTTTGGTAAGTTGAGCATCAATGAAAGAGGCCAGAAATATATGTGGAGCTGACAAAAACAAGCCATTTCCACTGCCAGAGGACAGCAAAAATGTTAAGGAAAAGAACAAGTGCTGGAAAATAAACTGATTTTTTTTTTCCAGCAAAATTCTTGAATTTTGATAATCTCAAAGTAATAAATAAGAAGTATATGAAACTGTTAGCATTCACTTGTGAACATCTCCTCACAACATACTCGTGCATGCATGAAGTGCGGAGAGCGAGCTGCTCTGTGGAGGCAGGAGAACGCTTGCTGCTCTCTAATACCTCCCCTGACAAAGGCTCTCATTTTCTTGCAACTCAAGTAATTAATCCAGCTATTGTATGAAAGGGAAACTGTCTATGCAGGTTCTACACATGAATTTCCATGCCTACATTTTGTAACCTTTTAATTAATTTGTGCTCTTGAAGTAACAATATTAACATAATTTGTTGCAGAGATATAATCACATATGACACTTCAGCTACCTAGACTTTTATATTTGAATAACTGTATAAGATTACTCATTAGAGTAGGATCTCCAAATATAACAGCCTGGTTTTCCTTCCCAGACATCTGTCCTCCTGTCCTCAAGTAGTCTTTTGTGCTTGTTCAACAGTGTGTTCAATTTATGGAGTTATCCAACATAACTGCACAAAGTACAGCACCATTTCTGAATGGAGAAACTGCTGTGTGTGTCCGATTTTCCAATAGGGTGCCAGGAGCTCCGATGTTCCTGTTGTCCACTTAAGACTTTTGTGGCTCTGTGTGGCCCTGGGCAAGGGCTGTGTGAGCAGCGTGGAGGTGCTGGGAAGAGCTGCCCCAGGCAATGCGGGGACATCAGCCTTTCGTGCTCGACACCTTGCTGTGCACCCGTCCAGGTGTTGCGCAGACCTCCAGCCCCTTGGCTTTTGGAGTCCATGGCCACTAACTAAATACCATTCACAAACACTCCACGAGAAGAGAGCTGATGGTCTACACTCTGTGTTGTTGCCACTGATCTGTTCATGATATTGGTCAAGTCACTTTTTTTCTATAGCTCCATTTTTAAAGCAGGAGTAATCACAGCCCGAAGTGTTGTACTGAGCTTGACTGAAGAAGGTAGCATGATAGTCTGCTAATATTGACGAATGAATACGGTATATGAACCAGTGAAGAAGCTGTGCAAGGGCCTTGGATCGTTGAGGTAGGCTTGCTCTGAGTAAGGGACACAGAGGCATTAGTGGTGATTTCTGATCTTTTTTGATTTAAAGTTTACCTAAATGAGTTTTAAACCATTGCATTTCCAGGCACTCTGGCTACTGCTAGCATTTACATCTGCAAATGTAAAAATCCAAGGCATAGTTCAATGCTGTTAATTCTTACTTCATGGGAAAAAGAAATAGAAAAAAAGAGTTAAGTGCTTTTTTTTTTTTTTTTCTCCTGTGTCAATAATCTATCCAGTTTAAATGTATATTTATTCTATGTTTGAAATAATGCAAACTATTCAGAATGCTATGAGAGCTATGAAAAACACAGGGCTTGGAAAAGTGGCAGTTTTTGTGGTTTTGGGGTTTTGAGTAAAGTTTCACAACCAATCAGCCTAGAATAATGTCCGGTAAAGGCATTTCTGCTTGTCAGTCTATTTATTTATTTACTTTGGCATAGTGAGCCAAGGCGGAAGGTATTTGGAGGGAGGTCAGTGAAAATGCTGCAGATCTGTCAAAGGGTCTGATCCTGCGAAGTGCTGAAGACCTGCTCTTGCTCGGCACCTCCTCAGAGGTGGCGGTGGTGGCTTGGGAGCAGCCCAGGGGTGACCGTGTGTGTTGGCAGCGCAACCGTGTGCGGCCGTCCCGAGGATTTCCACAGGACATAAAATCAATCCTGGAGCCGCCTGACACTTTGCTTTGGCGTCCTTTGGTTTCTGCGCGTCTCTGTCACTGCTGGTGGCCCTGGCCTCATCTGCCTCAGCGGAGATCTGCCCTTTGGTTGAGATTTCCTGCCTTCCCACCCCGGCTCCCAGGGTGCCCCAGCGGGGACATCTGAACTACTAACCTAGCGTGGAGGGAGATGGTGAATGCCGTGGATCTGGTCTGTTGTTTGCATCGTCCCCGCCCCCAAAATGTGCTGACACGTTCTGTATCACATCCTGCTCCTGCCCGTAGGTCCCCAGGACATTAGGAAGATGTGAGCAGGGCTGCAGAGACCTGCCTGGTGAGTGTGCTTGCTCGCAGGTCCGCTCAGCACACACGGTGCCATTCAGGGTGGGCTGCAGATCCTGAAGGACTGAAGCGCTCCCTGGGGAGCATTTTGTCCCCCAGTGCTGGCGAGCATCTGAAGTAGGGAGCTCCCTCGCCAAGGGGGTGCAGCTCTGGCACAGGGTCTGTGGCTTCGCGGGCTCTGCCCTCTCCACACCTGCCATCTCCACCTCCATCCTGCACCCTGGGCCTGGGCCCCGAGTACGGCCCTCGCATACAGGGTTTGAACTCCTGCTGGAGCTGCTGTTTGTGTTTCTTTCTGTGAGGGACATCTTGCAAATGTCTGCTGCCAGGAGGTCTCTTCAGAGGAATAAGATTTTCCCGTGTCCTCCACAGAGCCCCCGAGCCCCGGCCCGGCTGCTCGGCGCAGGGAACAGCCCCGTCCCAGCCGAGGGTTCTAGTTTTCCTGCAGCGAGGTCAGCGGTGTCTGCAGCGCCGGCGGGGGCTGCCCGGCAGGGGCCACGCGGGCAGCGCAGCAGAGGCGCCGGGCCCAGGCGGTGCTGTGGCCAGGTGGGCAGCGCCCGCCGCCATCCCGGCCGCGAGGTCCCCGCGCCACTCCTGAGAGCGCTGCCACCTGGTGTCCTGGCACGGGCCAGCGGCCACGGTGTCGGCGAGACATCGCCCTACGGCCCCATGGCTGCTTGACGCCGCTGGCTGTCCTCCTTAGTTGCACTGCGCCCATGGCTGCGGGATCTGCGCTCGCCCATGCGGCCGTGTGCGTGTTATCCCACGTGTGAGCCAAGCGCAGCCGGGCAAAGCAGCCGTTGCCATTTGCATCTGGAATGGCCGCCGTGCAGAGCAGAGGTCCAGACAAAAAAGGAACCTGGAATGCCAGCACCAGGCAAACCTTACATCTGGTTGCTCTGTGCAATATGGGAAGAGAGGCCAAAAGAAATTTTAGTTAGTTTTTTTCTTTTTTAACCTGAAAGGTCAATTTTAGTTCTCTCTGTCCTTTCCTGTGTGCCCAAACAGATTGTTCAGAGCTGCATGCTTCCAGCGCGCACATTCTGTACTACATTAGCTTAATGGCACTGTCACTATGAACTGCAAACTTTCTCAGCTCCCCCCTGTGCTGGTGAAACATGGCAACATAAGGAACATCTGTTCTCTTACCCTTTGCTGGAAATGGGAAACATCATATTGCATTTTTGTTATTAGCCTTATTTGGATGCCAGTGGTTTTGTTTCTAAACACATCAAGGCAGCTGAATAACCTTAATTGAGTACTACAGAAAAAGCATGGTTTCATGCAAATACAGCTGCCAGCACAATTATTAGGACAATACTGAACTTCTATTCCTGAGATCGGTTCCAGTTCCTTGGTTTTTATATTGCTCCCTTGCTGCTGAATTTCATTATAAACGTCTCCACACAAACCGATCTATAGTTAGGCAGTAAACAAGTTATGTCCTTAATTTTTGACATTAAGAAGCCAAACAAACCTAATGATTACAACGTGCTTTTAAGCCTTTATTTATACACAAAATTAATCACCTAATCTTCGCTAGGAACACTGGCTCATTGCAAGCAATGCTGCAAACTACCTCCCACAGGTAAGTATGTGTCTTGTGTGACTTCAGCCCCCAAGACTTTCGGAGCAAGTTCATTAAAGACTGCAGATTCCTGCAGCTCCCATGGAAGACTACAGCATCTGTAAATGGAATCAATTAATAATTCCCAGATTTAATTATAATGGATTCATTGTTATTGCATGTTCAACCACCACATGCTAAGGACAATTAAGCAAAGCACATATATGCAATTCTGTAGTCCATCCATTATATGGAATCATACTTGCGAGATGCAAGTATTCTTTGCGATTGGCTCACTTTTAACTAACCTTAATTTAAAAATTTCACTTTTAGCTTATCTTTGAGACTCTGTGACCAACATACTGGAACATTCCAGAAAACCACTAGCCAGTTTGCCACTTGCTCATGTTTTGGTAGATTTGCCTAGATTTGGAGAGTGAAGCCTCAAGATCAGGCTTCAGCTGAGAATGATGGGGGGACTTCTTCCCCTGCAGATGTAATTAGATTTTATTTTCTTCTAGACCTCCCCAGCAGAATTCAAGGCTGCTTTGTATCGCCCATGAAGTATGTTTCGTCCAGTTCCTAGGAGAGATGTGCTCATTGTCGTAGAACAATTGGATCTAGTGTCACATTAGTGACAGTTTCTCTTTAAGAAAGCAGCAGAGGTTTTGCAGGTCAGGATTGTGTTATATCAGCAGAAGTTTTGTGGGGAAGCTTGCACAGCACGTGCCTGCCCTGTCTGGATCAGTCCGTTGTCTTCACAACTAATAACATTTACTCCAAAGTTAAAGACACAAAGGTCAGCAGGCCAAATTTATCCTGTATCTCTCCTAAAGTCAGTAGGGCTGATAAACTTGGCCTGATACTTGGGAGAGTGAAGGAGAGAAGAATTCTTAAAAGGTTTGTTTGCATTTTTGCAATTGCAGAACAAGGCAATTTGCAGCAAAATACTGCCTGCAACTCGGCTCTCAGAGTGTAAGTCCCAAAGGATGCCGGCATATTCATACTGTTCCTACCTGGTTTGTGTTCGTTTCTCTCCTACCTAGTATGTCCTGTCTGAGAAATTAAGCCTCTGGTCATTATAGCCAGCCCATTGGAAGTGGGAAATCTGAAGTGCTGGTATGTACTTTGATGGTGGTAGTATATACCTAATTTTTGCATCAGAGAACTTGCATTTTCCTAAAGCTTTCTTAGAAACGAGCGTGTTGTTGCAGAGGTTTTCCAATTAGCATGTTATAATTCTTAAATAATTGATTAAACACATGTGTGCACTCTGACGTGGTCTTCCCTATGCCTTTAGAACTAAAGTAAAGACAAAACCACCTCTGAATTTCTAACTTGGTTGATGTGATCCAGGACACAGGAACTGCAGGCAATGAGAACGGCCAGACCGTGAAAATAAAGAATGAGCCACCATCCTGTCAAAGAAAGATTAGTGTGGCAGGGTTTGTTCAGTGTTTTCCTTGATGTATTTTATTCTACTTTAGCAAATTAACATTAGTGTTTTGCAGTGGTTTGTAGAGTACAGTGTGTGCTCTGCTCCGTTTATGATGGGTTATTAGTCAAGAGTGTCCTGACGGCGCGATTTGCGGTGCCTGTGCCTGCGCTCGCTCGCCAGGCGGCGGGGCCTGGAGCCTTCCCCCGCCACGGAGAGCACGGGGACCCCGGCCCGCCAGGAGTGGAGACTGCGGCCATCTATTTTACACATCAAAGAGGGAAACTCCAACACAAGCAAAGCAGCCAGGGTCCTGAGATGCCAAATTGTTGGAGAATCCCCATTTTTTAAACCTTTCCAAATGCACTCACATCTTGGGGCCATTTCAGGGACTTCTCTTCTCCTCCAGCCAAGGCAAGTGCTGGGAGTTTGCCTGGGCTCTGACTCACGTGCTTCCTCGGCCAGCGTCACTGCTTGCTGGACGTGACATACGGGACGCCCAGACTTCCCTATGCCCGCCAAGGGTGACAGGAGCCTCCCGGAGCGGCTCCGCCGCCCCGTGCCGGGTGGAGGCTGCGCGGCTCCCTGTGCCCCGGCGCGGGCCAAGCCGCCGATGGCACGTCCGTCCGTCGCCCGCCGCAGCAGGAGAGGGGCCACGTCAGCGCAGCCGCGCGCTGCCCCACGCGCAGGACAGCCGCGCCAGGCGCCAGCCAGCCCGCCCTGGCGCTCGCTGCATCTGTGCCGCTTGCTTCCTCTCGGCTTTTATCTGGTCCTCGTGCACTTCCTGCGTACCTCACGCCGGCGCAGCGCCCGCGGAGGCTGCACGGGGAGCCGCCCGCGTGCGCGGCTCTGGCTGAGATTCAGCCTCCCTGCACCTTGCTAGGTGCGATGCTGGGGAGGAAGAACAAGCCAGAGCACTGAGGGGCTTCCAGGAAATCTGGAAGATGGAGCCTGTGCCTCCAACAGAAAGGCCAGCAAAGCAAGCAACAAAAATGAGAAAATCACCTTTAAAATGCATATCCTAGTTTTTATTCTCACATATCTCCCTTTGGTTACTTTCTTCTCATGTTGATTTTCCCCATTCTCCGTTTTCCCACATGAATATTTTCAGCTTCTCTCAGGCCTGTGTTAATTTTTGTTTTTATAGGGTGAGCTTGTTTGCCAGGCAGGTTTTCCTCAAACTCTCCCCGTGCCGGTAATTAAAGGATTATCGTCATTACTGCACTGGTGGAGATATTGAGTGTTAGCGCCTAGGCTGAACGTGCCCACTTCGATTTCGCTGCGGTGACACTCGGAAGGCTGTGCCTGGACTCTGCTCTGAATGAGCGCAGTGACCCTAATGACAGCACTCGTTCAATGGGCACGTCTGTGCTTAAGAAGCTTTCTATACCTTTACCCAGCTTGATGCAAGCCACACATGCAAATGTAGTACAGGTACAATTTACTTCACTGCATTAACAAAACACACACACAAGAAAGTCAGACGGCACTGCCAAGTGTTTATTGAGTTGCGGGTGAGATGCCTGGAGCTGGCTTGACTCCACCAGCTGCAGGTCAGGACATAATGCTTTCCTTTCCCTCATGCCTGGCACTGGGCTGAACACCCTGCTCCTCCCAGGCTTGGGAGCTCGTCTGCTTTACACAGGCTTTTGAGGGCCACAGGGAGCTGATAAAGATGATTGGACTCCTTGTGGCATCTGCCCCAAGCTCCATTTCCTCACCGCAGGCTGCGTGCTGGAGAGGATCGAAGCGTCTCCACTGAAACTGCGCCTGCTGCGGTGCAGCGTATCCAGCACAGCTGCCTTCGTGGGCCGGACTGCTGCGATCCCACATCTGGCTCTTTCATGTTTGGCCTGAAATGGCCTTTCTCATAATGGTAGTATTTCCATTGCACACAGGCTCTGGAGGTGATGGTAACATTACGTTATCCAAGCTCTGTGTGGGAAACCGTGTCTTTTTCTGTGTTTCATCTGCTATAATTAAACTGGCAGTGAATCCATTTGGGAACCTGAGCTCCCTTCCACTGGGGTCAGTGCAAAGCTCTGGTTGATATTCATGGGAACTAAATCTGATCTTCAGTTTCCCTTTGTAGGTCTCCTTTCTGCATCGTGCCCTGCTCCCTTTCTAAACCAAGAGCTGGAAAAGCTTTTTCACAGTAAGAGAAACCGGTGCCTCGTCTACGCAAGGAAGAGCCTACCCTCTGCCCGCAGGCTCATCAGCCACAGGTGACCAGCCCTGTGCAGTTGCTCTTCAGGAATAATCTCTACCATTTCTACAGCCTTTAATTTTTGTTTGTCTGTCTGCCATGGTGGCTGTGTGTTATGTATGCCATCTCTGGGCTTGCTTCCTGTTCCCCGGCCAGCTGTGGATTGATGATAGCATCTTCAAGTTGTTGGACTTCCTCTTCTTGGCTTTAATCTCTTTTGGTTTCAAAATGGCCCCCCGCATTTACGGTTACCGACCACAGCAGGCAGATAGCAGCAGCTGGGAGCCAAGCAGACAACACTGAGTACTTTTTAAAAACAAAGAGATCTGTTCTTTAGGTTATATAAGAGGATTTAGCACTAAGATTTTGTAAAACACAAATTAATTTCTAAATGTTTGGCAGTAAATATCTTAAATGAGCTAATTCTTGACATTTTCAAGTTCACATCAGTTACAGGTTGACTCAGCTGAACCTAAATAATGATGATCAGGAGTAATGATGGTCAATAATATATTTATATGTTGTAGTGTATGAGTATAAAATGTAGTTACTTTGAGTTTTATACTTTATGAACTCATTGAATTGCTTATTAATAAACTCCTTGCTGTCAGAGCATACGTTCCTTCCCCTGAATCTCTAGGCTACAGATCAGAAAAGAAGCTCATTTTCTTTAGTTTAAACACCTGTGCTCAAAGCTGGGCTGAGCCTAATGTAACCAGCCAGTTCTTCAGAAGCAAAGCCACAGGTGATTTTGCTTCCTCTTCCTTTCCTTCTTCATTAAAATATGGTTTCACAGGGCACACAGCCCAACTGAGCTGCTGAGCAGATGTTTTGAAGAAAGTTCTGGCTAGGAGCCACTTTGTGTCTTTTTCTTGTTGATTTTGTTTTAAGATATAGAGGAAAACATACCTTGGTGTATATAGGTGTTTCTTCCAAGAAAAAGTGCAAGCCAGGAAATGCTGAATTTCTTCTGTCAGGTGCCACACGCCTCCCTAGCTGAGAGTACAACCAGTGTCTTGTGGAGCTGGAGTGCCAGTCTGTGTCAAGAGCATCAAGGTAAGAGGAGTTGATCAGGGATTGCTGCAGCAGTCATCAACCAAAACAGGCTGCTTAGAAACTTCACAGCTTTGCCTCATGAAGTGTAAGCGTCAAGTTGGCAATGCAAAGAAGTGTTTGCATCAGTGTGGAATAGTTCTGGATAATCAAGAGGCATCTGGAAATGGTGGATATCTTCACTAAGAAGGGCATAGGAAAGGCTAAGGAGGTCAGAGATTGTATGGAGAGCTTTGAGTTTAAATTGAATATATACTTTCTCAGACGTTGTAGATTGGTAGAGAACCTGGATGAGATTCATAGGGAAGTTAACAGGGAGAAGAAGCCGGTTGTAGTATCAAAGAGCTGATCGCCATTTCCCGTAGCTGTTCCGAGAACGTTTGCCAGGGAAACTGCTGAGCCAGGTGGCTCAGCCCGCTGCCCCCCGCAGGATGCCCAAGCTGCTGGGGAAGGCTGCTCTGCTAGAGAGGTGGACCCCAAATTGTCTTCCTGGAGGCCTGAGCCCAGCTGTAGATCCTCAAGTAACTGGCCTCCTTTCCAGAGGATACTGAGGGAAATTGTAATGTCTGGATCATAGAAGGGGAGTGGTTCCTAAACTCCTAGTGCTTGGCTTTTAGTACCTTTTTCCCTTTTTCTTCTCATCTACAGTTTTAGCACAAGAAATATTTGTTTGGTGAAGTTCATCCTGAGCAGCGCAGAGCTTGGCAGTGCCCCTACCCTGCGAGTGCTCCCAGCACGGCCCCCGCTCAGGAGTGGCCCCTCCGGAGCCCGGCGCAGGCAGGGCTGGGACGTGGCCTCTGCAGCAGCAGCAGCAACAGCAGGGGTGGGCGCTCAGCTGGCAGTCCCTGGTGCGTAGAGGGGCCGCGGTCAGCGCCGCTCCCGCTGTGGGGCTGTGGCCTCACACCCGCCGGCCCTGCATGGTGGGGAGGAAGGCTGGAGTCTGCCTCTGTATCCCGGCGCGCGCAGAGGTGGACCCCGCAGCCCTGAGCATGTAACCAGCTCCCAACTGCTGCAGTGCCATGGAAGCACTGAGGGCTGCTCTGAGCCGTCAGCAGAGCGCTGAGGATGGAGAGCGCCACCGGAGAAGCAATAGCCCAGGGACCGGCAGCAGTGTTTAACTAGTGCCTGCAGTTCTCTGTTATTATGCACTATTAATTATAAGCTGTTCCTGGAACTGTTTTTTATGTTACGATTATGCTCTTCCATTAATGTCTCTTTACATTTACTGATGTTTAGCATCAGTGTCTAGATTTGGGGTGGTGGTAGCAGTGTTTGCCTCTGAGTCTGTGTACGAGCCTGTCTCCATTATTAGTTACTGCTTTGTCTTCAAGACACTACAAGTTCTTACTTTCTTCTCTCTAATCACAGTAACCTGATTTGTTAACAGTGTTTTATTGTAATTATGTTATTTAAGGCTGTTGTTATCTTCTTGGTGGCTTGTTGTGAGGCAAGTTGTTTTTATTGTTCAGGAATCACGGCCACAATGAGGAGACATATGCCCAATCTGTGATGTTCCCTAGATGTTTTACCTTAGGCCTTGGCTCTGAGTGCTCTGAGTTAAAGCCAGTTGGAGCTTGGTGTGATCGGTATCATGGGCTATGCAGGACGGCAGAGGGTTTATCTTCTCTAATCTGCTATCTCCTCTTATTTCTTACTTCATCTATAAACTGGGGCTGTGTTGTAGAAGTTCCTTTATCAGCCTGGCTTGGGGATTGGTCAAGAAACTCTGCTCCCAACCATCTTCTGTTGAAACCTTCCTGCCTTCAGGGCTTGATCCAAAACCTAGTCAGAAGAAATCAGGCCAAACTCTGTCAGGCTTTGGGGAGAGGCTGGGGAAGGTTACCCTGTGCGGATCTGATGGCTCGAGTGACCTTCAGCGCTCTGTGCCTGCAGCATGAGAATCTTCCCCGGGGCGCTCTCCTGCCTCCTCTTTTTTGACTCTGTAGATGAGGATGCACGTTTCACATCCTCCACTATGTTTTGTGTCAAGAGTAGCCTCTTGTTTCACACTATTTTTTGGCAAAACAGTTCCTGCATCTGAGCAGAATTCAGCTGCCTTTGGCAAGCAGCCCACCACCCGGGCAGGCTCTCAGCCAGACCTGCGCGCGCAGCAAGCCCTTGTCACCACCCAAGGCACAGCCCGGTGCCCCAGCACGGGGCACCGCAGGGGCATCCACCCTGCCCAGCAGCCTTTACCAAGGTGCCCTACATCCTTAGTCCTCTCACAGAGTCTGTGCGTTGCTCGAGTCATCGAAGAGGCTCAGAGGCCGGTTCCTGAGCTGCAGCGCCAGCAGTGGCACCAAGGTAATAGATGTGGTACTATTAGCATGGGTATCATAGCCACTATCTCATCTGTCTACCCTTTGGTAAACACCTGGTGTGTCACACAGTTGTTTTGTCTCCTGGCTTTATAGAACCACCCAATCACCCAGGAAGCCACCAGCCAGGAGCAGCCTGCAGCTGCCTTTGCCACATCTGGGCTTTGTTTTTCAAGGGTTCATTCCCCCCTACCCTCGAAGTCAGGGCGGAGGGACACCAGCCAACGGGGAAGGAGACAGTGGGCGCAGAGCTCAGCCTTGCCCCATTGGGCTGCTGCACACACTCCCTCTGCCCCTACCTGATCCCTCTGACCTGCTGGTGCAGAAATCAAATTGTCATTGGCAACAAACCATGTTGGCCTGGCAGCTATAGATTAGCTTCTGAGAAAGTCTGACGTAACTTTTTGTTCTCATTACTGACTCTAGAGAGAAGATACCCTGCTGTGCCTCCTCCCTCCCCCTGATTCAAGGATTTTGGTTTCTGGGTACTCGGTGGTGGTAAATGTGGTACACGTGCTTGAACAGACACGTTTAGAGGTGAACCAGGGAAGAACTGGTCTCCTCTTCAGATTGCCTTATTAAATAACCCCATTAAGACTCTGCTTGTAAGCAGCGCTGACCTTGCAGAGATCCTGAACCAATGGGAGCTGTATAGCCTCATCTTGCTTGTAAGACCATATATACTTTGGTTGACACTGAACATTGCATCAGAAAAATATTTAATGATGGGGAAAGAAAGAATACCCCTTCTCTGATATGAGCAATACATTCGTAAGAGCTCAAATCTGCTACCTTTCCTTAAGCTAAACAATACTGAGTTATGTTATCAAAGGCGGAATACTAATTTTTGCCAAGCTACTTTAAGCCCAACTTTTCTCCACTGGCTTCAGGGAAGACTGTCTGGATTTAACCCACTGATTGGGTTTCAAAGCAATCATGGCTTCACACTTCCAAAGCCATTACGTATAATCTCATCGGTGCGAGCAGAGCACACAAGCAATGTAGGAACACTAACAAATGGGAAAGGTCTGCGCTGAAAGCCCAGCAAGACCTGCCCTTATCAGCCCAGGACATATAAATCACTTTCTTTTCCGCTCATTTAACGTTGGCTAGTGGCGTTATGCCTCAGTTTGCTCTGTTTCCAAAAATCTGTCTGGTTCCCCTCTTGATGCATGGCTTAAGGCTTTCTTATATTGCTGAGTATCAACTTGGTAGTTTCCCAGCCCCTCCTAAATGTATAATTCTGCCTCAGTTTAAATGTATTATTCCCCTCTTGCTTTCAAATGGGTTATCTCAGAAACTACACTAGCACAATGAGGTACCTTTGGCTTTCTAATTTCTGTGTACCTTTCCTAGAGAAGCTCTAACGTTCTACTAATCTATTGCGCTCCCCACCACGAGATAGTGTTGTGCTGTTAGAGTCCCTGAGCTGCACGTGCAAGAAGGATGGAGAGGGGCCTCGTTACACTCAACACAAGCAGCTCTGAGCTCGGGTGAGTGTGAGAGGTGCCAGGGCCAAGAAGGGCCGTGGGGGTGCTCGCTGCGCAGCCCCGCGTTGGGAGAAGGGCGCCCGCGGGTTCTTGCAGCTCATGCCCTAGCTGCAGTCGAGCTTCAACACTGAAGTGGGGCCGAGGCCCCAGCACTGCTCTCGCATTTATTGGAGGTAACAGAGCTCTGAGCTGGAGCTCAGAAGCATCCAAAGCACGGTTTGTGGGAACCACAGGTGGGTAAGTCAGTGGAGGAAAGAGGCTGTGACCAAGGAGACTTCTGAGACGGGCTGCTGGCATCAGCCCTCTCTGATGACAGCTCATTGGAACAAGGTGGGTGCAGGGGCATGAGCGTTTCAGCATGAAGCTCTTGAAGGTGCTAGTTACTATTAAACCAGCCAGCTTCTTCAAAATGAATCCCCTGTGCTGTGTATAGTGACATTGCCTTTGAAAGAAGACAGCTTATGTCAGGTCTCAGGTCTCCTGCATGTGGGACATGATGCTGTGTCTGTGGGGGAGGGCAGAGCGCCCGTAAACTCCTTCTGGTGTTATTGCTGTGCAATAAGTGAGAAGATGCTATGATTAGCACTAATGTCTTTTAAATGGAGCCCACTCTACCTTAGGTGATCACTACCCGCATTCCTGCACAGTGGGCTGCACAGAGTAGATGGCATCATGTAGAGTGCAATTATGCAGCTGTGCAGTGTTTCCGTAATGTATGGCTTTTCCAGAAAGTGTTGTGTAAATCTTGATTTTTTTTTCTTCTTTTTTTTAATTTTTTTTTTTAACTGCAAAAATGTCAGATTTTGCTGTCACTGCCAGCTTGCCAGACTGTTTTGTCGTCTGCTCAAAGCTTGTTAGGGCTTTGGAGTACTGTGCGGGAAAATCTCTTGGTGAGAGATGTGTTGTGAATTACAGCCCTGGCAACTATCCGAGGGTGCATGCTGAGGTGTAGCATTAATATTTATATGGGAACAGATGTCTTGGTTATTAGCCCAGACACAACCTTGTTGTGTTAGATACTGCAGAAAAAAAAATGTGGTCCCTTCCCCTAAGAACTCACAATCTACATATAGAAAAGACTAAAAATACTGCATTTTAAATACATGCAGAAGATTTTAATGATGTGAAGGAAAAGGTAGAAAAAAAAGTGTGGTTGAAGGGAATACAATAATTTTTTTTCCCTTGAATTGAAAAAAAAAAAAAAATCCAATTAATGGTTGATTTACAGATCCATTACCTGAGTTTTAAATATTTTTTGTCTCCCAGCTTTATACACAGGTGAACCTTAGCTACAAAACCATCTTGTTTTGTTTATACACTGGTAGTGACATTAAGTAAGAATTCTGAAAATGTTGTCCTGCTCTGTAGAGACGTGGGGATGTAGCAATACCATATTTAAAAATATTCTTTCCTCTTCCTGGTGAGATTTCTAATTCCAGTCGGGCATGACAACATCACTGTCTGCTCTGATAATGTCATGTGTGCCTGCAGTTATTTGCAGGACAGTGACTTCGTAAGAGACACAAAATAGGCAACAACTGGCAAAGCCAAAAATAAGTCATTGTGTTACTTTGATAATAGCTTCCCTCTGTGCTTTGTGTGATCCTTTTGGTGGAGGAGCTAATTCCAGCTTTGGACCAGTTTGCTGCTATCATCTGCTTGGGATGGCTTTTGAAGCTGTGGTGCACCGTGGGGTTAGAGTATATCTAGGCTCTTCTAGAGCCGTTTGCAGAGGTGAGCATGACTTGGAGGAGGTTTGACACTCCAAAAGTGCCATGGTGGCTACTTGTGCCAACTCACTGTCACGAGGATCCAGGGGTTAGGCTAAACTTTTCTCTTCATCCTCTCTTTCTTTCTTTCTTTTTTGGCACGTGCAGCAAACTTGCCTAACTATTTACTTTTCCAAATCACAAGAAGTATTCTGGCAGAGCAGCACTCAGGAGCTCACAGGAACATTACTTGGAATGACATTGACTTACTGGCTGTGTCAGCAGAGAAAAGAGATACTGACAAGCGTTAAAATATGCACCCTGAGAGCATGTAGACCTGTACTTTACACCTCAGTAACAGCTCATGGGAAGGCAGAGGTGCTGACCAGAGCACCACCATTTCTGTGCCATTTCCACCAGTCTTCCCAATTAGTAACCAAATGAGGAACTAACTAAAATGAGAACAATCACTTGACTTTCCCTATGACTTTTCCTAACCTCTTCCCATTCCACCAGGAGTGGGAGATGACAGGAACAAGAGTCTTCATTGCTCTCAGCAGGTTAGTTCATCTTCTGGAGAAGCAGAGAAATACTGTTTTGACGCTGATAGCCCTGGCAAGAAAGCTCTGCTGTTTTTGTTCCCTGGAGAGAGCATCAGTGGTCTCAGCGTGTTCGTGTTGATGACAGCCCAACAGAAAGCAGGGAGAGCAGAGGCTTGACTCATGGCCATGGGTGCAAGAGCTGTTCTTTGAACCCACTGCACTCATGGGAACAGCTTTCTTGGAGAGGTGAGTCATCTCTGGGGAAGTCCAGAATTATGGGCACTGCCTTCCAGTAGGCAGTATCTGTCAAAAGGGTCAGCTGTAATCTCTTACGCAGACTGTTGTAGCATCAAAAATGCTGCGACAAATGCAGCTCCTGTGAATAAGTTAAGTGGTGGAGGCTCAAGGATTTGCCTCCTCACTGCCAGTTCTGAATTACTAAAACTGGGCCCGTATATTTGGTGACTCCTTGGGATGGAGCCTTTGCCAGTAAGGGCTTGTAGACAGCTTAATGGATCTTTCTCTAGAATGAAAAAAAAATTGTGTGGGATTTCTGGAAAGACCTAAAGTTTTGTCTTTTTCATATTTAATCCCTAAAATTCGAGAGTATTACACACTCCATGGCCTAACCTTGGTTGCATGAGGTGACAAGCCCAGAAAGTTGGTTCACTGCTTCTTGCGAGAAGTTCTGCTACAAATGAGCCAAAATTCTGGAGGGAGTTCTGATGACCCACAGGTTTTTGGAGACACAGAGAGAGGCACCAGGTCTGGAAAGAGAACAATTATGCGAAGAGTCGGAAAGAACTGGTGAGGGTGAGGAGACACAGGAAACTTTGCATCCTGGGAGCAAAGAAAAAACCTTTTCAAACTGTTTGTCACATAGAAGAGTGGATTTTCTAGGGACAGGCAGTCCCAGTAGGGAACTTGAGCATTAGGCACCTTCTCTAGAAGGTGAGGTGGAGCTTGAGGGACCAGAAAAGAGAGGAGGAGCATGTAAAACTAAGGTTGGGAAAATCACTTTGGGTTGTTTAAGAGGTATAGCTCAGGCAGGAGAGGGGTGAGGAGTATCTGGAGGGCAAATGTTTAAAGAAACCAGACAGTAAGTCTTGAGAAAGCCCAGAGTTTTGGGGAAGACTGCTGAAGGATACAATGCAGGGAGACTTGCAGGGCTCTAACTGCTTAAAAAACATACTTGGCTTCAGAAATTCCTAATCTGGAATTGTTTGGGGTCTGGGAGAGCACTCTGGGGAAATATTGTATGTGCTTACCCTGTGCTCATACTTCCCCCAGGCATTTTGCTTTTGTCCACTGTTGGAGACAGGAGCTAGTGGGACCTTTGGCCTGGCCCAGTGTGGCCGCTCTTGTGCTTTCGGGTTGTGAAAGAGTCAGGGCCCTTGGGGTAAATCTTGTGTTCTTTAGTACAAGCTGCAGGACAAACTGCACTTATCGCTACCCCGTTGCTGAGTCAGACTCAGAAGGGATGTTGCTTTGCACGCTACGTGCTGAGTATACACTTAGGGAAAACTCCGTCTTTTCCCCAAACAGCTGGGCACGTCACCAAGATGCCCGTTACGGGTGCGCAGCCGGTCGCTTCTGCCCTGAGTGCTCCGGCAGGGTGGCAGCCACGGCTTGGTGCGCGGCGGCTTGCGCTGCCCTTCTGCTTAGAGGAAGGTTTTTGGGTTGCGGGGCCTGCCCGGAGAGCCCCTCTGGGCCCGGCCCTCACCCCCGGCCCAGTGCGGTCCGTGAGCCTCTGCCTCACTCGGAGTCTCCTAGAATGCGTTTGTGCGGCTGCTTTAATTCCCTGAGGGTAAGAGGGGGATGATGGATCCAACTGGTCTTTCTCCTGGCCAGCATCTCTCCAGTGGGTGACAGGAGAGCTTTCCCGGTCCCCTCTCTGCTTTCCTTCTGGTCGCCTGTCACTGCTGCCCCACTTGCTCGGGTTTGCTGCCCCTGCTTCTCTTGAGGCAGTGATATCTCACGAGAGCAGTGCCACTTTTCTAAGAACGCTGTGACGCTCTGGAGGTACTCCTGGAATCTCCTAGGCAGCTCCTGGAATCTCCTGGGTCTCCTGGAATCTCCAGGGAGCTGCATTCATCTCCCTTCCCCTTTCTGTTTTTCCTTATTTCCTCAGTCATGTGATGGGAACAGCAACCTTTGCTGTCTATAAAGGGTAGGAAGAAGAGGAGTTGTCTCCTAAAGTAAGTGAGAGGACATGGAGGGCAAGAGCAATGGTTATACGCACGTACAGTAATTTGTCCCTCTGTGTGCATACACACGCACACAAACTACACTTATCAGCAGCACAATTTGTCTAAGGTCAGTATATTCCTCTGCAGAGCCCAGATCCCATTTAGGGAAGGAACAAGTCTTGCCAATAGCTGGATTCAATTTATAAGAAACTAGGTGGAAATAATGATGAGGAAATGAGAAAAATAAGCTTTTGATGAAATAATTAACGACTCGTTGTGACACAATCTCACAGCAGCAATCCAAGGCTCAGGGACATCAGAGGAGCCCATCCGCTGCCAGACAATGCTTACCGTGCAAAGCCAAGTAGCCTCCTGTTTGCAATTTAAAATCATAACCATATACATGAACCGCACTTGGTGGCGGCTGGTTTGTTTTAAGCTCTGCGCTAACAAAGTAAGGGTGCTGCCTTCGCTCCGTGTCGGAAGGCGAAGCAGAGCAGTGGTTCCAAGCCGTTCTGCAGCATGCAAGACAGGTCCAACTCAAAGGCAGCTAAAGCCAGGAAATGAACATTTCAACATGTGTGAATTATTCCACTGCCACCAAACTGAACAGAGCTCTGCTGCTTGCAGAGGTGGTCCAAGAAACTGGAGTCAGGGATTCTTAGTTGAGGATGTGTGGGGAGGGACTTCTGAAGAGTCTGCAAAAGGTGCAAAGGAAAGGCAAACCCTTTTTCAGCTCAGTTACACTTACTGTAAAGGAGTCCTCATCCCCTGTACAGTGCTTTTAGGGACCTTGTTTAGTGGATGTTTAGTGAATGAAGTTGAAAGTCACCAGCCTAAAGTTTTTTTTTCAGAGGGTTAAATTCTGTCCCCAGAGTTGCGGTTCCCTTGCGGCAAGCAGGTGGTGAGCTGGTGGCAGGGGGTGCCAGCACTCCTCACGAGGTCAGCATCCCCTCGTCCCCGCTCGCCAGGGGCTGCTTGCGTGGCCTCGGCTCGGTAGCTCTGGCTGCGCCCGTGCAGGACGGAGCGCGGCCGGTGGCTCTGGATGCTATCAGGGGCATTCAGGACGTGGGGTGAGCCAAGGCTGCGCTGCATCCCCTGCCATTGGCATGCCGGGGGCACAGGGACCTCCACTCCTGCCAGGGCCGCCAAAGCTGCCGCCGCGCGCTGCAGGCGGGCGCCTTGCCAGGTGCAGCGGGGCTGGCGCTGCCAGCACCGGCCGCTGGGCCGCTCTGCGGAGCCGCCGGCGTGGGCAGCGGGGGCCCGGGAAGGCCTGGTGGGAGCCGGTCCACTCCTAATCGCTTCCAGAGGTCCTGCCTTCCGCTCGGGGCAGGCGCTGCTGAGTCATTTTCATGCGGAGTGAGTTATAGCTGTGTTTAAAACCTCTTTATTACTCTTCGGTAATCCAGAGCTCAATCTCGTGTTTTTAATGTTGCTCTTCTAAAGGGCAGATTTATATGTAAAACACTTTACACTTTGGTTTCCTCCTAAATAATAACCAACGTTTTTCTTCTGACTGCTTTATAACATTAGCTAGCTAGTCGTGACAGCACTCTGGTTTTCCATATGCACAGCAGAAAGCTTGGATAAGCTTCTTAGGTCTAGTGTTTTCAATTCTCAGGATTTTATTGTGAGTCTGGGGTGGGCTTTTTCTTCCAGTCCCAGCTCCTGGAAGCACACCATCACATGATTCTCTCACTTTTCATTTTTTTCAACAATAAATTTCTAATTTCTCCAGTTGCAGGGAAAAGTCTGAAAATGTGATCCAAATGTGCTGCAAGGCTCAAAAACCAGATGCCAAACAACAAGAAGCCAAACTGTGCTGCCATTTTTAAATCTCTGAAGTTTTAAGGCAATCTAAAGCAATCTAAGCCTGCTCTGGGTCTTCACCCATGTGCTCTAAGGGAAGAGGGGGCTTGGCAGTAAATGAGGCTTCACATTACAAAGAGGCAAAGGAAAATAAAATCTTCATGGATGTTAATATTCTCCATCTACTCTTGCTTGCTTGTTTGTAATTTTGATCCTACATGTGCTTTGCTCTCCACATTGTGAGTAGTCACGTTTCTCACAGTGGAAAGGAAAAGCATGCAAATAAATCTTTGCTGGAACAGAGCAAATTTTAAATCAAATCAAAATTTTACAAACAAATAAGATCAAGGTTTTAAGCTCTTCCATCTGTTACTAGGGGCTTGTGGAGTGCAGTGGGCCAGGGCATACAGTTTGGGACTCTCAGTGCTACTGTAACACCACAACCATTACTTATGCTGCTGCTACTACAACTGATGAAAAAATGTTAATGTTTATAACTGAGATCATGAGCTTAAAGTGCAAGAAAACACAGCAGGCTTTTCTCCCCATGGCATTGCAAACCAGCCATCTCCACAGTCTACAGATGAGCTGGACAACAGAAGGTGGTTGATTCCCTTTCTGATTTCTGTTCTAGATTTTTTTTTTTTTTTCTTTTAGCTTACTGCTTTTGAACTGACCCATTTAATTGCTCCCACTACTTCCCACTGGCAGGATGGACAGGGTGGCAGGTCAGAGACTGTGGCTGCCTAACTATGGGGCAGCAGTTTTGATGAGTCTGACAAGTCCTGTGTAACACTGGTTGCTGTAAAAGTGCTATTGCTATTTCATTTCTACATTCTGCATGAGAATCTAATGCTATTTTATTTACTCTATGCACAGCTTAATTTTTTAGCTATTAGAAAATCTCTGTTAGACTTTAAAGTCCAGAGCTTCCCTTGAAGGAAATATTTTCCTGCCTACTAGATCTTAGTGTTACAAGATTGTCTTGATATTCATTCTAAAGCATATTTTTCTTCTTTTTCTCCCATGGCTTCTAGACAAATATTTCTGTCGCTCCCTGAACAGATCCTTCATCCTTCTGAGTTGGACATTTGCCTCCTCCTTGCTATTGCTTAGCCAAACACTATCTTCCTCTCCTGTAGCATTTTAATTGTGCGTGCTGCTTTTTAAGCCATCCCCTCTGTTTGTTTACAAGTTTACACACTGAACTGGGAAAAGGATTCAAGGTGGAATCAAAAGAAGCCGTGGTTTCAATCTTGCGGCACAGTTAATGTGTTACCGCACCTTCAGTGTGGGGCTGCCAGCAGAAGCCGCGGAGGAGCTGCCCGCGCCAGCGCATGGAGCCCTGCCACGATCGGGCTGTTGTAAGAGCCGATGGGAGGGCCAATTGCTTCTTTCAAGTGTTGACCACAAACTCATTTAGACAGGTTTTGTCTAGGAATCCAGGGATTCCTGTATTGCAGTCTTCCTGGGACCAATTCTCTGCCCACTTCCCTTAAAATATATCTCCATGATAAAACTGCCTTAATTTTGTCTTGTTTTGTTTTTGTTTTTCAGTTTCAGTGTACAAAAGCGGATGACCTGGCCTACCATTGCTTTCATCAAAGGCAGTGTGTGAGCCCAACAGCAGGGGCTCCTGCCAGCCCCCTTGGGAAATGCCAGTGGAGAGAAAACTGCAAGAAAGCAACCGAAGAGGGAACATTCCAACGGCTCAGAGCAGTTCCATGCTGGAAAAAGAAGACTCTTACCAAGTGAGTGAAAATTAAGAATGATCCTAAAATGGTAGTGAAATTTTATTCTGTGGAAAGTGACCAAGACTCCAGTTAATCAATTTGCTGATATAAAAAAGTGAATTACTAAAAAGTGCAGGAGAACTAGTACACGCTCCTCTTGGCACCGAGCTGATTCCTTCTTGCTTCCCGCAGTGTTTTTCCCCCTCCGCTCCCAGGAGCAGAAGAGCTGCAGAGAGGTGGTGCAGCGTTTGCACAGCTGCCTTGCAGCGGTGCAGCCGAGCAGCTCGTCGCTGCCACCGTAAAGTCAGCCTCTGCACAGGGAGCAGGCAAACCCGCCTTGCTGGGCAATTCGAGGCAAGAAGGGAATATGTTTATGTAGGAGCTGTTTGACATTAAAATTAGGTTTCTAACCAGCTGGGCATTTGTTGTTGCATTCCTTCTATCATAGAAGGAAAGATGGGATATAAAGTTAGAAGAGAGCACTTACATCATACAGACTGATAAAAAAAAAATATTCTGAACAGGTAGACAGAGACATATTTATGTATATCAGGTGACTGTTGCCCATCTCTGCTTGTGTGTTCAGTGAGGAAATACACAGGAATTTGAAAGACCAGGTGATGGAAATGTTTGCCTCCAGATCCAGGCCAGTGTTCAGTCTTTCAGGAGGAAAATTCAGAGAAGTCTCATCTAGAGACAGGGCTGTTGATTAATTGCCTAGATTTAGGTAGCTAGTTAGTCTTCCTAACTTTGTGCCTCAATTGCCTATATGAAAAAGAGGATAATGAAACTTCTCTCCCTCACAGGGCTTCAGAAGAAAACTACATGAAGGGCTATGGAGTACATGGACAGTTCAGTGAAATTATATTTACAAGATAAACAGCTAACTCACTAGGGAACAGTTTCAGAAAATCCCTTGTTCTACAGAGGCATGGGAAAGCGACAGACATGGTAGTGATTCAACCGGTTGGGCGCCTCCGTGTCATTCCGTGATAGATTTACCATGCAATTTTGGTTTGTTTTCCCCTCTGTAGTCCTTCTGAGGATGATTCCTGCTGTGATGATTTAACACACACCTTACAATATAGCAGATCAAGACAGTGGATTGAAAGATTTATGTGGCAGATTCTGCAACAAATGTGCCAGGCAGGGTGCTCTCCATAGCTTCCCGGATTAGTTGAGGCACTTGGTCTAATGCCTTGTAGTGAAAGGCAAGGGCAGCCCCCATGCAGTGGGCAGTCACACCCGGGCAGGAGTTTTGTCTACCGTGTTTCATGCACTTTTATTTACTGCAGAGGCAATTTGTTTCTTGTACAGCTTTACTCCTCCAACAGCTATTCAAGCAGTTTAAATACGCCAAGCTCCAGTATTTGGACATTGACCCGCTTTCTACTTGTTTGTTTAGTGAAACTGCCGCATAACTGACCCAGCAGAATCCGGAGTTATAAACAAACTTTGACTGCAGAGTGTGTGTTTAGTTCAGCTTTCACCTTGACACGCAGCCTTTGCTTTCTGGAGGCTCAGAGATCCTCTTGAATCCACCCGCACGCTGCGCTCGCCATTCGCAGTGCGCGCAAGTTCTCCTGCAGTAAAACAAACCAAGGAAAGGGCAGCAGACACAATCATGGCATGCCAGGCTTTTTAGTAGAGTGTGTGATTAACTTACGTGAATTAGCATGAATAGATTGTAAGTATGAAGCTTCTTCATACCTTTGTGATCTGTAAGGCTGTTGTGGACAGGCTGGCTGCTGATGTCATTTATGTCACCGTAAATCCAAAGCAACTCCCTTGACAGCAGCACTTAAGATAGGTCTCCATCAGCGTCCCTAATAATTAATTTGCCCAACAGAAGATTTTTGTCCTTTGCACTTGTGAGTTCAAGTCTGCTTGTTTATAATGTGTGATGGTGTTTTTGAGGCAGAAGTATTTGCCAAGGCTATAAATATTTAAATCCATCTCCATTTTCTAGCATATAAATTCTGTTCTGTTGAATTTTTCAATCTGAACACGTCCCCTACCTTAAAAATGTCAAATACAACCTATGATCTTGAGTTGAAGCTATTGAAAACAGCCCAAATAAGTTTAGACAAGGAAATAGTTATGATATCAGTTCTGTGGTCTATGTGAAATAAGTGGCAACTGTAACCAACTGACTAATATCAATACCAGGAAATGACCACCATTGCCCTAAGTTAGCAATGCCTTTCAGAAATAAGTCTTTCAGGAAATTGTTGAGGCTTCTTGTGTACTGACTTGAAGAAGCAGTCAGAGGTGCAGATGTCTGCCTGGAAAAAATGTTAAAAACTATATGTTTGCATCAGTAAATTCATTCAGAGACTTTTTTTCCTGAAGGGATTCCCTGCAGGGAACCTATTATACATGTTCTAGCCTGAAACTTGAGCTGGCCAGAGAATGGAAATTGTGTTTCACAGACAATTTTGAGATTTTGAAATTTGTTTTCATTCCAATTCAGAACAAAACCTCAAAATGTTGAAATTCTCCACAAAGGAAAATTCCAGAAAAATAAATAGTTTGGGCTATTTAGATCATTATAATTTTTTTTTATAAATGCATACATTATATAAAGTCAAAACTCCAAATGTTTTATTCCAAAAATCGTTGCCACTTACACACACACACACACACACACACACACACACACACACACACACACACACAAATTGGTGAAGCTAATAGCTTCACAAACCATTTTGTGACAAGATGACATTTACTCCATTAAATAATTTTCCATCTGAAGTTCATTAGAGACCCTGTTGCCATGTTCTGCAGACCTTTTGCCCCAGAACAGCTGTAAGTGCAACACATGAGCCAGGGGTGGTGGGGCTCGTGCTCTGGGTGTGCCCTGCAGCGGGGCCTGCAAGGTCCCCACGGAGGTGTCTCTCTCTTTGACAAGGTGTGAGCAGGATTAAAAGAGCACCCTTCCAGAAAGAGCCCACGAAGTGGGAAAACAGGACCAGAAGCTGCTTGTGTGGGCACCAAGGCCCTGACACGAGACATCCTCTGTCCCGCAGGGTTGCTAGCAAACAAGCTACCAGTGGCCATCAAAGCGGGCTCCTTCTGTTGAAAGAAAATTCCCCCGAACAAAGTCCATGGTGAATTTAGGACAGTTTAGCGAACGGGAATGGCAATAGCCTGTGTTCTAGATCTCAAAAGAGACACCAGTTACGTGCCTTCCCTGCCTCTGCTGGGTTTTAGAAGTCTTGTCCTCTTACAGGGTTATCTGAATAGAAGTGAGTTTTGTTTTTCATCCATGCCTGCGTTTGAACTATTTACTGCATTTTCCTTCAGTGCTATTTCCCCTTGTGGTCCTTGCCCTTGTGCTTTAGTTGGTGGCTGTGTGCCGCTTCTGCGCCAGGCTGAGCGCTTGCAGCATGAGAAGGTGATGCCTGTTCATGGGGGCTGCCACTTGCTCCTTTGCTGTCTGCCCTACTCAGGGAAAAGAGGTTGCCACTGCATTCCTGTGAATCATTTCTGGGTTGATCCCAGCTGGATCATCCACTGTCTTACAGTCCCAAGCCTCCTCTTACCACCTTTACTTCTTTGCTAAGGGAAGGTTACAACCCGTGCATTGTTAACCAGGACTTGGGCCAAGTATCAGGCGTGCTCCTGAGAGCCTACGCTGAAGTGTAGAAATTCTTGTGGTTACCCCCATCAGACCAAACCTGCTCTATACACTTGGAAAGATGGGATTGGATTAAGCTGGGACCATAGTTTTCTTTGTCTAGGTCACTAATGCAGATCAATACCATGAACAGAAAGGAGATGTGACTCTAACTGAATATTTCCTATTACAGGAGCTTTAGATGATACGATAAGCGTTGGCCAAGGCCTGACTGTGATGCACCAGTACAGCAGTCGAGGAGAGAGGAGCATCTAGGATTGAAGTGTGTTCAGTGCAAAGGAAACTATGCATTTGTTCTGACCCAACTGCGGCACTCCCATCCTCCATGGGCACCCATACAAAATGGGCAGAGCTACAAGACTTCACGGGTGCCATTGCCTTTTTGCCTCTGGTGAGTAAAGCACATTTGGTGCGTGTCACGGGCAATGACAGCAGCAAGTGATCAGGTTATTGGATGACAAACCTGGTCACACAGGTCTAGTGAGATTCTTTCCCTGCATACTGCACGCGGAGGAGGAGAGCTTTTTGGGTCCCTATTATATGTACACAAAGCCAGACTGTTGTCTGCAAGTGGGACATTTGCGCTCGGAGTGTAATTCTGGACTGTGTTTCTCTCCTTGGGATATTTCTGAACTGCAGTCAGCATGCTCCCCACTAGAAAGTGACATGTTGGAGCCACCCTCTCTCGTTGAAAACTTGGTAGAACGTCTGTACAATATTATGGTCACCAAAATATGTCTTAACCTAATTGGTTGCATGTGGGATTGATTGCTTTAATATAAAGAACTGAATGCACTGAAGACCTGCCAGAGGTTGTGGAGAAGATCAAAGGAGGTCAGATGAAAGGCCAGTGTAGCTTTCGCGAGAGCAGTTGTACTCACGTGCACTTCGGTGGCAGGGTCCTGCCGGCTGCCATGGCTGTGATCTTTCGTGGGGCACACGTAGACAGGCCCGTCGCCAGGGCCTGCACTTGACAGCCGTGTCCGTCCTCGCGTGGAAACATTATGTCCCGGGCAGCCGCATGGTTTGGTCTTCAACTGAGCCAACAATTCAGTGCAAGAGCTCAAATGTTTCAGTCCTCTGGGAAGTAAAAATCTCGCTTGGGATGTTTATAAATCAAATGTCTTAAACAATTGTCAGAAACTCCATAAAAGCATCAAGAAAGAGGCACCCACCTTCCTGGTAACACTGCTACCCTCCCCTTTCCGCAGTGACTTCACTGCAGAGCTGTTACCACCTTGTTATCTCCCCGTGCAATAGTCCTACTTTAAGGCTAGGAATTCACTTTATTATGAAGAGAAGACATTGCAGTGTGCGTTTGAAAATGATGCTCCTGGGCATGGAGCCCTCAGGGCTTTGCACAGTATCTCACTTACTTTCATAGCCTGCTCAGCTGTAATTGCATGGTGCAGCTCCACAGTACTGTTATATTGCGCATAAAACAGTTTTGGAAGTAGATTTAGTGGAATTCTTATAATATGCTTACATTAACATGAGACATTTCTCTATGCCAAAAAAATGCCATGAACTTACTTTTACAATCAGTTAATTGTATCAGCTGTTCTGGTTGTTTTGTTGCTATCTCAAAGCATCTAAAACAGCTGTAATCAGTGTTTGAAAGCCATGAGCCTTGCTGCGTCTGGAGCAAGGACAATCTCAGTACAGAGCTTCAGCAAACAGCACAAAGCAAGAACGAAGCGTCAGCTCCCTTGGAGGACATGGCCAGCAGAGACTCCCCCTCTGCAGGGTTGTTCACTACCCAGTCGACGGCTCATACCGCATCTAGTGAGTTTTTATGAGGCTCAGCCTGCGCAACAGGAGATGCAAGACCCAGCTTTCCATTGGGCACACACAAGGCAAAGGACCAACTCTGAAACTTGGACTCCGTCTCCACTGAACAGTGTGGCGGGCATGGCCACGCTGCTCAGGGAGGAGGCAGCACACCCCGAGCAAGGTGGCAAGAACCCTTTGCCGAGCAGCCACGTTCGCAGGTGAGTCTCCGTCCTTGTGCTGTGCGCTGCCCTGGCAGACCCTCGGGGGAGTCTGAAGTGACCGTCCCTGAGGAGCCCTCTCTGGCTTGACTTGCTGGGCAAGTCCCTTACAGGTTGTCACCTTCCATCTTGTCAAGGTGTCACTAGCTGGGGGAGCGCGAGGAAGAAGGGACAGGTCTCCGGGCTGTAATGGCATTGAGTAACCTCGCGAGGGAGTTTACCTGAGTCTCCTCTTCCTCCTTGCCAGCAGGCCTAGGTAAGGCTGAAGAGAGCGAGGTGCGGGCTGGAAGAGCAGAACCTTGCCAGGAGTCAGGTTTGCTTGCACTAGCTTTCCAAAGACTTCTGGAGCACTTCCCACCTGCATGAAAGACTCAGTGCCTGGCTCCGGACAGCTTATGGCTGGTCTTCCCTAATAGGTTCCGAATGAATTATCCTCTCCTATTACATGTACGAGGAGCTCTCGAGATAAACACAAACCCTGTAATTATGGTGCTTGTGTTAGCAAATTGGACCAAGCTGAGCCAAAGGGCCTTACCAAGGTATTAGATGATGCTACATTATGCGCTTTTTTTTCCCCCCAAACTGCCCAACTGAGAGATCTCGGCCACTCTCATGAAGTGAAAAGCTTGGCAATGTGCTGGGAGGACAGCTGCCCTGTCTAGAGTGTCTAGATTCCTGTTCAAAATTCTCTGAAAGTCCGTGGGAATAAAGATTTGATGACTGAGAACCCTGAAACATAGCCCCCCCTGCCCTTGCCTGAATTTATGAGTGCATTTTAAGGCCTTTTATTTCCTCAAATAGCAATGTGTATTTAGACACCTGTAAAAAGATTTTGCCCACTTGGCACTTGCCTGCCCGAGGCGGCTCATTGAGGACCTGCCTCGATGCCCTGGCAGAGGTTGGCCCAGTGTTGAGCATTCCAAAATTGCCTCTTTAGCTGCAGTTCTGTTTGTTTTCTCATCTTTACAGAGCAAGCCATTTAAAAGCTGCCTTCTGAAGGGCCGCTTACTAAAAACTACCAAACACTCGATAATGCTGAGTGGTGACTCAAATTGGTATTATTTTTCTGCTGTGAGCTACGCAGCGAAGCCGGGCCCCGGTCCTCCAACCTGCACGTGGGACTTTGAACTGCTCCTGCCTCCCCGGCGCAGGGCAGAGACGGGGACACCTCGTAAGTGCTGAGAAAGAACTCCACTGTGGGCAGAATCTGTGACTTATAGCCAGCCCTTTTGATGCTTTGTTGATTAGTGCTGATTTAGCAGGAGCGCCCTGATCCGTTTCGCCGGGGCTGGAGGGAGGGGAAGGTGTGCGGTGCAAGCGGGGCTGGGGGCTGCTGCCCTGCTGGGCCGGGTGTAGCTCGGTGCTGCTCCCAGGGCTGCCGTGCGTTGCCACCAGTTAGCCAAGGGGAGCTGCTCGTCTCCGTGGGACGTTGCCGCTCTTGTCAAATCCCCAACAGCAGCAGGCTTCTGGCTGTCAGCTCTTCACTGTGAGCAAGGAGTTCCTGACATGTAGGTGTTCCTATAAAGCATGTCTGAATGCTGGCAAAAACCTGCTGGGGAGGGGCAGGCTCTCCCTCTAGGTGGTGGAGAAGACAGGCCAGGATGAGCCGTCTGCCATGAAGGATGTGGCTGTGGTATCCCCTTGCAGATGAGCTCTGGGAACGGCACCCGTCAGAGATTGTCATGGCAGCAGCCGCTGGCCTGGTGACCTTCTTGCCACTCCCACCCGCTGCCAGCAGATTCCTGCACCTGGCCTGTTTGTGCCCTGGACACAAACACTGGGAGCCTCTTGCTCCCCGGCAAGAAGTTTAAGTGCAGCAATCAGTTTTCCATCAGGGTCTTGCCTGCTTAGCAAAGAGGGTGAACTCTGGGCACAGGGGCTCGGACACCCTGTCAGAAGCTTGAAACTTCCTGTGCTTTCGCAGTGCTCAGGGACACCAAGCAAGGGAACCGTGCGTTGCGCTTGCACCTTTGCCTGCCATTGCTGGTGGCCTAGCCCAGGCTTCAGGAGACACATGTCCTCCCGTGCCCACTGCAGCGAGTCCTCCTGAGCCCTGGAGCCGTCATCAACAAAGTTCCATTCTTTAATATGAACCTTTATCGGAACTAAGAGCTCTTCAGTTTGCTCTGAAACTGTGTGTATCTCGTGGACTGCTGCAAAGCACAGTTAAACTAAGAAATTACTGGCCGAAATAGTGGTCCAAAGGAAGCAACAATTATATATCTATTGTCTGATTGCTGCTTTTTTTGCAGCAGAGATGACTCCTTGACATTAGGCCTATGGAGTCTGCCCGTTAATAGTAGTTTTAAATGGTCAAGAGGTTACAGCAGTAAGGAATGTTAGTAAAAATGTCTCTGTGGAGTTTAAACAACCAGTATTTTAGGCAGGGCTTGGTGGGTTACTGTCCCTGCACAAACAACTAGAATGTGAGAGTCTGGGCTGGGAAATACTTAAACTGCTTGGAAAAACTTGTTTTGTGCAGCTTGAGAGTGTCCCTGGAGGCTGTGGCCCAATGCCATGACTCCTGGTAAAGGCTGGGCTGCAGTAACAATGAAGCTTTTATGGGGAAGCTGGAGTACAATCAGAAACTTTTTGGTCCCGAGGGATTATGGGGAGGGGAGTTCCTGGGTTCAAGATGTCTGGCACATTATGCACATTTCCACCAGGATTTGGGGGTGTTCTATGGCATGCAAGGTATGCAAATTGCCAAATGTGTTTTCGATTTTGCTGTGTTGTACTGTCTTTGTTGGGTGATCATTTTCTCTCCAGTGGAGCCAGAAGAGAAGATGGGCTAATAGTGTGAGAAGCGTGAAGTTGTCTTGCAAACAGTGGTGATCTATGGAGAGCTTATATTTTGGATTCTCTAGCATGCTCCCAACAGGGTGGCTACAGAGAGCAATCAGCCCCAGGTATTAGCTGATTAAGCTTCCTCTAGTAAGAAGTGTCTGAAGCAAAAGGCATCTTTGAATGATCAGCCATCCCTTACCAAAGTGATCACAAGTGTATGCACAGAAACTATCTTGTTCCATGTGGCTATTACTTAACTGTAATCATTTGCGTGCTCAATATAGCAGATGTCAGCAAGAGGTCTAGCAAGTTACTTAAGTACCCACTCAGCATTATAGTGTCAATTCAGACTTTCTTGGAAGGCAGCACACTGCTGCTAATTAGTTGGAGGGCTTTGTTTGCTACAGGACGGAAGGCATCGCCCACTAGACACAGGCTTCCAATACTGAGAATGACAGTAAATGGTAGAAGAAAACATGGCTGGATGGACCCCAAGAACCACCTTTCTTACACCCTAGGGCAGAGATAAGGGAGCATTCCTGAGACACAAGGGCTGTTTGAGCACTGCTGCGACATATCTGTTCTAGGAATACTGAATTTGATCCAATGCCCGTTGACGATCAATTAGAAGATGCCTGCTGATTTCAGTAGACTTTGGAAGGGCCCACCAGCGTCATACGAATAGCTCCTCGTTAGGCTGCTGTGCAGCATCGAGGCCGGTCCCGCATGCCCCACGCGCAGCTGAGAGCCAGCCGAGCCCCGGGGTCTGTGCAGCTCAGCAAGGGGAACAGGCCTCGCACGAATCTTTTTTAGATTAAAAAAAGTTTCTTAGCGAGCTGAGACTGGCAGAAGATTCTAGGATTTGCCCGTTTTTATTGTTGCTGTCTTTCTATTTTCTGGACCTTGAAGGAGACAGAGCAGTGAGGGGGCTGGCTTTGCTGCCGGGCTCCCCTTGCTTAGGGCCCCTTGTCCTCGTTCTGTGCATCTTCCTCCTTCCCTTGCTGTGGTTTCACCTCAGGCCTCCCTCCAGTTTGGAAACACTGAATGGCTCTTAATGACAGCAGCACAAACAAAACCCTATAAAGGCAGACTTTGTGATTTACATGGGGTTAATTACCACAACAAGTATGGTTATTCACTTCTCTAATAAATCCTTAAGACAGGAACAAGTCCTAGCTTGACCATCTGCGCATGTATTTTTCTTGTAACCATATTTGTGAATCTCTATGTGCAGGACACAGAAAGAGACAAAATATCACCCATCAGTTAGACAATAACTCGTTACTCATGAGCTGAGTGGTCTCCAGGCTTCTAATGGCATCAGAAGGTATTTCATTGCTTCTGGTGCAAAATATACATTAGGTATTTTATTTTATTTTTGAAGGAAGTGAATAGCTCGTAAATGAATATTAACTAAGGCAGTGTGATCCATTGCTTTGACAACTTCTTGCCACAGGAGGAATGTGAAGTCAGCATTTGTATCTGCTGAACTATGATGACCTGGTCCTTATACTCATGAGGTTGAACCCCGCAGCGGCAAGTGCCTGTGCGCGTTGAGGGGCTGCAGGGGGAAGCTGTGCTCTCACCAAGGTGCTACCAGGGCCCTCGCTGTTTAAGCAGTATTGATGACAGCAAATGAAAGATTCATCGTCAACTGGAATAGCTCGCTTTTCATCAATCTGTTTAACAGAAGGAATAACTGATGTGGAGAAGTGACTGGTGGCTTTAGGAACCAGTTTTTAGGTGACTGATCACTTGAGCAATGTTATAAAGGCCAATACTATTAGTCCCTTACCCCACACTGTTGCATTTTGATCTATGCAGGGTGCAAAATGCTTTCCTTCGGCTGCTGTTTGAACTTGGCTTTGGTGGTCATCTAGGTTTCCAGTGCCCACATGTGCGTAGTGTTGTTTGCAGTGTCCTTGATTTGCTGGAAAAGTGTCTGTGTTTGCTCTGTGCTGTACTGTGCAGATGGGGTCCCTCTGCAGGCCCTCAGGAATTTGTGCCAGGTAGCAAGCACATTTTGTACAATGCAGAAGATTTTGGCACCTTGATTCGAAGGAAGTCGTTTGTGTTAATGCTTAAGGTAACATGAGACAAGGTGAATTCTTTACTTTGGAACATGCATTGTACCATTGATGCACGCAGTAAAGTAAATAATACACAAAGAATTCACTGTGGTATTTACACCCACCACAAATGTATTCACAAAATAGGATTATTTGCAATCCAATAAAATAGTACTGCTTTTAGGCAGAAACCCTATGTGTTCAGTGAAGTGCACTCCTCAACTTTTCTTGCCATTTATCAACCTAACACATTCCTCCCCATTTTTGTTTAATGCCTTTCATTAATAGTTAAGAAAAAGCTAGGGAAAACAAACACTCTATTCCTGATTGTTTATTCACCAGTCTCTTAGGAACCGTAATTACGTCTCCCAGGAATTGTGTGTTTTATCATACTGTATATCTTAAAGAGCCACTTTAGGTAAAATAACAAGGAGTGCCTTATGAAGGAAAATTGGATTCATTTTAAAACTTTTTTAACCCTCCAAAGAATGGCTCTTTGTTTACTTCTTTAGTGCATGTGGCAACTTGCCCAAGTAAATACTATGCTGCATAAATACCAGAGATTGGTATTTATGATATTACATAAACATACTCTGAATAATGACTCATTGTTGCAGTGAAGAAGAACACAAGCAATATACATTGCTGTAAATGTGTTATTTCTTGTCATAGTATTAAGTGGCACTGAAGCTTGTAGTACAAAGCGATATGGAGATTGGAAAAGTACTACCACATTGCAACAAACAAACCAGGAGCCTGATGAGGATAAGAAACATGCCAGATCAGTCATCAATATGTATGGATGGGGCCTCACTGGTTACGTATATTTTGGGACTGACTGGTAAAAGCTTTATTGCTCTTTAAATTAAAAACCCATCCAATACATTCATACAAATGTCTATTGGCCTTGGGAGTCACAGCAGTGAGATGAGCGTTTCCAGGCAGTTCCTGGCCTGTGGTAATACTTGGGTCAACTTAAGGCAATAGGATGTTGATATTGTGCAGCCACACTTTCAAGTGATTTTATTTCTCAGAGTCTCAGTTTAGCCAGCTACAGTTTTCTTAAGTATTTACCAGCGTTTCAAAAAACTTCTGTGAGTGCAGGGATTTGTGTGACTGAAAGACGTGCTGTGCTCTGCGTTACAGCCATTGGCAGCTTCTCTGCTACGTGGAGTTTAGACCTGAGCAATTAAAATCCCAAAGGGAAAATGTGTATGCTCTTCCCAAAAGCTAGCAGGGTGTTAACCAGCTCTTTATTTTTCAGATCCATATTTATAGTCTTTTCAGCCCAGGCAGCAAAACCAAGATACACTAATATCCTCCAAGAGCAATTGAACCCTTCACGTAAAGGGATGATGAAAATTGTTACCCATAGTAATGTGATAGTCTAGAAATGTGATTTTTTGAAATCCTCCTCTTCCCCTCAGATGACAACAGCCCTTCAGGAGCAGCAGTGAAAGCCTGATGGCAGATGCAAATGTCTGCAAATGGCTGTTTGGTCGTGCTGACACGCAGAGGCTTGTGGTGCACCTTCTTCACGGGGCGGAGGGGCAGGTTGCTTGTGTTCTTATGGCTTATTTTCAGCAGAAGATGTTTCCTCTCAGGTCTGAATAAAGGAGTTCCCTAGTTTCCCTACTGAAGTGAAACGGCCCTCTTGCTCACCTGAGAAAACAGCACTGAATGTGCCCAGAGTCTCTGCTTCATGGAAACCTCTGTGCTACACTAGGTCAGTAGCTATTTATTGTGATTTTTAAACTGTACCCTATTCCTATAATTCCTGTTAGTTCCTTGTTTTACTGCTTTAGTTTCAAAACCCACCAAGATTCACCACGTTTAAGCATAGCTGTGTTTCAATGTTATCCTGAGTGCCACAAGCTGTTTTGTCTTCTGTGTAGGGTCTTACTGGAAAAAAAAGAACCATTCATTGACTGTCTCCTCTTTGTGCTTCATGAATGTTTTTTGCACAGATTAGGAGGGAACACAGCTATTTGGGAGAACAGAACAAATGCTATTGATCTGCAGAGAGAAATGCTTCAGTATAATGTGTCGTGGATCAGGACCCGAAAGCATGATGTGAGGTTTTTTGAGATTCTGCTAGCAAGCCTGGGAATGACTGTGACACTCTCTGTGTCATTCAGGATGACAGAAGATGTGTGCCTGAGACATCTGCACAGACAGTTGCTCAGAGGGCTGCAGATCCAAGCATAAAGTTACACCTTTGAGATATGCCCCTATTAACTATTTTCTCAGGGAAAAAAAAAAAAAAAGGAATAGTAATGTATATCATGTATATCATACACATCAGCAAAGTTGACAGGGCAAGAATTGTGGTCAAATATCAAATCCAATCACAGTTCTATTATAAAATCAGTGACTCTGCCTGAAGTCTCCTGCTCTTGTGCTTGGTGCTGATCAAACACATTGGCAAATCACGCTGAGACATCACTCCTTTGTTTGGATATTGAAGCCATGCCAATTATCTTAAAAAAAAATGTACTGAAACCTGTCCCAGATAGTCTTCATCTGGATTCTTCCTTTGCATTTTTGGGGGGCTGCTATTCTGAAATATGACTGACCAAGTTCAGCACAAATGTCTGGTATCAAACAGGCCCCATCCAAGCCCCACAGAAGTCAGTGAAAAGGCTTGGATGGACATCTGTAGTTTTGACCTAGACCCAGTGATGCTAGAGAATATCCAAGGAGACAGAAGAAAAGGACTTGGTCAGCTTTAGAGTCTTTCCTCATATATTTTGAAAGGAACAAACACATGGATTTAGTTAGGAATTTCTCTGAGGACAGCTTTGTGTTCCCGGTGAGCTGTGTCGTAGTAGCTGTGCCCCTCTGTAATGAAGAGAGAGCAATTCTGAGCTTACGCTCTTAAACATCCCCTTTCGGTGGAGTTCATTGTAAAGCAGCTGGTAGTCACCAATCTCTTCACTAAATCACTTTTCTGCTCTGTGTAAGAAGGCATTCATATACCTCACGTAAGAGTGATGATCAGGCTGACAAAGAATGATAGCACTAGGTAGTTAATTTGCTTATTTATTTGTTTAAATGAATATGAAGATGAAGACATTTTTCCATGATCTGAAGTGGCTGCCAAACCACAGATTCGCCTGTAAATTTTAATTTGTCTTTTCTCATCCCTTTGTTGTGCACAAAAGGATGCAGCCACAATTTCACTGGCGGCGGCTTTGAAGGTGGCAGTGCTCTGTAACACCTTGCAAAGAGCAAAAAAGACAAGAGCCTGAATTTCACTATTTTATTTCTGCATAAGTAAACTGTAGGCTCGTGATTGCAGCACTCACTATGTTTGTTGAAGTGCAAAAGTGCTGGGAAAAAAAAAATAGCATGTAGCATTTCTTAAAAGGAAGTAGCTTCGAAGAGGGCCTTATAATTTGAAGATGATAGTGTTGCCATTGAGCAGTTCTGCTTCCTTCTGCTGCTCCCCATGTATGCAAATAATGCAAATTCTATCTCCCAACTTCACCCATTGTTGTATGTATAATAATTGGCCTTTTTCTCAGATATCTTTTCTATTACTTTTTGAAGATCTTTCTATTATTTTTCCTGATCACAAAGCAAAGAAGAAGAAGTCCCCAACCGGACAATACTAAGTGTTAAACTTGTGTGACAGGCAAGGAGGTGGCATCCAGTTACCATAGCAAGATACTCATCTCTTTTCTCAACAAATTCTACATGAGAATTCTTGGGGTCCGTGTCTGCTACAGGGATATGTACATCCCCTCATCTCAGTTATCTTGAGGAGTAAAAACAATTCAGAGTAAACTTTCTCTGCTACACAGTCAATATTTATTTATAAAATACTTTATATATTCTCTAATCATAGGAGTGTATGGACTACATCTATAAATATATCATGTTAAGTCAAGACACACGTAACTGTAGATGCATGTAAACAGAAAAAAAATGCAAAGCAATTTTTGCCTTAGTACAATTCTTTGAGCCTTAGTACACTTATTATTAAAATTCAAAATTGTGTTTTCATTCTACAGTCTGTAGATCATGAGCCCTGCATTACTGACAGAGGATCAGAGTTACCCCAGACATAAAGTGGAGGCTGAAAAGGAAATGCTGGTAAGGCAGGATATCCTGAGGCTGGAAAGCATGTGCATAAGAAAACATAGCCAAATAACTTCCTTACCTGAATGTGCAGGGACTATGTCCTTGCCTCCTCCTGAAAGAGTCAGAGGGCAAAAGAGTCACCTTGCCTGCCTGACTCCCTCTGCCTGAGAGTAAGGAGGGGCAGGGATGGCACCAGCAAACATGCAATTTTGCAGTGGCTTCAGCCCGTTGCCACCTGCCCTGTTCTAACTGTGACAGGAGCCATTTAACCACAGGCACTTTCATGCTCAGCGCAGCCCCGTTCTGTCCAGTCTTCTCTGTCCAGGGGTGCAGAGCCACTGCAGGTAGTCACTGTGGTCCCCTTAGGCCTTTCTTCTCTTGGTGGGTCAACATGGTGCCGAAACGTTGGCACTTGGAGCTTCTATTTCTCTGGGTTTGAATTTGGACTTGGAAGCAACTGGGACAGCTAATATTTGTGACTGTGATTCTTTTTACGTGGCATTGCCAGCTTTGTTGAGCTGTAGCAATCTGCTCTGGTGTCGTTGCACACGAGCACTGACAATGCTCCTTCCTTGGAGAGCACCCAGCACTGCCTAGTCTGTCCAGGGCACCAGCACAGGATGAGCCATCCACCTTGTCCACCACAGCTCACTAGGGACACTTGGCCTTGGCTCAGCATCTGTGTGGTGACCCTCTAGCATCGCTAGAGCCTCTAGTATCACTGCATTGGTCTTGGATGTGCCCTCCTAATCCTTCCTCCAAATGTCTTCCTGGATGTAAGGCTCAGAGTGTCTTGGACTGAACACAGGTGAAACAAAAACACATGGGAGAAGCTCCCTAAGAAAGGGCAGACCAGTGAGTATACTATCTGTGGATACATACGTACAGCTTTTCCTAGCATTCCTTATAGCTGTGGGGTTGCATAGGATTGTGCTCTTGAATTTCTAAGTGCAAACATGCTGGAAAATTGCTTTTTTTCAGCCAGATACTAGGCAATTTGATGCAGATCTCTGTGCAATGACTTATGTATGTTTTAGCTTAAGACCAGATAAAGATGAATCATCATATACATTCTTGCTGCACAATAGCTTCTGTTGTTCAGTATCTTCTAGGATTTGCCCAGTCCCTGTGAGGCAGCTCATCTGTCACATTTCAGGCCTTGATTAATAGAGTATCTGAAAAGAAGCTTAGTACCAGTGGGAAAGGTATTCAGTAACTCTACAAGAAATTTTACACCAGAGATGTGTAAGAGCAATCTTAGCTGGATAATAAAGTACAGCAGAGACCTGGATTCCTTCATAAGTAATATAAACTGATATAGCTGAAAATACTAAAATCTACATTCTTTGCACAGCTATACTCTGTATTTGTAGGCTAGAGCTTGCAATGGTGTCAGTATGAGCAGATCTAAGAATAACACATTTAGTGTACTTGAGTGCTACGTGCAGAGTAGGCTTTTTCTGAAAAACAAACATAAACAACTATAGAAGAGTTTATCTTAGAAAAAAAGAAGGTTCCATGGTTCTTGTCACACCCAAGTCAATCACGAATCGTTCTAGCTCACTAAAGAAGTCAACTGATGATTTTTTTTTTTCTGTCTGTAAATGCTCTGAATTCCCGCTGCAGTCTGAAAAAACAGACAGTGTTCTTTCTTTAGGTTACATCAGTGTGCTAATAAAGATTCTGCAATCAGATTTTATCTGAGAGATGATTAATTGCATTGTTGCATGAAGGCAAGTAAAATTCAGGTCCATCTTCCAGCTTTGCATTTAGCCTTCTATTTTCTTTTTTTTCTTTTTATTTTTTTTTTTAAAAAAACAAAACCTTAGCTCCTGTCAGGCATGTAGCTTTGACTTGAAAATGGGTCTTTTGAATAAGCGAGTCCACTTTTGCCAGGTTACTCCTGTAACCTTAAAAACCTTTTTATAAGAAAACTTAGATCAGCCTCATCGATGATAACGTGAGTCAGAGACGTGTAAGAGACTAGCAGTGTGATAGCCATGCTACAACCACAGGCATCCAGCTAGTATTATTTCTGTACCGTCAACACTGGGACATGCTCAGACTTGAAGGACTAGTGCTGACCTTCCCCTGCTAATCATTTATACACTCCTTGTTTTGAGTGCTCCACCTTAAGGTTTCTCATGACTCACTTTCTCTCTAGAGTGAACAAATAAATCCTGAAGAACTCAATACACTTCCAAGTGTGCAACCCGTCCCCTCGAATCAGCTTTGTGCGAGGCAACCGAAGCTCTCCAAGTAGCAGTGCTGTTTATTGTGGTCTGACCTCGGAGCTGGAGGACCTTCCGAGAGCTGAGAGGATGGTGGTGCTCAGGTGCTTTGGGGCCTTTCCAGCTGAATGCCAGCCCAGCACTCTCACAGGTGCTCGGAGGGAGGAATATGGCTCCTCTGGAGACAGGGAAGTTGGACATTCAGAGTTCACCCTCCAAACAGGGAACCGCAGACATTCAGATAGAGGCTTTGACCGTGGTCAAAGCTTATTGAACAAAAATCAAACCCAATTCTATTTCATGAAAATATGTATATATCTATATATTTATATATACACACATACGAACATACATGCATTTTTAAACCATTTTTGCTCACTTTGCATGGCTGAAAGCACTTAGATTGCCCTGATAAATGAGCACCTGCAGACAATTTTTATTTGAAGGGAATCCACTTTGATTGTGGATGCCTCTATTTCTGGATTGCCCAGAGCAGAAGACCTCATGTTGGGCACTCAAATGCAGAGGGTGCTACTGACAACCTTTATACTATCTATACTGTTAGATCTATCTGCTAACTGGGGCTGCTCATGCTGGCATCCGCACTTCCTTTGTACTGCTTTTGAGAGAAATAAACATAAAGGGATTTAAATGCTTTGAACATATGGAGAGTGAACAAGGGTGAGTGTTACGAATAGTATGACCATATTATAGAATGCAGGAATGATGGAAGTGCACCATCATTGCCATTTATTAGACCTGCAGCAGTTCTTAAATGGAATTGAAGAGACTTAGAGAAATAGGCAGAGCTGAGAGGAGAGCACCTAAGTACAAGATGATGCATGGAAATGCCAAAATGCCATCTCACCTCTGTCCCTTCCTTGTTTACTTCTTTCCTGACGAGTTTTTGGGAAGTAGTGTGGGAGGGAAGGACATCCCAGTTGGAGGGTTCAGGGGGAGCTCTGGGAAGGTCTGAGCTGCATGAGGCCGAGCTTGGCTTGGTCTAAAATGCTAAGAGAACTGCTGCCCTAATGGTCTCTGATCTAGATACATCTAATGGGATGTAGCTTTGCCACAGCAGTCCCAGGGGAGCAATGTTAGAAGTAGGACACCGTGGGTTGGTCCAGCATGAGGGAATAGCTTAAACTGCAGGGTTGTGATGCCGAGGAGGATGTGGTTCTTCTCATTCCTTCCCCGTCTCCCATTGTTTCCTCCAAGGCGCATGCAAAATCCTCCTCTGCCCCTCCCGCCCAGCCCAGCTTTTCTCCTCTCCTCTTAGCTGGGCTTTTTTCCTTCTTCTCTTGTAAAGCCAAGCGCTCACCAATATAAACCCACACCCACTGCAGTGGAGAGTTTCACATGTTGAGTTAAATTTGTAAAATTGCCTCCTTTTGGCTATTTCTCCCTATCTGGGACCCATATGTCAAGCAAAACAATTGTTTATGATGAACTAACCCCATTTACAAAGTGCTTCAGCTTGGGGTGGAAGAACAGAAGGGGCAGAAATGGGCTCTACAGAAAAGGTTCTATTTCACTGCTGTGCACACTAGTTGTTGTGCCACATTTGTTCTCATGAATTTACAGAGTCCAGGTTATGACTTTCCTCCCTATGCAACAAGGAGAAGCTGGGAAGGCTTGGAAGTTGTAGCCACACAGGCAGGGATGTAGGGGACCTGACCTGTCCTCCTATTAGTTTTTAAAGACGAATTTTCCCTTGGTGCAGAGCACACTTTGCATATGTCTGTGGAATTGCCACAAGGTCAGGGTTCGATTGCTTCACATCACCAAAATATGAATTTATACATTTGTCCCAGAGCAAAGCTTAAGCTTATTGTCTTGTGCAACAGGACAGTGTGGAATAAAATTGGAGCCGGGGAGCCGGAGCGGTCTGCAATGTCTAGGGAGAGGATGCCCTGATGACCTGACGGGACAGGGGCACTGAACACTGCTAGAACTTAATCATTTTTCTTGTTTGTTTGTTTTGTTTCTGTTACCATCAGCATGATCTTAAAGCTGTTTTTTTTTTTTTTTTTTTGCATGCTAAAGATGCCACCCTTGACATTGCAGTGCAGCAAAGCTGCATCTCTTGATGGAAGTTCCCAGGCTACATGCCAGTACTCTGCAAACAGATAAATTTACGATCTTTCAGGTACAAACAGGCATGATTTGTGATCTAGAGGAGGATGTGGTTCTTTCCATTCCTTCTCCCTGTCCCCTTCTGGCCTTCCAAAGCACACAGAAGTACAGCCCAATGATGTGATCTTCCAATAGCTGGTAAACAATATTCCTATTCTCCATTAGTTGAGTATCTTCAGAAAAATAAAAAAAGTAAAATCCCCACAGGCATGGTCTATTAATCATTCTGTAAAGTACAAGACTAGCTGCATGGGTATAGCTCAAAAAGTCCAGCAGCTCTAATGTTCATCTCAAATCTCTGCTGCTAAATCTGTGCTCTTTTGTCATGGACTGCGGTTTATTACATTGTTAACATAGAACAGTTTGTTAGCTGGGAAGTAGGCTTCTCTCAGAACTTGAAATATATTTTTCCACACTCATCTTGCACCAAAATGCATTATTCACACTGAAAAATGGATCTAATTTAAGTTCTTGTATGGTGCTGAAAAGTGCCCGAATGACTCCCCGTTGATCTGAGCTCACACAGGGGGTGCAGCTCTGCAGACAGGTGCAGGTGGCCCCCGAGCTGCCCGGCCGCCCGCTGCCGCGCTGGGCACGCGCAGGGTGCACGGCCTCGCGCACTGGGCCACCCCACAGGCGCCTAGCAAGACCAGGCGTCTGCCGAGCAACGTTTTTCAGAAACCTCCTTGGGTTTGACAGTGAAGAGCAGGAATGTTCTGTGGTCTCGTGGTGCCTGTGACAATGTGACCATGCTCAAGCCAGCTGCCATCCATGTTGCAATATAAAAAAATAAATAAAAAAAGGCGCATTATGTCCAGCAGCAGCCCCAAGGTGTGCTGGGAACCAGTGTGCCAAACACAGTAATTTATACCGAAGAAGCAGCCGAAAGCCCTGTTCTTTCGATAGCCGGCGCAGAGAGAAGTATTTGGGGCATTCTGAACGGTCCAATAGTTCATCAATCTCCGGGACTGCGAACGAGAGAGATTTCACTATGAGTCTGGTACTACAATTTCCTTTTTTTTTTCCCCCTTGTAATAATGTGAGTCTTGGAGGAAAAGGGAGAGAGGTGCAGAAAATGTTGTCACTCAGCTGTATTTTTGAAGTCTTGTGCTAAACTATTTACCTACCTGGGAAAACACTGCTTGCTTTTTTTGTACAAGGATCTTAAAATGTCTTGCAGACCAAGTTCTGAGGGGAGCAGTAATATGTTTATTAGCCCAGCTGTTAAATAAACAAACGTATTGGGGCACAGAAGTGATTTTCATTCTAATCTGCTCTAGAAGCAACAATCTTCAAAGCAAAATGAGGGCTAAGAAAAGCTCTTAGTTTGAGTAACCAGTGCAAAGTCCTTTGCTTCTCACAGCCTGCTGATGAGGCAATGGTTTTATATTGAGGTTACTGGTAGGTGCCTGGAGCACTGACAGGTGAACTGGCTCCCTGAAGGCTACACACTAGTTTTGTGGAAGTCAGCGACTCCCTGGCTTTGCTCCCCAGGGTCCCCAAGAACCTCACTTTTTCCTATTGTGGCCAGCAATATTTTGGATTACTTTTATATAAAGCCCTCTTTTTTTTTTTTTTTTTCTGGGATGTTGATGTTGGCATATGGATATTTTCCATCCACCTTTTCCAGAGAATTAAAGTTATTCTGAAAAAGGAATTAAGTAAGGAAGATTTACTACAGTTTTAAAAAGCCAGCACTTGCAATGCAGAACCCCAAAGGAATGTTTTGTGATCCAAACTACAGTTGCATATCATTGTGTTGGCAATACCTACTTATTCCAATCCTTTCCATGTTTCTTTCTAGGATATTAGCATGGATTTAATCATCAGTTAAAACACACAGCAAGACAAAACTTGCTGCTAAAAGTAAGGAAAGGACCTCAACTTATTTATGTTTCATTTTTAGTGGTATTTTTTACAGCATTGATAATAATACAGGTTATATTGGTTACCTTGGTGGTAACAAGGGTAAAATTTGGAAGTATTTCACACTGGTCTTGGATGAGCCATAACAGGACAGGTTATACCCCTGTAGGACTGGTTCTAAGTTCATCATTATTTCCAGTTAAATTCTTGACTGTTTCTCCTGCCTTGTGCACTGTTAACCCGCAGGTGATTAGAGATAGTTGCAAGATGGCTCAAAGTTTACCAGTCCTAAGGCGAGTTAATGGAGATACGTGGTGCTCTCCCTGGGCTCGGGCAGAGCCGTTGCTGCGCTGCCGCGGGCCGTTGCTCGGTGGTGGTGGGGCGAAGCAGAGCAGCACGTCCCGGCCCCGTCGTGCAGATGTGCACAGATGTGGCAGGCCGGAGCCGTGGCCGGGTCGTGCAAGGCTGGCGGGGTGCGGGCGGCCCTTCTGCACCGGCACGGCACCGGCAGCGTGGCCGAGGGGCGGGCTGACCGCCGGATTCAGGGGCTCCTGTGAGTCCCTGGCAGACCAAGGCATTAGGGAGGCAGATGCATTTTAGAAATCCTGAATTCAAATTCAGGATTATCCCAACTTTACTGCCCATTGCAAGGATTCTTAAAGAATAGGTAGAGCCTCCCCTGGCACTCGGCACTCTAAGCACATGGAGCACAGACCCAGCCTGGGTCATTCGCGGGCTTCCCGTCATCGTGGCTCCCAGAGCTGTCCCCAGCAGCGACTGAAACCCTGGAGCGGGATGAGGCTGGGGAAGTTCCCAGGAACATGTTTATTTCTAGTGACCTGCTGTGGTGGCTGCTGTACAACTTGCAAAGAAGGCCATTCTCATATGGAAATTATTATTTTTCTTTGCTTTTTATCTTTCTAGTTAAAATAAAGTCACTGTGGAGCTGGGTCTCATGCAGGCGGCTTCTGCGTGGGAGCGAACACCCACTGCCTGCGCGCAGCCGGGCTCGCGGGGCTGGCGGCCCCGGGCCCGGCGTGT
>VZSV01000008.1:7862702-7892515 GCA_013398735.1 Nothocercus julius | reverse complement strand
GGCTTGTGCCAAGGCAAACCCGTGCGCGGGCCGCTGCCCAAGGCTCCCCGGCCGCGGCGGCGGGAGGTGGTCCTGGGTTCCCAGGGAGGCTTCGCGCCCGCCCAGGCCGCCGGGCGAGTCCTGGCGGAGGTGAATCACGAGCGGCAGCGCCGCGGCTGCCGGCTGCGTGCGTGCACCGAAACAGCGCCTACAGCTCGCTGCCCCACGCTCCTTCCTGCCTCCTTCCCCCCAGGGTCCTAACTCCCGACTTTGTTCCTCTATAAACATAATAACAATAATTATTCTCTCATTGGACACATAGCCATCTTCTTTGTTTGCAGGCTTAGATAAATATCATTCAAATCATGGAGCCTGATTCATGATTCAGGATGGTGGCAGTCCTCCAAAACCTCCTTGCCCGTGGAGAGTGTGTGTGAGAGAGATACAGAGTTTCACTGTGTGAAGAGTAAGAAACTGGAAGCCAAGTGAATTAAATACAAAGCAGATAATTAAGTGTAATTCATTTACTGACTAATGATTGCACCTGGTACGGAGGTTTTTTGAATTCATTTGACTCTGCAAAAGTTCCCCAAAACAATCTCCCTGCAACACAATAAAAATACAGACTGACATTTCATAGTAGATCAGTATCATTGTAAGATTCCGGCCTTTTGGCTCGTTCCTTATTTTATCCCACAATGTTTCTTTTTTCTTTTTTTTAGTATCTCTTTTGAAGTGACAATTGCTCAGTCCTGGTAAAGGATGGGTGACTCCTTCACCCCGCTCGTCGCAGCTCTGCAGTGCATCAGCCCATGACTTCTTGCCCTGGCGCTGCAGCCAGGAGCAAGCCGGGGAGCTCGTGGCCCCGATTCCCCTCTGCTGCCATCAGTAGTGATGAAGGGCCTTTTTTGATGTCCTCACTAGTCACTTCAGCCTGGTGATACCAGCTTCTCTTGCCCAAGCACTGCCAAAAAGGAAAAACTGTTGCCTCCTAACAGCCAGGTGGATTGCGGGTGGAGGATCCAGAGCAGAAGGTGTCAATGGGGCAAAAAAGACCAGGTGAGTCCACAAAGCCCAGGGGAGCTGTCTCATTGTCCCTGTGCCTCTGTGACATTTCTCCTGCCTGGCACATCCATCCCATGGCCCCAGGATGCTGCGAGCTGGACCCAGCGAGTCCCGTGCAGGAATGGACGGCTTGCAGCCATGGAGATGCCGCCCAGGACGATGCTGTCACCAAGCAGGGAAAGAGCCTTCCCAGGTACACTCGGCATGGGCTGCCACCCACTCCTGGCCAATTGACGGGCTAAAAGGCAGCCCACCATAATCATTCCCCCCTGCCAAGAAATATATGCACTTAGTTAATGGCTCATGTCCCCTGTAAAGGCTCTTGGTCAACACAAGAGGCCTTTGGCCATGTCTCCTGCAGAGCCTGTCTGGACTGTCATGTAACTGGCATCTCTTTTTTAATTAAGTCAGATGAAGCCCAGGGTCTTTTGTGCAAGTGGGAGAGGGTTAAATGTGCTGCGCTAGATTTATATATATATATATAAAAGGGCATCTCATACATATATATATATATGTATGAGATGCCCTTTAATACTGATTTGTGGGAGGGAACAACTTGGGAATGCCATACAGGGGAAAGGGGAGATTGCAAATAGTTTTTTGGCTGTGTGAATAGAGAAAATAAATCTTGAAGTGATCACACTGAAGGAAGAAAACCCAACAAGCTGATTACACTGTTTTTAACAGCATTATTTGCACATGCTCCACAGTGCCTCCTTGGAGTTGTCCCAGCATTCGCGTGCAAGAGGATCCACAGCCCTGTGCCCCCAGCTGCTTCTCCACCTGCACGACGGCCACCGCGCCGGGTCTCCTGCCCGTACGGGCGCTGCCTGCGTGGCCAGGCCGGTGACTTGCGCACGGAAGCGGCAGCACCGCTGCTTTCTCCGTCTGTGGCAGCCACAGGTAATGAAAACATGGGCAATAAAAAGTGTAACCGTGTGCTACAATATTTTGATGTGAGTGATTTGTAATTAGAAAAGCCCAAACCAGCTCATCTTGTTCACCTGAGTATTCCCATTGACTGCAATGGCAGTCAGCAGGCACTTCAATTTTGAACCTGTGCAATCCTTTTCCGATGACGATCTGACAAGCCAGGACAGAGTGTGGGCTGGGAGACATGCAGTGGGATAGGATTGTAGCCGGCGGTGGATCCTCATGGTAGATAGAGAGCTGCAGAGCCGGTGAACCTGATTCACCGCTGCCTTACTCCAGTTTTTCTTTGTAAAAACACCATTGAATCATCAGCAAAGTTGAGTTAACTGAAGAAAAAAATGGGACCATTGTGTCTAAGCTTGCAGCATGCATATGGAAATGACTAGATCTTTCTTACAGAACAATTAAAATATATGGATTTTTTTTCAGCATTATGTTTTCAAAATGTATCAAGAATATGACAGTGTGTCTGGGCTGAAGTTTTATTTGTCAAAAAAAAATCTACAATAAGAGCTAGTGCAGAACTCTTCAGTACGTCTAATGTGGTAATTAGTATTGCTGTATTCAGGAAAAAAAAAGAATAATGAAACCCCAAATCACTTCTGGGATGATACTATTTCTGCATCAGCTGCATCAATCTAAAATTTAAAAATAAGGTAGGTTAAGAACTTAGTCATGGTGTCTTTTCAGGTTGTGAGAATGCACTTGGAGCCATTGAGAACTTAGTAATTGTGATCTTTCTTCACGTAGTGCTCTGGAAGAAGCAACCAAAGGCAGCAAGCAAGTTTGCAATTAGTAATTCTAATTATGAAGTGTACACATAAAACAAGGCAGCATTGTAAGTAAAGGCCAAACTCAAGTGATGCAATAGGAATAGCTGAGCATCATGTAGAGAGGGAAGCTTTCTAGCCAATGCAGAGTTATGTCAAATACAAGTTACTATGCTTGAAAAAGGAATAATTGTAAGAGCAATGTTGGGATCCTTGTTACAGGCTGGGGTCTATACGCATACTAAGCTCAACAAATCTATACAGTGCTTTACGCACTACGAGGGAAACTTTAAACTCCAGCACTGTGGAACAGCATGGGCTGCGGTTCTGCGAAGGACGTGTGTGCAATAGCGCTGAAGGATTACATGGTGCAGTCGTTACAGACCTTTTCTCAAACTAAGTCTTGGATGCAAATACAGAAGGTGAAGAGACATAATACCTTAGGGAAATGTTTTTATTTATTCTCCTTGGATGCATATATGGCAGTCGCCCATGTAGCACGATCCAGGATGTTGAAAACCATTTCATTATGTTCTATAAATAAAGGCCTGATGTGGTTCAATTGTATCAATTATGCAACTCTTCTAAGTGGTGTAGTCCAGGGTAAATGCAGGCAAAGGGCACTCCCTTGTACCCACTTCTACTCTGGGCATTTCGAGTATTTACCTGCTCCTTATACACCACAGAGAAATGAATCTCTCCACGTCTACTTACCACTGCGCCACTGACTCCTCTTTGGTCAAGAGCTTTTCCTATGCCCAGATGACACAATAAAATGGAAAATGGAAGTCAAGGCACTGCTATGTGTTAGGCTGTTGTGCAAGACCTAAGTGTGGCTGTACAGTAATTTTGAGCAAAGCATGGGTTTTAAACAATGTTTAAACCGACACCATTATTATGCAATATAATTAATTATGGCTAGAAGGGCATTTGAGGTTAGCTGGCGCTACCTTTGTCCATTTTATAATTATACCAAGAAGAGGATGACTAAGTTGTGCCTAAGCTAATAGCATCCATTTGGCTTTATCCCTTTTCTCCACCGTGGCAAGTCACTTGTGTGCTGCAGAGCAAGATTGTGGAGGGCTCGGGACGGGCTTGTGCTGCGCACTGTGGGCGCAGTGCTGGCCGGGCAGCCACAGGTGAGCTTGCAACAGAGCGTTAACAACAGCGGTGGTAATTACAGCCGGTCAATACGATAAGCACAAAACTGTTACAGTTACCTGTGAAAGAACGAGCCGGCGCTCGGTGCGCGCGGAGGTGTCCGTGCGGGAGAGCAGGAAGCTTTGCAGCAGGAGGGACGTCCCCACAGCGCCCCGCGGACCCGGCAGCGCTGCGGCCTTCGCTCACCACGGCAGCCAGTAACCTGTCTCGCCTAAATTTGTCAGTGTCAGCATAAGAAGAAAAAAGAAACAACAGTGATAACAGATTTACTCTGCAAAAGGGACTTGCTAAGACGTCACCTTGTTCGACTGCAAGGAAGGGCTACAGCTGATGGCTGGAACTGGGTCGTGCTCATGTGAAATTGAGCTGCCTGCAAGGGCTGACTGCGGTAATTAACAGGCAGTTTTTAGAAACTACTGGCTAATGCCATTTAATAGAAACACTGCCAACTGCTGTTGTTCTTAAAACTTGGTTTGGTCCTTCTGTGCTCCTATAAAATGACGCGACACTGCTTCACTGGAAGAGACACCTTTGGCACTGTTACCTATCACTACCTTTTTTTTTTTTTTTTTTTTTTATGATGGTTTATATGGCAAATACAAATTATGAAATTTAAATATATCTCCAGAGGGTCACCTGCCTCCTGAGCAATAACAGTATTAGAGATAGAGCACAGCCTGTTTATCACAACCTGGAATTACTGACCTGCTCCCACGCCCATTGCAGGCAAGGTAGCTTTGCCACTGCTGTTGCTTAAGCAGGAGTAAGTTTAAAGGTTTCTGTGAATGGGAAATATGCTCATGTAAGTTCAAGCAGCTCCATCTGGAGCATTTCCCTTGCAGTGTGTACAGTATCGCTCAGAGAATTAATGTACCTTTTTGGTAACGAACTGCCTGAATCATACAGGGAATATGGATAGATGAGAGATAACTTAAGAGCTTATATGATTTAGCTCTTATATCATCTAACAATATTTTCACAATATTGCAATAGTGACGGAAGGGTTGTTTCTCAAATCTCATCACCCAGAAGGTACCAGCTGAAAAGTTTCTGTTTGATTGCTAAAGAGCAGAAAGCAACAAATGGCTATTGGCAAATCCTAGATCAGCTGCCGATGTTGCACACGTCGGGCTCACCGCCCACCTCCACTGGAGGGAAAGGAGAAACCAGACCTGCAGACACGCTGAGCACCGCCCGCTGTGAGAGCTTCCACTCACCTGCTTGGAAATGAACTCCAGAACCTCTCTGCTCTCGACTGACTGCCCAGAGAGCCGCGAGCCCCCGGGCTGCCCAGGGGTCAGTCACAGCTCTCCCGTTAACGCCTCTGTGATGCCTTTTTGAAGACAGATTTTTCACGAAAAGATGGTCGGGGCCAAAATTGACCTTCCTGATGGAAGAATGGGAAGGGGAGTAACGTCCTCGCTGCTGTCCATGGGGAGCAGCACAGAGTGGCTGCGCTACGTAGGTTTGGGAGGGCTCGACGCTGCGGGGGTTTGACCACCCAAACCAGGCTCCCTTGCCTCCAGGGAGGGCCGTGGGCAGAGAAGGGCAAGGCCCAGACCGTGTGGCTGCCCCGTCCGTGGGTTTCAGCATGGGGGATCTGTGCATCGTCCAGCAGCAGTATAATTTAAACAGGCGCCGCGTGGCTGCTGTGCTGAACACGTCTGTGTCTGCTTCTGCCTTTGGGAGCCTTGTCAGAAGCCTCCCTGTTGGCTGGCACGTCGCACGGCTGTGTTGGTGGCACTGATATTACACTGCTTGTTAAAGGTGGTGAAGCGGGTAGGCTACCAAATAATATCGAGTGAATAGTCCTTCCCTTCCTGCTCAATTCTCTGCTCCTTTCCCTCCATTAATCTAGGCTTTAAAAAAGCAAATTGTTCATTTTTCTAGACCCCATGCAGCACACTAATTGTTGGGAGTGTTGCTGTGTACCAGCTAGAAATAGAGTTACCTTCTCTTTTGAAATGTTACTCCATCCTCCCACACTGTTGTCATCTTTGCTGAGTCCAGCCAGCCATCCCCAGGACTTACACCCGCTCTGATCCCAGCTCACCAGTGCACATCCCTGAAAACAGACCTTGTTAAAGTGAGTGCAATGCTGTTTCCCTGACCTGCATGCTGTGACCTGGGGCTTGGTCTCTCTCTTCTGATAAGTTTTCCACTGTGTACCAGCATCTTCCTGGGGAAGATGGAGGATGCTGAGCAAACACTGGTGCAAAAGAGGTTTCAAAAGGAGATGAAGACAAGAAAAAGACTCATAACTCTGGTACGACAACAGCCAAGTACTGATGCCATAAATAAAAGGCACTGTGTTGGACGTTTTATTTTGGTTGTATGGTAAACTGTATAGTTAGAGTTTGAATAAACTTCTTTTGTCAATTTTATTACCTTTCTGATATAAACCAAGAAAGTGTAAAGACCTGCCAAGCCAGCCTGGTTCAAGAACTGCACGGAAAAGAGAATTGTGTCCTAAAGCTGCGGGTGGAAAACAACCAGCTTTCACTGGAGCAAAGCACCTCCCGGGGAGCTCTGTTTTGTACAGAAGGTTCTAGATTAAAGGAAGAAAAAAGGGGACTCTTCCAGAAAGACAGACAAAACTAGAAATGCCATAACATTTTTGCTACCAGATTTGCTTTCTTGTTTGCTAGGAAGGCTGAATGCAAATAGCTGCTGAGACGTAGGAGTGTGGCATGGAAACAGCAATCAGGAGCATTTTAATGATCATAACAAAAAGCTCACAAGCAAATGACACAATGCTTTAAGTAACTTTTACTAGGCTGAATATAAAACAGAGGCATCAAACAATCCCACTTTTACTTTGCAGCTGATCTCACCGTCGAGTTCTAGGCTGAGCTCTCCAGTGCCAAAGCTGGCACTTGCAGCAGGCAGCAACACGTCATCACCGTTGGGTGGAGGTGAATCAACCACCTTCGCTCACGAAGCTCAAGAGGGACCCTCAGACCGTCTGCCAAAGGTGGGTGGGTACATACGAGTTTTACTTTCTTGCTAGACTCCAATCAAGACACCACACCTTGTGATGGTATCTCTGTAATAAGACAACAACTTTAAGTGCTGTTGTGTCACTGCACACGAAGCAGGAGGGTGACCCAGCAAGTCCGGATTTCATTACGGTGGCTGCAGCGCGAGCGCGCAGGAGCATCACTGCTGTGCGGGCCCCCACAGCGCGACTGCCGGGGCGGCTCGGGGACCACTAGCAGCCCCTGCCCAGGACGGCGGGGCCCTCCTGGGACAGGGCCCGCAGCGGGGCTGGCCCTGCACAAAAGCCCTGGTTGCTTTTCTGTGCAGCGCTCAGAAATGCTTTTTCCTGCACTAGTATGGCCATTATTAATATAAGCCCAGCACAGTGTCTCAGTGACATTAATATGATTACAGCAAAAGCTGATAAGATTACATATGTTTTGTCCAATTACCAAGACTTGCCCAATACTACATGCACGGCTGTTCAGGCAGAGCTGTCTTCTCCTGCCACTGCACCCTCCTACCTTTTCCCTCAATTGCACTTACACGGTCCACCTCCAGCTATAGGGCCTGTGTCTGGTCTGCCAAGGCTCTTCCAGCCTAAATTATTGCTATTATTTTAAATACATGCTAATCAGAGAGACCTGGCTAGATTTAATATGTCCTCAAAAAGACTGGAAGCTATTCTGTCTATAGCATCACCTGGTAGTTATTATTTATTTCTAATATGAATGAATTCCGAGTATTCATCACAGGTCCAGTCAATACAGACTTCAGCAATTTTATGTTTAAGGATCAAAGAACTGAACCTTCTTTTTCAGACTTTCAAAATGAGCAGAGAAAAAGGCCTGGTCTTAAATGCCCAAATCACTAGGATGTACCAGATATGCCTCCTCAAACGTGAGCAGAAAAAAAGGCCCTGTCTTAAATGCGTGAGTCACTAGGATGTACCTCAAATATGCCAAAAAGCCTTCAGTTCAGCTCCAATGTGAGAAAGACATATTTCTTGGCTTTGTTTTTGATATATGCAGTTCTTGCACATTCTTGTGGTGGCAACTAACATGTTGAGAGGCTTTCTGATGAAACCATTGCTTTGGCCTGAAATGCTGTGAAAGCAATGCCCAAGATCCGGCCTCCAAACCCAACCCCCCTAGCCTCTTACCACGATTTATTTGGCTCAGATAGAAAACCAGAGGTCGCCTTTAGCCGCGGATCTACCCTGACATACATGGATTAAATAGCCTGTGTGCGCAGGTATGCGGGGGAGCACCTTATGGGCTGTGATACAACACGGGGGGATACTCTACAGAGCTGGATGGACAAGGTGCTCGTGTGCACAAGGCGTGTGCTGGACTTACACTGCCATGCAGCAGTCGTGTGCAGCCATCTGGCCAGTAGCTGAGGCTGCCAGAGGCTCACAAAAGCAGGCAGCTGCCACGGAGCAGCCTCGTGCTTCGCTGCTGGGCCTCAGCTGAGCCCTTGCAAACGTGGGCTGTGGATCCATGAGCCCTTCCTGCCTGCAAGAGCGTTGGCTGCAACTGCCCCAGCTGCGCGAGCACAGCAAGAGGAGCTCGGGATGCAGCAACCCTGCTGAAGGGCCACTGGGTAAGGACATGACATGCCTCGGTCTCTGGAGAGACACAGGACACTGCTGGGAGTCACACTTCCACAACCCCCGCCCCCCAAAATCCCAGATGATCCAGCCCTTCTGCAAGCTCCTTGTTGTCAGAACAGCAATGAATGCTCAGAAAAGGCACGAGATTTAGCCCTTGTCTCTGCACCAGTTGGGTTCTGTGACACCAACACCAACCTGGGCCAAGAATTTAAAAAGAAAAACATGTATTTGAAAATATGTTCAGAAATAAACAAACAAAACCTCTTATCCAAACAAATCATAGTTAGATCTTGGGTGAGACCATGTTTACAAAGGTTTAGCCAAGTAGCTTGCTTAGAGATACTTCTCTAGCCTTAGCATAACACTAACCAGCCTGGACAAGTGCTACTAGATAACACCTCATTAAAACGCTGTTGTGGTATTTATTTATAGATAGCAATTTATATCACACCCATCATACGCACCAATCTGGCAGCTGTGACAGCAAACCAGACTTCTCCCACAGTACTCTCCCCAAATCCACCCCATCTCCCCGCTCCTGCCCCAGCCAATGCAAATGCTTCCCACTTGGTGCCTGGCATGCGTTTGGAGTGACCCTGCTGTCCTTACAAAAATGAACTTCTCTTGGTCTGCATGTATCCAGTCCCACAGGCATCCTCCAAACGCGCAGGTGCGTATCAAGATGCTGCAGCCCCATCAAGAGCTGGACACCCTCATCTAGGGCGCTCCGCAGCCAGGCATACTTGGGTACCAGCAGTCCTCAGACACCTCTGGGATGGACTCACAGCTGGCTGACTTCTGCATTTGCGAGAGAACCCAAGTGGCTTTAAAAATGCAGCATGGCTAATCGCAGAGAAGCTTCTCTGCTTGTTGTGGACACTGGTGCAATAGCCGGCTTGATAAACCACCTTACATGAAAGCACAGGGTGCGTCTTCAGTGGAAAAATAAAAAAAAAAAAAAAGGAAAAAAAAGAAAGACTGGCAAAAAAAAGAGGTTACATGAGGTAGCTGGGACTGCCAGGGGCAATCTGAAATCAGTTTACATTAGAGCAGGTTGCTCTTGATTTTGCTACAGCAGTTGTCACGCTTGGTAAGAATAACAAGCTACTCATATAGCAGCACCATTGTGCAGCTCAGCACGGGCAGCCTAGTGGAAATAAACACATGCAAACACACTGGTTAGGATGGGGCAAATTAGAAGGAAAAAAAAGAAAAAAAAAAAAAAGCATTACATGATGGTGCCAAAATTTGCCACTTCAGGAATCTGTGAGCACAGTTGTTTCTAAGAGACCCTTGTCAATAGAGCAGCTGATGTTTTACCCATAATCTTCAGTTTGGATTGAAATGCCTGCATACACATCCTTAAGTAGCTCCTGGGTCCTTCCCACTATCTGGCCCTTTCAATCTCCAGCTTTTCTAATACTTTCACGCTCCTGAGCTATCTGGAGTTCCACCTTTGTGCATGCCCAGAACTGCCCCAGGCTTGACAGGGCCAAGCAGCTCAGCCCATTTCACACCTAAGTCTGATCGAGATCCAGAAACTGGGTGTTGCTTTGCCTAAATCCCCCGAGGGTTTTGATCAGGGATTATATGTTACCTAGTGACTGTTTCATGTAAAATGCATAAACAATCTTGGGAGCAGAGTCCAGAGCCTAGAACTCCCATGTGAATGCTTTAACCATTAGGAAAGCCTCACCCGCGTGCACTTGCTTTCCGGCCCGGTGACTCACCAGCGCATCGCTGCGGCGCGGCCGCCCTGCGCAGAGAGCAGGCCAGGGGTGCCCAGCTCCCTGCCCTGGGCTCTGCGCGTCCAGCTGGGCACGGACGATGGCTGCAAACACCCGGAGGACCACAGTGACCTGCTTGTCCCTTCCTGGTAATCGGAGTCGCAGGGAACCCTCCTTGCTGAGCGCTGTGACTGCAGGGCTGTCTGTACTCACCACCGCAGCGGCTGCTGGCCTGGATCACTGTGACAGCAGCACTGAAGGCTGGAAGTTATCCCTGTTGTGCCCGTTGAGCAGCTGGTTGAGTGTCTCGGACCTCCTGTATTGGAATTGCTTTGGGCACACTGGCCCCCGCGTGAGAGGCTGCGCACTACAAATCAGGAATCACAGAACTTAACACTGAGATAACAAAGTTTTTTGGGTGTAAATTTTCAAAAATGTAACACTGCACCTGCAAATATCTACAAGGTGTCATTCAACCTGGGCGTCCAGGTCCTGGCCAACACAGTGTGGAGTTACACGAGTTAGCGTGTGCTAAGGGAGAAAGCCACTGGCAAACTCTGTATTGCTGATGCTGCTACAGAGAGGTAAAGCTGCTCTCCACCTGCACCACGCATTTCCACAGGCTCCCTCTTAACATGCAACGGGGCCTTTTTCTCTTCCAGGACAAGTTCAGGGGGAGGAGGAAGGAAATGGATTTGTTTCTTCTAAAAGAAGAAAACAATTATATTCATTTGTATTTAGATAACCATGAAATAGTGAAATGTTTTCTGTATCTGTTTGCAGTGCTCATAGAGCCATTTCTTCTACAAGCAGAGAATTAAATTATTTTACCATAAAAAAATGCAGAAATTATGATATTTCTCTAAGCATTCAATGTGCGACTGGACAAGCTCCCATTTGGACAAAATTCATGAAAGGTGATAATTTGGTCTAACTGACTGCCATTTTTGCGGCACAGATTATTTGCTCCAACAGAATTGATTGTACCAAATACACAAATACTAAATACACAAAAAATACTTAAGAAAATGCCATGATTTGTTCAGAAATACAAAGCAAAATCATTTACAAGATTCATTTACTGCAACAACTGTTGCAAGGGGCACTTCTCCATTCTCTGCAGTGCTCAGCAAACTGCTTTGGAAATGGCTCAGTGGTCCTAGCACACACGCACAGACACCACCAAGGGAGAGCCACAGGCCACGCCACTTTTTTAAAAGCACTCCATGCCTTCCTTCTCCCCAAGATGCCGGGAAAAAAGAGCAAAGCTGCTCAACCTGCGCTCACATCAGGATGTGCAGACAGTATCTTCTTCTATTTCCAACAACAACAAAACCCCCTTATGAACCTTTCAGAAGCTAAAACAGAACAATTTTGCTGCAGAGCCCAGTCCCAAGACCACCATTAGGCATGAGCGACCTATGGATATTGCAAGGCACACACAAAAAGGCCAACATTTGTTGTGACAAAAGTAGCATTTGTTTTTATCATGTCATTTGTGCCTGTGCACTGATCAAATCAAAGGAGCTGATGGGCAGGCTTTGCATGGGCACCTAAAAATAGCAGAGCCTGCGTATAGAGCATGGGCTAAGCCCAAAGCAAAACTTTGCTGTGTTTCTCCGAGCCCTTTGCATGTGACACTGCAGTTTGTGAGCAGAGCCTCTTCATCCCTCGCACGGGCTGGAGAGAGCACACGACAGCCGGCTGCTGAGTCAAGCCAAGGGCCTCACCGTGTCATAGGACCAAGTGCAGCAAAGCACAATGTTTATGGGAAAACAGAAGGATTTTCTCCCCGAGGCTGGGGCCTGCCGGGTGTGTGGAGTGCCCGGCACCACGCGCAGCCCATGCCTCGAGGGCTGCTTGCAGGGCGCTGCAATCTAGTACGCAACTCTGTGAAAATCAATAACAGTTTCAGGGGAAAGTTAACAGATGGTAACGGGGGAAACCTCCCCATTTTTTTCTCCCCTTGTCTGCCAGAATGGGCTACGCATGGACTTCTAAGGCCACCTGCCCATTTTCCCAGACGTCTGGCTGCCAGTTAGAACAGCGTGTGTGGCCTCACGCTGCTCCCTGCAGCACTGGGCTTCCTTCTCCTTCCACGCCACTCATCTGGGCGTGAAGGATGCACAGCCTTGAAGCTCATGTCATGATGGCAGTGAAATTTGGTGTGGACTGATTAGCTTCAGGGGATACGAGATTTCCCCCGCTTCCAGTAGAGTCACCTGGCATCCTGGCATCCCAGGTTTCCCATCTCTGTAAGAGAAGTAGTTAATCCTCTCTGGCCTTTAGAGAAAACATAGAGCGTATCAGTGTCGTGAAGGACTCCTTCAGCTCAGCAGCAGCTTGGAAACAGCCCAGGACAAGACACACCAAGAGGAAAGAGTGCAGCATCAAGGGACGAGAGCAGCGCGCTCCGCCACCCTGGGCGTACGCTGCGGCGGGGAGGTGGCATGGGTGGCAAATAAATAAAGTAAACATCCCATGAGTAACCCACACGTGCCGTCGCACGCGGCATCGCCATTGTGAGAGGCTGCCAGCGCGCAGCGCTCCCGGCTGTGCCGCCACGCCGCGCGGCACGGCCACGTGCGCCTCGAGCAGCGTGCAGCCACGGCAGCTAGGGCTTGGCGCTGCCATCCTCTTAACCCTGCTTAACCTGGCAGCTATTTGCCCAGATCCTCAGCTCAGCCAGATTTCATAAAAGTGGGCATCAATCCCACCGTATTCCCTGCTGCCACCCCGGTGTTCTGGCATCGACGGGTGGCACAGCCAGCCACGCAGGGGCCTCTGGGTTGCAGCCACCCGCGACAGCCCGGCGCAGGGGTGGGCACGCAGGGCAGCACCAGCCGAGCTGCTTGTCCTCCCCTGCATGGCAATAGCACCAAACAGCAAGTGTACTGGAGGCAGGAGGGCTCCAAGACACCCAAACCCCCTTCTTTAATCCAGGAGCGGTGATGCTGCTTCCCGACACTTGCAAACATCCAATGGCACAAATTCTTTTCATCCCACTACCAAGAGCCTAACCTGGCCCCTACATGGTTTTCCCTCTCAAAATTGCATTTCAGGGAGCCAGGAACTGCAGCTTGCCACGTGTGCGGCGCCTGCTTCCAGAGGTGACCCCGAGCATGTGTCCATGCATGTGTTCATACATGTGTTTGTACACGTGCTCGTACATGTGTGTGCGCACCCCGCTCCCTTCCCGCACGAGGGACCCGAGCGAGGGCACGGGGCCCTCGCGGAGCCGTGCGGAGGTGCTGCCGGCTGCAGCGGCGCCGCGCGTCCCGGGCCCCGTGCTGAGGAGCTCCTGCGGGACACCTGACGTGCCTCAGGCCAGCGCAGCTGAAGGACGGGCCCATTAAAGGGTACAGCGGAGGAGCGGTGGTTAGCTGGCAGCTGGCACAAGGGCTGCTTTTCTGATAAGCACTTTACGTGGCTCATTAATGGGAAAGCCTCTTCTAATGAATCCTGCCTGCAGCCAGGAGGTGCACGACAGAGGATGGTGCTCAGCCCTTCCCTAGACTTGTGCAGGGCAGCTCAAGTCAGCTAGGGCTTAGAAATGACCATCGGTTGCCAAAAGATCCTGATGGGGCAGGGGCCGTGAGGCATCAAGGGCACGTGTGCTCAGTCATTGGAATAAGGATGTTCTCCAGCAGCCAGGCTTGAATTTTAAGTGTTGTCTGTGGGCCAGGTTCAGGGATGACGTGGGTGGTTTTGTAAGGCACCGGTCAGGAGCGCAGCGGGGCGGCTGTAAGCGCCCGGCCACACCACAGCTCCACCTGGCACGTTTCCACGGGGAAGATGCATGGGGCTGACTGTGAGGCCAGTGGAGAATTTCCCAGGAGATAAATAATGTCCTATCTGATATTTCAGCCTTGGTTGCCTACAGTGTCCTAAGACAAACAGTGGCAAAAATCTGAAAGGGTTATTTTATTGAGGTTGTTTCCCAGCTACAAAGCCTCTCTATAGATTTGGAGATGTTGAAAATAATCTATGAGAATCTGTAATGTTTTTAATTGTTATTTTAGTCCAGAATTGGTTTGGAAATAATAGTGATGGCAAGAAAGCTGGGCCAGGCTTTTTGTTACAGTAGAGCTGTGTTGTACTTTAGATTACTTATTAACAAACAGCAAATGCGCCTCTGCCTTGACCTTTTTCCATTTGAGCAAATATACTCTTCCTGCCCCTTGTAAACAGCAGTTACTGGTAACTGAGTGATGTACCCCCTCACATCACTGAAGTTAGATTTTGTTCATCTGTGGCAAGGATTTTAGTTAAAATGAGTTTTGCCAGGCTCACTAAGGTTATTAGCAGTAGTATTAGTCATAATAATACCAGCAGCAATAATAACTCTCTGGATCACCAAGAACTTGAGAATGTCTAAGCACTTTAAAAATACTAATTAACAAAATTCAGTAGGTCTAAGAAATCTGTCCAAAAAAAAAAAAAAAAAAAAGTAACCTTTACTTCAGAGCTGGAATACTGAAAACTTGGAGCCAAAATGAGCAAAAGGGTCAGTTTGGGAAGCTTCAAATGCTGTGTGTCTTTGGGATTCATGAAATGTCAGGTACCCAGTGCTTCTGGCAGCACTGCCAGCCTACAGCGCATGTTTGGAGCAGCAGAGTCAGGAGGGAGTTTGGGAAGGGGAGCCCAAAGCAGAGGCAGTGGCAGTGCGGCCTGGGCTTCGGGGAGCGGTGCTGCTTACACTGGGCTGGGCTGTGGCCCGGGTGCCCTCTGCACTTGGATCCATGAACTGGTCCCCTGGCCCTTGGGAAAAGCCCGCTCCCCATGATCACCGACGCCACTGAATAACCAGGAACGTGCCTACATCCTACTCACGTTTTGTGCCAAGGGATTACGGATACCTGCCCCTTGGTCAGCTTTTATATCACCTCTTTCCAACGGAGGAGACAAACGCCCGCAAACACAAGAAACCCCTCTGCAGAAGCTGCTGACTAATTGTCCTGCCTAACTTCTCTCCACCTCTATTAAGGTCCAGTGGAGGTCAAACTGTGGCACTGGTGCCAAGGAGTTCCCAGCGCTCACCTGAGGGGTTTCTCCAGCAGCCGTCTCCCAGAGCCATTCTGAATCACACAGCATCTGCACTCAGTAAACAAGGTGAAAGTTTCATCCAGATACTCCACCAGTCAGTGATGTCTGTGATGCCTCTGCAGCAAGGAGTAATTACTTACATTAATTACAGACTCCTCTAGGGTACATTATGTCACTATATGCTGTGGACTGGACATATAAATCAGGTGAGTGACTCTCTTGTTTCTTTGGTTTGTTAAAAAACTTACCATTTGTAGGCACAGGAAGGACACAGGCAAAGTCAACCGCTGTTTTGTTTGCAGTCAGGATGACGCAGGGCCAAGAGCAACAGCCTCACCGTTGGGAGATCCAGGGGCAGGTCCTCACTCTGACACAGAGCGCGCACGTGCCCTAGAGCACGTCACATAACGCGTATGTCCCCATCTCTAAAATTAGAATAATGGTAGTTAATTCATGTTAAAGCCTGAAAGATGGCTCAACAGTAAGAAGGGAGCCTATTTCCACTGAGTCTTTATCTATCAGAAGTGTCTTCTAAGAGTTGCAAGAAAAGCGATGCCTAGACTGACTTGATTTCCCTACGACACGATCACTGGTCTCTGCCTGGTGGGCAGCTTTCCGCTCCACAGCCCTGTTCTGTGATCACTGGCTGAAGTTGGTTTTCCCTGCAGCACTTCACTGCTCAGTACTGCTCATTTCTGTCACATGCTCTTCTACGCTCTCATTGAAGCCTCTTGCCACGTGAGGCTTTACATCCTTGCTGAACTTTGCCAGCAGGCTGCTTTTTCTCCAGGTGGTCCCACTCTGAAACAGCCTCTCCTCTACCCCACTAGCAGCTGCTGGTCCTAGTGACAGGCACCCCCGGCACGAGCAGTGCTGCTGCCTTAGCTCCGGGGCTGGCCCTGCCCCAGCACTCCCGGCCACCAACCCCTCGCTGCCTCCCCACCCAGCCCCTGCCTTGAACCGCTGGCAGTCCTGAAAAAGTCTGTTAATGCAATTACACTGACTTACTCTAGACACTGGACATCGGCACAGGAAAGCTTCCGAAGAATAACCGGAAAGGTTACCCCTTGCCTCGCTCCCTGACAATAAAGCAGAAGTTTTGAGCATACCAACTTTTATCCATTTGGTGAATATATGTTTATAAAAAAATGTAACTGTTTTCCTGAATATTTATCACTATGTGAGGTCGCTACTTTGCAGATCAAAGTCTGTGAAGAAATTCTCCAAGAATTGTCTCTTTTCTCTATAAATGTTCATGGTGAACAGATGCTCAAACATCACAGCCAACTTCTTCCAATTTACTCCATTTAACTCCATCAATTTCTTGTTGAATTTAACTTCAGAATTAGATTAGATGTTCTCTAACTCTGCAATGGCGTTTGAAGCATCTCCTTTGCTGACAATGAATCCCAGTGTCTCAGATGTTCCTTCACATCTCCTGTGGTATCTATTATAACTGCAAAGATGCAAGCCCCAGGGTGGACATTTTGTGGGGTGTTGCCCTTGGGGAATGGCAGAGTTCATTTTCCTCCACTTTCCTTTGTCTCAGCTATTCCTCTGCAGAAAAACACTGGTGCTACAGAAGTTTTCAGTCATGTGATGCCTAGTAACTTTAATGGGAGTCCCATAGCTGACATCCCACACAGTGCTTTGAAGATCCGGGCTCTGTGTTTTATCCCAGATAGACTGTCTATAAAAGTCTCCCAAACAATTCAGGCACAGTCTCTGGCTTGGCCACGTCTCATCACTTATATGTTATGCTACAGCAGCAGCCGCCTCCAGGCCTGCATTCAGGCGGGGACAGAAGTGGCACTGAGTCTCTTCAGGAGCCCAGAACATATAACACGAGTCCAGCAAAGCGGGGGTTCTCTGCACAGTCTCCTGGCGTTGCATTCTCCTGGCATAGCATTTGGCAAACATCAAACATGAGCAGGAAAAAATCCTCCCCTGCCAGACTTGCAGGAGCTTAGGGGGGTTTCTGTGGTGTGCGGCACACTTGGCTCCGGGCACACACCCTTGGCCTGTAGTGAGCGAGTGCCATGGAATTTCATAAGGATTTTAGTTACTGTCAGAGAAAAGAAATCAAGGTCAGGATGCAAGGAGAGCTGCTGAGAGTCTGAGGGGCCGTCTCTGCACTGGTGAACAGGAGCCCCCACTGTTGCTTCTGCATCGCATGGAGGGGGCAATGCTACCCACAGGGGACAAGACCATGGCATGGGATTATAGCAAGGGAATTAGGACCCCGGCAGGTTTCCGAGGTGCCGGACTACAGGATTCCCACGCACACAGGCACGAGGATCCAACACAGGTGTCAGAGGAGCCTTGCATCACCACGGCTAGCTGCGTCCCTGCTCCTCACCACCACCCCGCCACGAGCTGCTGAGACGGGCTGCCTTGCGGGGCGCCTGCTCCACGCGGCCCGCGCGGGCTGCTCTGCGCCGCTGCCAGCGGTCCCTGCGGCCACGCTGCGGGCAGCGCCTCCCGCGCCTGGGCGCGCTGCCGCACGGACGGGGCGCCTGCCGTGACCCCGTGCGCTGCAGCTTGCAGAGCTGAAGCAGAGGGCCTGTGATGGCCTGTGCCCGAGGCCTCAGCCTTCTCGTTCCCTTCTCCTCGGAGATGCCCCCGCGGCGCGAAGGGGACAGGAAGGCTCCGGGAAGCGCCGCGGCTCTGTGCCGTTCCCTGTTTGTTGACACACACTGCTCTCCGCACGGGCAGAGGGCTGTGAAAACGCTGATTCATCAGCATATTTGCCATCTGTGGCCACTTCAAATGGAAGCTTATTCTGACCCAAGGATGATTTACTTTTCTTGGCTGTTCATCTCAAACTGATGCTGTCTCCATTCCCTCAGACTTCGAGGGATTTGGGCAAAAACAAATATTATTGAATCTCTTGTGAAGTTGTTAACTCTAAACAGTGAAGCATTCACATCTCTGACAGAAAGGAACAAACAGGCAAGAGTTAGTCCTGGGAACAACTCCTCTCACACTTCATTCCTAGCCATCTTCCTCAACCCCACTGTTGACAACCCCACTTGTTTACAATGTCAGTTTGGCGCTCACTGAAGACAGGAGAGCCTCTGCCACCCAAGGGCCTGGAGCAGGGTCTAAGCTGTGGGCTGGAAACAGTGGTTAAACAGCCGAATACTACACACATCCACCCCAGAGAGACCACGGCTACCTCCTCTCCCATCACCAGAAATGCTTCATTTCCTCCTTCCTCACCCCAGCATCTGGGTTTTTCTCACAGGTCATTTTGGCTTTAGCCCTACTGCATTCCCAGCCTTCCTTTCTCCACAGTGCCCTCGTAATCTTTGCTGCTGGTCAGCTCTCCCGTTATTAATGGCCAGTCTCACCAAGCAGAGCAGAGCGGTGGGCAGCAGGATCACCCATCAGGGCATGCTGTGTGACACTACCACGGCCAAGCCGCTGCCCCCTCTTCCCTCCAGCTATGCCTTCCTACTTGTGAAACTGCCCCCTTAGAACCAGAAGAACCCGCTCCTGGGTAAGGCTAGCAGAAATTGGCCTCAAAACGTTGTTATTAGTGCTGACACTGGAGTCCAAGTGCTCAACCGCACCTCCCGCTAACGTCACAGGAGTGGAAGGTGCTTTGCATGCCTCAGTATTAGCCCAAGTGTTATCAAAGGACAAATCATAACCATCACACTAAAATTTTGCAATAACGTCAGTTTAATTAGTAGTGAGAAGAAAAAAGTCTTCCCAGGCCAGGCAGCAAATCCTATGTTTCTCACGTGATTACTGTCAAATTACTGTCTCCGTGAAATAACATCATAGGACACATTTAATAAGCCTTGGAAGTGTTTATCAGAGCAGCAGCAAAGATCCTGGCAGATGAGCCAGGATCTTTGTGTACAAAAGAGCTCAGTTTTTAAGGAGTTACCTCTAGTAAAAGACTGAAATGCTTAAAACAAGACTTTGATTGAACTCCAGCACTGATGTGCACGAAGGGCCTCGTCTCTCCACCACCTGTGCACTGTTGTCTCGCTATCTGTGGTGCTCAAGTTTCCTGCCTCCGAGGCTGCCCAGAGCCCCCTTTCCGAGGAGCTGCATTCCCGCTAAGCCCCAGCACCCAGAAACGAGGCGGCCCGTCCCTGCATCCCCCGAGAAGCCAGGTCTGCCTGATCAGCTCTGAGGAGGCCAGGTGCATCCCGAGGCTCCTCACAAGGTGCCCTTCGGATCGCTGCACTCTGAAACAGAAGCTGGTCCCAGCAGCGGGATGGCGAGGGCGAGACACGGCTTCGCTCTAAGAGCTTCGCCCAGAATAGCGGGCGACCCGGCCGCCAGGCAGCCCCGCGGGAAGTGAGAGCGGCACCCGCAGATTGACGCATTGAACCCGGGTCTCCCGCTTCCTCAGCGAACGCGCAAGAAGACAAGACAGTGTCTTAGAAGACCAGCCAGAAGGGAGCTCTGCTCCATTCCTTGAAAGGTCTCTCTGGTCCTGTCCTTGTGGAGAGGATTCTGGGCTCAGAGTCCTCAGAGGACTCGAGCACGAGGCCCTGGCTGAGGTTTCCCGGCCGGCCTGGGTGTGAACTTGCAGGAGGGCTTCAGAAACACTCGTGTTTTCAGGCTGCCTTCCAGACTTCAAGCCCGCTCTCTGGTTTGGATCCCGTTCTCACACGTGTAGGTCAGGTCTGGATGCAGCACTGAGGGGACAAGAGGGGCTGCCCGGCCGTTCTGCCCCAGCCCAGGGTCATGGGCTCTGCACGGTCACAACCCCTCCGCCTGGCCGTCCCGGCCGCCCCAGGGCAAGGGGCACCTTGGCGCCCTGGGCACCATCACCCTGGGTGATCAGCAGAGCACCCGTCCAACCCCAGCCCTTCTGTGACTCTTGATTAGAAGAGGAAGCTTCACTTCATCTGTGTCCTTTGGATGAGAGGACGTGGCTGACTGAGGCCGGAGAGGTCCTCTGGCTAGTGACTGAACATGCTCGCAGAAATTTGCCTTGACTTCTCTGTTTATATCTTCTGGTAGCAAAGGACATCTTGAAAATTGCTTTTTTTCCCCCCTTTCTCTAAGGGGAATAGGAGAATAAATGACTTGGCACTTTCACACTAAAGCAAAACACTCTTTAAACAGCACTGAATAAATTCTGCCTCACCTGCTTGAAAATGCATAGCTTTAAGTGTTATCTTGTAATAGTAACAACAAGAAAACAAACCTTCTATATAAAACAAAGCAATAAAAGCGCATCAGTTTCCAGTGCTGGCTGGTAATGCTATGTAATGTATTTTTAGGTCTGTCATTAAAAAAAAAAAAAAAAAAAAAGGACAACATAATACAACTTATGCAAGCTGTTTCTCTTGGCAGCTATCATTTCCATTCTCAGTGCAACTCCAAAGGCTAAAGCAACTGACACCACTCTTAACTAAAAAACCTTCACCGTAGCTGCTGCAGCCGCTGCTGAGTTCTGCTTTTGTGTTGCTGCTAGCGCAAGGAGTTTCAGAAGAATTTTGGATTGGCCTGGATACAAGTCTAGCAGTGTGCTACAAATAGAAATAGCAGAAGAGGTAGTGGAGTAAAGTAAAAATATGCAGTGTTAGATCATGGGTAGAGAAGTAGCACAGACAGGAAGCCAACAGAAGGGGTAGGCAAGCTGCTGCTTTCTGCTGCTTGGAGTGGCTTTGAACGTGCTCCATTTCCAAATCCCTGACAAAATTCCCAGTAACTTGAGCCTCACTTCCATCTTTCACATTTACATTTGTAGCCATTCTGGATATAAAGACAACTGCATTAGGAAAGCCAGCGCTTGCTTTTCAACCTGCCCTTTCCAAGCCGCCTGTGCATTACGTAATAGTTCACACGGTCACCACATTATAAAGTTTCATCTCACAACAAGCACAGTGGAGCTGAACAAAGAACCGTGCATTTAAACCTCCCCGACCTCTGGGGATGTGTTTGTAATCTGGGCTCAGGATATTCATAGGGTGGCCCACATCTGAAAATCTGGGTGCCCGCAGCAATGTTTTGTTTATGCATCTAATGGCCTGGTTTTTCAAGGTGCAGACCACGTCCAGTTCCTACCAGCTCCTGCGGGATTTGCCGCTAACGTGTAGGCATCTGAATATGGATTTAGGAGCCTAACTTCTGGCACTCGGGGTGGAAAACTTTTGCCAATAAGACTGCACAATCCTATTACCATGACAGCTAGGGAATGTGAGAACTCAGCAGTTTGGAATAAGGCGCCACATTAAAAATAGATTAAACTGAAAACAGCCCTTACGGCCTAGGGCGCCCAGGACAAGTGTCTGCCAGCTGAAATGCCTTGTAGGTAACTGTTCACTAGTGAATCAGGTGCTGGCTGAAGGTGCCCACAGTTGCCTCAAGACACAGACAGATTTTTTTTTCCAGAGACACTCTGTTTTTTTTTTTCTTGCACCATATGAAACTCAGCAGCTCCAGCCCCGAGGGGATCCATGCAAACCTCCTGCTCGCTTTGGTTCCCATGGTACTCACATTCACCGAGTTTCACTTTGAACTGCAGGCTCACAAACCTCAAAAGTCAGTTTAAAGTGATAAACTTTGCCAACTTGGGCTCTCACTATAGCATAGAACTGTACTGCTCTTTCTTTTAATGCAAGAAGAATTCTTCTAAGGTAAGAAACAACAGAGAAACCAAGTTTTCAAACTGTGACCCATGAAAGGTATGATCAGCATCCAGAGCAAGGTGCTGGAAGGACTCCTTTTCTGGTCTATTTGCAGCCTGAGGGTACAACGAAGGGTGAGCTTGTTTCCCTGGCTGGTGGCCTTCTGCTAGCCAGGAACAAAAGTCACTTACCCCTTTGGCTCTTAGACCTACCCAGCAATGACCACAGGGATTTGCTGACCTGCCGGCATGCGCTTACAAGAGCTGATGGGGTTGCATTTCAGTGGCTCTGTGCTTTCCTCTCTGAAAGCTCCCAGAGGACAGCGATGCTTTTATGCTCATTATATGCTGTCATTTTGCATTATCTGTCTTTTTTTTTTTTGAAGTAAATTCATAAAAGAGCAAAACAAAATAAAACCCCAAACCCCAAAATCCAAACACCAAAGAAAGCTGAGGGCTGCTGCAGACGTCACCAATGAATTACTGCCCCTTTAATTGACACAGAGTCGAAAGAAGCTGTAGCCCTGCCTGCTTTACAATAGCGATTTGCCACAGAGTGGTTATTGGTCACTAACTTTACTTGCTGGGATTTTAGCTTTTTTCCCCAGTCCCATGATGTGGTGCGGCCTTGATAGGGGCTTTTGCTGCTGCATCAGCATTTGTGGCATAAAATAATTGTGACAATAGAGCAAATCTTTGGGTTCCACTGCTGGGTTGCTTAAGTGCATATAAGACCAAGCACAACCCCGGGTTCCCACTGCTCTCCTCCTCAGACCCCCCCTGCCTGATTCATGCAGCAGTCACAGACTGACAGCTTGGATTACAGTCTTACATAAAGACTGACAAATGACTTGCTCAAAGCAGACTGGATGTGTTCGCATGTAATGGCTCAATGTGCTGGAACAGTGTTACAAGCAAACGCCATCCAATTTCATCTTCAGCTGAGGACACTAACTCACTGAATATTGCAGTACACTTGACAGATTAAGAAACCTTTTGTATTTTATTAGGTTTAATTCCCCGTGTATCTCTCTGCACTTCATTTTCCCTGCAGGATTTGGAAATGCCTTACAACAACAGGATCAAGAAAAGAACAGTATCTACTAAGTATGTAAATGTCTCAGCTCCAAAACCAATGCCAAAACTTCTGGGGGAGTTTGGAGAATCCCTGTTTCTGTAGGATACAGGTGGTCTCAAAGTATCACTGACTGGGTTTCAGCAGAATAAATAAAACCAGCTAAACGATAGATGGGGATAAACCTCCCTCAAACCCTGCTTTTGAAAGAGTTCCCCTGTTCCCCAACTCTGCATGCACCCTATACATTTGAAGCTCAAGAACTCACTTTTTTTTTTTTTTTTAAATACATAACATCTTTAAAACCTTACACTAGGCTTTACAATCCTAAAATACCTCTATGGCACACAGCCATGCTTGCAATACGTGGGTGGAAAAGCTGTCAGCATAGCGGAAAAAATATTCTGCTGAAACTCCAGTCTTTGCAGAAAGAGCTGAGTCACTCTTTCACAGTTAAGGTAGTCCAGGCTTGTTCCCCTCGCCTGTGCCCTGGGACGGCGTCTGCCACAGGCACCCGCTCTCCGATTGCCACGGCCCCCACTGCATCTGCAGACAAGGAGCGGGTGGGGAGCACCGGGGTGGCTCACCTGGTTCACACCTGTAAACAGCTGCCGACCATCCTGGAGGCCTCGGAGCAGCTCCAGCAGCAGCGGGAGTGTCGCGGCGGCCACTTGGTGCCCGTCAGCGCAGCGCTGGCGCGCGAGGCCACGGGCAGCAACGCGCCCAGCTCGCCGCTGCATCGCCCGTCTCAGCGCACATGTTTTCCTCAGCTCCTGAAAATTAGTATTTGTTTATTAAAAAACAAGATCATAGGATCATAGCTTCAAAACCTAACTCAAATGCATAAAACTAAAGGTCTGAGAAAGATTTTTTTTTTTTTTTTTTTTTAAAGTCTCCTGATTATTCAGTCCATATTATTGTTTAGGCTGGGAGGACAGAGCTGCCTACGAACCATTTATTACCATGTAAAATTACTGAAACTGTAAAGGTCTACAAATTGTAAGTGCCAACAGATTATAGACTCTTCTGTTGTAGTTATACATGAAAACTAAAGTTTTTTAAAGGAACTCTAGTATAGCCTACACTAGAGTCATATAGTATACTAGGATAGTCCCCAAAAGTGCAAGTACAACATAATTTGGCTTGAAAATCTATGATCCTTCAACGTGCGTTTTAATTAGAATTAAACTTCTACCTGAAAAATTATGTAATTATGTTCGTCCAAATGAGAAGAGTCTAAATGCCTGCAAAAAAAAAAAAAAAAAAGAAAAAAAAGTGTTTAATTTGTATGTGCAATAATACGTCAGGTTTTCAGCATGTACAAATAATTTTCATATGAACTGCAGCAACAACATACACTGATTAGCTGCCATGTACACATCCAGCCATGCAAATGCATCACGGGGAATCACAGCTCCCTATGGTGCAAGTTTGCCACAGTAAGATGGCAATTGCATTTTAAACTTTTGCATTTTAAACTTCAGAATGACTCTAACTAATCTTCCATAAAAGCTTATTTGCCGGTTTTGTGTTACTTGCTACTGCAATAGCTACTGGCTGGTTTAACTTGCGTCTGGGGGTTTCCTCTTCCAGTGGGAGGATTTAATCTATATTGTACACCCAAAAGGGTGCCCACATATGCGCACCCCACATTTGACCTCTTCTCCCCCTCTGTGCTGGAACACGCGCAGGCGGGACACTGGGGATGGACCAAAAGGAAGAGAAGGATTCCCCTCTGTTGCAAAATTTTCTGAAACTTTTCTTGTTGTTCTCGTCTTTCACAAAACCCAGCAGTCCTCCAGCAAGAGCACTTTGCGTTTCACGGGAAATGACTCTGACTGGGGCAAAAATATGCTTTTCTAAATAAACAGATTATGTTATATAGCATGAAAGCTAAAAAAATGAAGTAGCCTCAGCCCGCCTACTCCCCGCGTGCCCCGCCGAGCACACACACACCAGCTCTGGCTGAACACCTGCTCCAGCGCCAGCGCCTCGCACAGCGCTTGTTAAGCAGCTTTCCGAAGCAGCCCAAAAGGAGCTGCACGGTGGCACCGCGCTGAAGAAGGGCAAACCTGCTCTTTTAGGTGTCATTTGAGCACGTCGCGCACGCGCGGCAGCCTGGAGAAGGCCCCGCTAGGCTCGTGCTACAGCCTCACGGTGCTTAGCCCAATTTCCACATCAGCATGTGAACCCTCTCCTAGCAGCAGAAACCAAAGAAAGAGAAGGCAACAGAACTAGGGCCCTTCCAGGAAGTTCTCTACAAGTCAACTCATGAGACCTGGTGAAATAAATCAGTGAAGAGAGACCTGTAATCCATAGTGGGCCACAGAAAAGGCATCAGAAGCATCCAAGTCCTTAAAAAATATTCTTCTGTTATAAGCAAGAAATAAAATACAAATACCAAAATACATACTGTTAGATAACTTCATTATTTGAAAAGCACAGTTCACTCAGTGCATTAAATACATGAAACTCCTTCAGTCTGTTGCTCTTGAACTCTTGCAGGAGTAATTCAGGTCATTGACACTGCACTGAGGAACATGTCCAGCTACTGAACTCAGTACATACACCAGGAACGTCAGGAAACATCTGTCACCGCTTAAAATTCTAAGGAAATAATCCATACAGAAAGAATAGCTAAAAAAAATGTTACAGCTGTATTACTTATAGCTAAAAAAAAAGTCAGATTGCTTATGCCATTTGGTAATCAAATTACAAAATAACTTATACAAAAGTAAATAAAAAATGTGAATGACATTCTTTGGCTACTCTATAAACCAGGTCTCACGATATATTAATTTGGAATTTTCCTTTGCAAAGGCCACCTTTTAAATTGCTTTTATCAACTCAGAATACGTGATGTGATATTTGCAAATGTTATTGCTCACAGTGCAAACATAAAGTAGTATACCTAGAGCTTTATTTATTTACATTAACCTACACATTCACTTAAAAATAAGAATGTGATGCTTTCATGTGGTAATCATATATTGACTTTTTAAAATAAATGTTGCCAATGGACTTACATATTCTTCACCTTGCAAGCCAAGTCACACAGCGGTGTTTTTGAAACTGTAGTCTAAGGAATCAAATCCTATTTCTATCACAGGCAAGAGCAAGCCCCCTCCTGAAACAGGTGGAGGTCTGTAACCCGCAATAAGGTAGGTGAAGGTTTGGTAGGAGAACTCAGGCGGTCCCATTCCTGGGACATTCACATGCCAATAACGCAGGAGGGTGGCCGACCAGAGCGAAGTAAGGGCACTTGTCCATAGCCTTCCTGACTGAATTTTTGGCAAAAAAAAAAAAAAAAAAAAAAAAAAAAATCTAAATGCCATTTTGCACAAATATAAATCAACAACAAATACTCAATTTCGGCCTGTCAGCAACATTTTAACTGAACTGGCAAAGGAACAAAAATATTGAAGTAACTTTTACAAAGTGAACATAATCCCCCAGTCCTCCATTCTCTGCAGGAAACTGGATTCTGTTCCACTAAAGAGAGTCAAAACCTAGTGTATAAATGACAAGCTAATGGAAATAAAGCGCTGTGCGAGGGGGAACACAACATGCCTGTATGGGAGCGCTATGTGATACTCAGCTGAGAACAGCAGGTTTGGCGCTGGGCCCTCTCCCGTGGTCCCTGCCGGGCTGTACTTACTGGTAGTGGCAGGAGCCACCTGCTCTCCCCGCGGGACTGCAGTACGAACCACGCGGTGCATCCAGGCAGTATTAGTAGTATTAGTTACTTCGTTCTTGAAGCTGATCTACAGCCACGTGTATTACAAACAGTGGAGGGAATAACTGGAGTGAGAAAATCGACACACAAAAGCACCCTGGTATTCAAGGATGCTCTGAACCACTTTGACGCATTTATTCAGTCAAGTCCGTCCCTGCTTGGTCCCAAAATCTGTAGATTTTGACAGAAAAAGTGGGTTGAATGCCTGAAGAGAGGTTAGTTCCTAGCGGCAGTTCTCTTGCGTCACGTAAATCGGCAGAAATCATAAGAACATCGCCCAGAAAAGATGCTGTGCGAATCCCCCGCTGCGGCCACTCGCTCCTGCCGCTCTGCGAAGCTGCAACCAGCAAAACTCCCCTGGCAGCCTCCGGCCCAGCAGCCCAGCTCTGAGGGAGAAATCAAACAGTCAGACTGACTGGGTAAGGAATAACGCCTAAAACACACACACACAAGGCAAGATATTAACTCTCTGTTGATTGGGAACAACTGTTCAGACATAATCTGCCCCCAATACACCAAAAATGCAGGTAACCAAAGGCAGGGTCTGCAGCATGGGCCCAATCCTGTTCCCACTGCAGCCAGTGGCAGAACTCCAACCTGTTTAATGGGAACAGCAACAAGCTTTCTATCTACTTAATATATATAAAGATATGCATCTCCTCTTTGACATATTTTGGGCTCAAAGCCATTGGCTGACACTTGTTTGGTTCTCTGTATGTACATGACTCATAGGATAATATAATGCCTGATTTCCATTCTGCCAGACCTGTCTTTCTCAGTGGTTAACTATTAATTTGAGAGGCAAGATGCAATACAGCAGTAAAATAGGATGGTGTTAAATTAAGCAAAATATACTTAAATACTGAGAGGACGTGAATGAGATTCCTTTTTGTGAAGGCTCCTTTCCTTCTGATGATCTATCTCTATCTACGTGTCTCTTAAGACATGGGGCTGTTGTTCCTGTGTAGAGTGAGATTTTGTGGAGCTCCACCAAACCGTGGAGCAGACAATGTAGTGTAAATGCATTACCTGTACTCCACCAGGCTCAACAAGAAACCTGATAATGACACTGACACAGTAAGTCTTTATTCCAAAGAGCTGCTGATTTTTATTTCAATTTACCCACACACAGCTGGGTTACTCTGAATATACAAGTGTTCAGTAAATTACAAACACCTGCTGATCTTCCACAGGAACTGTAAACTCTTTGGGAAAAGGTCAGACTTTCTCTCTTCAGATCTATTAGGTCTTAGTCTAATTTGGATACTAAACACCACAATAAGAGCAATGAAAATCAAATACATATAATACCAAGGTAATGTGGACTAGAAGGAATTATTTGAACAGACTTCCCAAGCCTTCTGAAATTCCTTGTGATACATCTGTTACCACTGAGTGCTGTCTTTGCTCTAAAACACCTTAGATGTGGCACAGCAAATCACACTGAAGCACAGATACCTCTGTGCAAGTTACGTTCATGTCTGCGTGTGTAATTCCATACACATAAACAAGGATTTCATTACCATGGAAGAAAGAGAACCAGAGCTTTCACCTCACTCAGTCAACATTATTTTGGCTTACTCTGTTACACCACACGGGAGGCGCGGGCCCGTTGCTTCAGTCGATCAGACCCTCGCCAGCACTTGCAGCAGACGTGGGCTCAAACCCATCACGAGCAGAGCGCCGGGGCGCCCGTTTCCTCCTGGCAAAAGCATCCTCCTTTCGGAGAGGCCGTCGGCACGAAGCACTGCCAGAGCCACGTCCCAGCTTCCAGCTACCTGCAGCAGGCAACAACGCAGGCTCCGTGGGGGTACTTCTCCTGTTAGAGCGAGGAAAAAAAAGAATCCCTGAGAAACCCTCACATCCCTCCCTGCGGCCGCCCGTGACTGCAGGACGGGCTACGGTCACGCGCGACGCTCAGCCCTGCACACAGAGCGCGGGCAGGAGGCACCTCCGGGCTCCCCGCGCCCGCCCTGCGCGTGGGGCCTCCCACGGCCCGGCCGTCGCTGCCCCAGGCCCGAGCCCCGGGGACCGAGCGGGGCCGGCCCGGGAGGGCTGCACCGCCGCGCTTGTCGCGCTGCGTCGGGACGGGCCGATGCTGGGAGCAGCGCGGCAGCTGGGCGGAAGACGTCCCAAAAAGCCACCCCGCTGTGCGGCTACTCGTAACACCTGCCCAGAGACCACTGAACAGCCAGGTTCACAGGCCGCTACAAGGACCGGGCTTGGGGTCACACGCGGCCTCCCCCAGCCGCAGCCATAACCCAGGCAAATGTCCTTGCACTACTCGTCAGGTCACCCCTACAGCAGGAACCTGGCGTTGAACCCGAGCAGACGCCACGCGAGACATTACCTGAGTTCATCCCCATTCCTCACAAGGGCAGCGCAGTAGCCCCTGCAGCCTCGCACGGCACCCCCTGTACAGGGGCCGTGCAGGCAAACGAGAGCGCCGCTCCGGTGGCAAAGTCATCCTCCTCGGGATGAGCTCCAGCCTGCGCCCCGGTTCCCCTGACGCAGCAGCCTGGCAGCATCGCTTGTGGTAGCAGGGGCTGCTCTCCCAGCACCCTCACATAGCACCTGGGGGTGGAAGAGGTGATAAAAAAACATCTAACTGCAAACCAGAATCTGTAATCCTGTGTCATCTGCCCCACACTGTGAGCACGCCAGGCACTGCGGCAGTGCGCAGGGAGCAATCGGCTGCGCCCTCGGCCCCGGCTGTGCGGGACAGGGACGCCCCTCCAGCCTCAGCACAGCAAGGCAGTAGCGAGGCCTGGCCTGGTGCACCCCACAGGGCCCAGACTGGGGAGCTGGGCTGAGGACAGGAGTGCACTTACAGCCTGGGTGCCACTGGCACAGGCCCCCATGGTGCCAGAACTGCCTTTCAGGCTTGTCCGGGCTCTGCCAGGCGCCATGCAGGGACGCGCTCCCCAACGGGGAGCAGCCACGCGGCCGGCGGGACCCCGCGCGGGACACTGGTGCGGAAACAGCCCCACGGGGCGTGAGCCACGTTGTGGCAGCCCAGGGCCAGCGGGGCCGAGGCAGAGCCCGGGCGCCTCGGAGCTCCAGGCGGGACGGGGCAGCTCCCGACCGAGCCCTCCTGCGCCGCCGCGAGCGGCGGGCGGGACCCGC
>VZSV01000008.1:7844109-7859608 GCA_013398735.1 Nothocercus julius | reverse complement strand
CGCATCCCGCCCCGCTGCGGCAGCTCCGCGGCCCTCCCGCTTCGGCCGCGGGCGCGCGCGGGTGCGCAGAGCCGCCCTTGCTGCTCTCCCCAGTGCTCCGCGCAGCACCCGCTCCACAGCTGCCCTCCCTCCGTGGGCTTTACCTGTCATCCAGGTGCACCGCAGGATTCCGCTCCTCGCTTTGAAACCGGCGCGCAGGAAGGAGACGCCAAAGCCGCTGGACCTGCTGCAGCCTAAATTTACCAGAGGAAGATCTGCGGAGGAAACGATTTAAACATAGTGATGTCTGAAGGAAACAAATAAATGGCTGTAATTCTTAGTCCTGGATGTCCTAGTAAGTCAGAAACTTGTGACACAGTTACTGCTTGCTCAGAAAGGCTTTGACACATTCCTTGCACTTAATAATAAATGACAAAGTCTTAAACAGGAAACAAAATTACAGTGCACAAGAAATCCATTTTTTTTGTGTCACATACTGCACATGTGAACCTCTGCTTCAGGAGCAAAAAGCAGAGCCAGTAGATCCAGACTCCAGGATCCCATCAGGGGAATGGATTCTGCAGTTACAAACCATATCAAGTACAGAATGATGCCTTCACTTTTCAGTGTGAATCAATTATAAATTCTTTCTGTACATGGTCAATACTTTCCAAAAGTGTACATGTTGCTTTCAACACATTAGCTGTTTCCAAGAGGTGTTTCCATGCTCAACTTGGAGCTGTAGCACAACCAAAACACTGGTAGGACCTGAGCAAGCTGATGCCACGGACAAAACCCCTTAAGTCTGCAACAGAAACAAGTTTTGGGTGCCTTGGAGACTACAGCAAAACCTCCCCACTGCATCCGACTGCCTGAATTCTGCTTGCTCTACTCAGGCAATCCCATTCATAGAAAAGGGGCGAATCCGGAGCTTGACATTTTGCCTACAGGGAGACACGGACTTCTGGGACACCAGCTGGCGACTCGGTTTTGCTCTGAGGCTTTCGGAGGCCTTATCTGACTCCGAAGCCAGCAGGAAAAGGAGCAGGCCATATGTGTTTAAAATAAAAGGTCACTGCTGTGCAAAAAGGCAGCAACGTGTAACTGTTCATCACTTCCTAGCACTACCTATGCCTCTGTAGTCACAAAACACTCTCACATTTTATAATCATTTTGAAATTAAGGCCTAGAAACACATTAAAAGGAATCCAAAATAAATCAGAAAGTTTAGGATCAGATTCCATTCCTAATTACTGTAATTAACGAACAAGTCCCCACAATTTAAGGACTGGTTTGCTCAGTATTTTTAACCCAGACCCCTTTTATGTAAGTTAAGAACTTTTAAATCATCTCTTTTTAACACGAAAACATAAATTCCTGCTCAAACTGTTTTAATATGGTATAAAATGAGACTCCCTGAATTACTTGATAAATAAGATCATTCTTACTCTGTTTTTGTCCCTCCTTCTACAGCAACAGAAACACTTGGATGTTGACAATCTCTCAGGCAGCATAAACGCACATTTCCACATTCATATCAACAGCGAATGATACCAGATATTTCAGATCTGAACAAAAAAGTTCTGCCCTGTTGCTTCAGTTGAGCGTGCGCGGGGCTCATTCGCCTGCGCGCGGCAGGGTGTCCGCTGCGCACTGCGGATCCCCGAAGCAGCCCTGCTGTCAACTCTTGAGGGTGCTATTCTTCCATCGCAGAGTAGATGTTGCCGCTCGTAGCTGTGAGCTAGGGAGGATTAGGAAAGCTGCTCTGAAGTTCTAACAGTGCTGAAAGTCACTTACACCAAGTCGCTTGTACTGGTTTCTGTCAGTAGGGAAGGAAACTGAAAAGAAAATCATTATCATGAAAGAATGCAGATATATTTGCTCTATAACTTTTTTTTTTTTTTCTTTTTCCTGTGACCATTTTTTAACAGCACCAGAGCATTGAATCCTCACTCGCTCCCCCTGGTCTCAACTCATGTCCTGTTCTCTGGCCTTGCTCCTGTGGCTGCAAAAGGGAGGTTCCTCCCATGTCCCACTGCACCAGGCTGGCTCAGTGCTGAGCGGGTAGCGCAGGACTCTGTTTTTTTGGTGCTAGGGCTTGGCAGGATGTATGGAACACAGCATGGAGCAGCCCGGGCAGGAGCCAGAGCTCCATTATACAATTACTGCCGTGCTGAGCGGGAGTGTTTCACCCGCCCGCCACAGCTGCAGGAGCCCTGGCTGCACGTGGAGCTCTCGCGGGGCACCCTCCTGCCCACCTGCGAGGGCAGGAAAGGATTCAGCGTCGGCCAGGGGCAGGGATGGGCACTGCGGAGCAGGAGGAAGAGGGCACTGACCCCGGGAATGACAAGGGGACCATGCCCTCAGCTGGGAACAGCACGGGGCCATGAGCATGCCAGGGAAGCAGGCAGGGATGGGGCAGGAGTTAGATGTGCGAATAAAAAGCTGGCAATTTACCATCTCACTTCTTGTGCTGTAACAAAACACAAGTTTCTCCCCTCTCCCGTGCTTTCTGCCCCAGGGAGGGGAAACATGATCCTGCGCGTGTAAAAGCTGCCACACCATGACAGTCTTCAGAAGAAAAGTCTCTATGTGCCAGAGCCAACCCCTTTGGAAGCCAGCAGATCAGTATGCAGCACAGCATGACGAGTAAAGAGGACCTTCCCTTCAGCTGGGAAAGGCAGCCGCTGACTGATTACCATCTTTGATGTGCAAAGTTTGCCCAATGACAGATGATCAAATTACTTATCGTTATGGCTGTTCTCCTTTGGAGAAGCCATGTGAACAACTCCAGGTGAAAAAAAATAAAATATGCTCTTCTCTTTTCTGGGTATTCCTCTCCTTGTCTTCAGGGTCTCTTATGGCCATGTCCTCAACCCATGCTGTCCTCTACTCATTTCTGGCTCCTCTCGTGAGAGCTGAGTCACTTGCAAGCACCACGCCAGGTAACTGGCAGTGTGTTTGCCCTCCCTTCTGCTCACCTCCTTGCAAAGGGGGGCTCAGGATTCAACCCCTTTCCAGCTTGTCACCTGCAGTCTTGTGAAACCAGGTGGTTTACCTGCCCCCAAAGGTTGTACCTGGCTAATGAGCCCTTACAAACAGAGTTCTTCTTTTATAGTTAGGATCATATTTCAGTGATTATACTCATGGTGCCCAGAATATCCTGAGCACTTTTCAGATGCCAGATTAAATTCTATTCCAGAGAAGTTTTGCTCCCCATCTCTCATCCTATTGTTTTCTTCCACATTATTAAACCATCACCTTTGCCTCACACCTTCCTTCAGTGATGTTTAGAATTCTTCTATTAATATGTATCCATTATCTCCATGCTTAACACTTGGTCTATCCACAAAACCCACTCACTCTCTAGTCTTTTACCTCAGACTACACAATAACCTGCCTTCTTTCCCACCTGAATTTATTTTTCAATCTTCTATCTTGCAAACTTCAGTGTTTTTTTTTTTTCTCTCTCATCATGAATAGCTCATAATCTTTAATTCATTCGTGCTTACATCTTCCTGGGAGGTGGCGCAGTCTTGCTACTCTCTGTTTTACAGCTAGAGCACTGGGAGACTGACTGACTTGCCAAGGCCACACAGGAAATAAGTGGCAAAGGGAAGAATTTCAGCTTTCCCATATCCTGAGCTAATATCACAACCAGCAAGAACCCAAAAATTCCACTCTTGTTTCCCTACATTTGAAACACTTTATTTTTCACACACTTCCTTGCAATTTCTACATTTTTTGATGGAAAAGTTAAATTAACTTTTATCTTGAAATACATTTATTTCTAAAGTAAATTGCCAAGAAAATGTCATTTTTTTTCCTTTTAATTTTGCCATTGTATGGCTTAAGGGAACATATAGGAAATACAGCTTATTTTTACAGATCCTACCCCTACCTCATTGAACTGAGCATGAAGACTCACTGATCTGTGTATAAAATGGTTTAGACCCTTAGTTAAGTTAAACAGATTAATTAATGTTAACAGGGCAATTAATAACACACTCCTGACTTCACTTCCCAACTCTGCTTTTAGGGGCAGAGTGTTCCCAAATATTCTCTGATGATTGCAGCTAGAAATTACATCATTCATGATATAATAATAAAAGAGAGTTTAACCTGCTGGCGAGCCCGGAAAAACACAAGACAGTTCCCTACTTGTGTTCACACACCGGTCTACAGGGAGCTTAGGCTCACAACTGTGAAGGCCCTGCACTGCATCTAAAACTAAATACCAACATAACACAGGCAAACCATAAAGCCAGCTGGACTCTACATCTGAGTTCGCATCATTATTTAAGGATATCCTGCTAGTTAGCGCAACAGCATCCCCTCGCTCATCTAAGCGATTCACTTTCATGTCAAAAGTGTGTTGTGATTATCAGCTCCTCTTAAGAACACTCATTTGCAATATGAACTAAGCTGCTAAGAAGCAGCCAAGGCTGAACACATGCACTGGTGACTGTCCTAGAGCACATCTCCATGAACACTGCCCTGTGACACTGAAACACAGGGAAGAAATAACTTATTTGTCTATTATACTTTTTTTTTTTTGATTGAGCACTAATATTTCAAGAATATCCATGCAATCATCCTGTAGCAGTATTCATACATATGTTTTTAATGCAACAAGCATTTTACCACAACTTTAGCAGCATGCAAGAAGACCATAAAAAAGTCAGTTTCCAATCTTCTGGTTCTCGGAAGGTACATTTACAAAGACGGGTTAATACATTTTGGGAAAGCCACTTAAGTGATGAAAAATCTTACCATGGACTTAGAAATAATGTTTGATGACCCTCAAAAGATTTTGTAAAAGAAGATGATACAGTATGGCTTAGGCTTTACCACCTTTTCCAAGCAGTCTTTGTTTGCGCTGTGGACAGGATCTTGGAGTTATCTGGAAAAAAAATTATGACGACATAAAATATGTTAGGCACTTTCCAGAAGTATAGCAAGAGACCCTTTGCTACACAAAGGATTCACAAACAAAAGAACAAGATATGAGAAGTAAGAGCTAAGGACAGGAACGGAAGAGGAAGACCAGCTTACAAAAATGAAGTTATGCAATTTCTTCATTATGTATTTTAACTTGTGACACATCCTGTCACAAAACTTAGTCACAGGCATGGATCTGGCACTCTCCTCTAAATCAGCTTTTACTTTCCTGTAGAGGAGATTATTACAGGGATCTAAGCTAATCTGAGGAGTAAAAATGTGACAGAAAGTTACATTCTGTAGCAAGCCTCAGGCTGGTACTCTGCAGAGAAGCACTTTTCTTACTCTGTTAGGAATTTCTGATGGATGAAAAGTGAACAAGGACCATCACAGAACTCTGGGATCCGATGGACTTTCTGCATTACCATTTTTCTTACATACAGGTTACTGTGTGATTCACAAGTCACACAGCGAGGTAGTCCTGCTCTCCTGTAGGTCATGTTTTTTGATTCTCAGCCTGCAAACTTGCCATGCTCAAACTATCATTGGAATAAGTGCTAGGAGACATAAAGACAAAAAAAATACACCTTTTGCACAAGCCATCAATTACTAGAGTCATAAAAAATACTATATTTCAATGGCAGAAAAATTTGGGGCCTAATTGGTGTGTATTTTAAAACATCAGTTTTTATAACATACTGAATCTGTACAATTAGGGAGCAGTTTTATTGCTCAGTGTGAATCCTGCCTCGTACCTGAAAGTTTGACCCTGCTGTTGAGCTAAATTCAGCTTTCTCTAATTATCTCATTGCCAGTCCTGGGATTACTGTCATGAGTAATCTAAGCAGGAGTTGCCCTACTAAACGTAATGAAAAATGTCAAAGGCATGGAGAGGGAAGGGAGTCGCAGGGAAGCTTTGGAAAATTCTGAAGAGTTAGCAGGGGATGTCACAAATGGCTCTTAGCTACTGATCAAAAAAACATCCAGCACATGGGAAGCAACGGAAACACAGAGGAAGGAAGCAAGTCAGAAACAATCTTGGCTTAAGAACGATCGCAGTTTTCCTATCAGTTTCAAGCCAATCATAGCGATACTTCTGGGATCAGACCTTCCCCTGACTCTGCTCAGAATAGCTGCTGTGCAAAGACGAGCCTTAGGCAGCAGCCTACGCTTCCAGCTTGGATCCCGCGCGGGACCCCCCTGCAACGCGCTGGCCCCGCCGCAGAGCGGCTTCGGGACAGACCGAGCACGTGGCAGCCGGCGGGGCAGCAGCCGCTCTCATGTCACCACCAGGGCTGGCGTCAAGCAGGGCCCTTCGCTCCCCGCAGCAACTCCAAAGGTCGCTGGAAAACATCCAGCGAAAGGACCCGGCACTCCCAGCTGCAGAGATAACACCCATTTTGCCTTCCAAGTCTTCACAGAGCGGTTACACACACAACCTTCAGCACTGCAATCCTGTTAATACAAATAAGGAGAAATTACTCACCACTGCACGAGTCCTGTAAGACTTCTGCATTTATCTATTTATTTATTTTTCAAACTGGAATTTTGTGCTTTAGGTTATACAAGTCTTTATCTTAAGTGCAGTAAGAGTTAACCCCAAGCTAGGTGAGCCTGATGATCAGTGCGATTTCCCCTGGATGGATCACAGTCCCTCAAAAACTCAGAAACTAAAGTAAGGAGGTAAAAAATGTATTTCAAAGCTTTATAGTAAAACAGTACTAACTACCTCAAACTATGATGCTTGAAGATAATCATTCACCTTAGTTTTTAAAGGCAGCTGCCCCCTAAGCTACTGAATGCCTCAACTAAGTACAACCAGAATTCATATAAATAAAACCACAGGACCTCTTTGGATGGAAGCCACAATCTTTTTCAATTGTTTTATGGAAGCAAGGTTTAAAACGATTTTATTTTTTGTCTGAAAGAATGCTGCAGAAAGTAAAAAGCCACCGGTAGTCCTAATCTACCTGCAAGACGTTTTCATGCCAAAATACTCCTAAAGCAACACTGAGAACACAGTGCCCTTCAACTAGGAGGTGGAAACGGTGCCATGGGACTTACTCGAGCAACTGATTCATACACTTAACAGCGGGGCCAAGTCTAATCAAAGCTAATCATTCAGCAAGAGCCCAGGGCTGAGAGGGCTCTAATGCCAAACAAAAAGCCCTTGCAAACTACTTGGGTTTCTAAGTGAAAAATGAACCAGCTATGCAAAAAGGTCCCTATACTGCAAAAATGTGGATCTTTTTTCTTGTCCTAGTGCTGTGATTAAAGGTAGGAAATGGGCATTAAGTTTTTGGAGCCTAAACTGTCTACTCTGAATAATTCTTCTAGGTCTAACAAATTAAACTAGATATTAATCTTGCACAAATTATACATAATATATTAATATCACCAAAAATCCTACATTTCTTAACACACCTAACATTATATTGAGTTAATGGGAAATGTGAGCAGTACGAACATTTATGACATATTTGTGGTAAATAGGAGCACATAAAGTGAAATCTATAAAAAAAGTAAAATTTTATTTTGGAAAAATAAGACCCATATTTTATCAAAAGCAAACAGTCTTTCATATTTTTAATAAAATGAGTTGCACCATGCTAAAAAAGAAAAGGCAAAACATTTTAGTTGGGTGCTGGAGTACTGAATTTTATTTTCATAAAATAAAAGATTTTAAAAGGAAGATGATGATTCAAAAATCTACATGCTATAGAAGCTACAACATGGAGAGTATGGATTTTTTTAAATAAAGAAAGGATCCATACTACTTATCTGTAAGCCAGCAGCAAAAAAAGAAGGACAGAAAATGTAGCTCAGCACAGAATCCCATTGCTCCCCAGTTACAGAAACAATTCCTGATAGTTACCATAGCCAACACAGCTGTCATTTAGGTTGGATAAGAAACTACAGTTGATAGCAGGTCAATTTTTTTTTTTCCACAAAAAGAAGCTATTCCAAACTCACACAAATATTCTGGCACCTTTCAGAAAGGCTTAGTAAATGCAACTATTTGTATAACTAAGCAGGGGGCTTATGGATCACTTACATTTAACTTGAGTCATCTAGAGATCATTTGGTTGTGTCTAGACCTCTCACCACACGGGAATGTTTTTTCTCGTTTACGAACAAACGGAAATAAACACAGGTTACCCAGCACAGCACGTCACCGACAATGCACCGAGGCCCCGCTCCCTTCTTTGTACGGAAGTGAAAAACACTGTGGGTCTCCTAACTACTACAGTTGTCTCTTGTACAAATCTGTGTAAACCCAGCTGTTAACTCCACCAGATATGCAAAAAAAAAGGGGCTCATATTTTATGGAAGAGAATCAAACCCTGTGTATTGGTGTCTCTGTTTTACATTAAGACAATCATTTCAGGGTTTTGCAGGATCAAACTAGATGATGACACTGTCCTTAAGAAAAAAAATTAATCGATTGATTACACAGTTCTATTCTTCTTCAAAAATCGTTGCACCATTTATATTCTAGCTTGAAAACAATACAGAAAATAAATGTGTGCATTCAGACTTTTTCATTTTTGCCAGAACTACAATATGAATAGGAAGAGTCTGAGGTATATAATAATATGCACACAATCCTGTTTTTTCTTTTAGATGTAAATGAAGCTTTTTTGATCATGATGTCCCAGTGAGCACCTCTAAAAATGTTTCCTTAATAACTTTTGAAGTCTTGGAAGTTTTATGCAGGTAAGTGACAAAGACCCCATAAATGTACCAACAGTGGGAAAAGCCACCCTATGGATTTGCAGTCTATTAGGCACTAGAGTATCCGCCTGCAAAAAGGCTAAACATTTAAACTGTGTGACATCCTTAAAGCGAAGCTCATGCCTTATCGATTTAAAGCTAAGTCTTCAGGAAACCAGACTTTGCTCTGGTGCCCCTTGGCCTATTTGTTTCAGTGTGCTCACAGCTAGTTAGCCAAATTGCCCTTGCAGAGCTGGAAAATTAGTCCTTGGGTCTACACATTCGGGGCTAAAAGCAAACCAACAAACAAAACCCCACATCTAGAGGTGGAGAAGTAGAATATGTGGCATGTATCAAACTCTGTTGAAAAGCTTTCTAGAAGTCTGTTTAAAAGCACTCACAAAGGATCTAAAATTTTGCATGAAAGAACTTTAAGTTTAGTATCTGTGAGCTGTCTGTGAACTCCCATTAAAATTACAGCCACAGCGAGTGCCCCTTATCTAATAAAATCCATAGACACATGGATTATATGACAATATGCACAGTATTCTCTACTAATGATATACACCAGAGCTTAACAAACTTCACTGCATTAGAAGAATGTTCAAAAGAATGAAATATTCTGTTACAAATCTAACCACATCAAATGCATTGGCATTTGTGCCCAAGGCTTTCCAGTTATTATGGCACCAATACACAACATCCCACACCAGCTTGTTAATGGAAGACTAGTCTGCCATAGCTGGGGTTTTGTGGGACTGGCTGCCGGGGTGCATATGCGTGTTGGGAGCACACACATACCTGCATGTACTCGTCCCTTCTTCATGTCTTTGGTAGAAAGATCAGTACGTGTGTTGCAAACCTCAGTTTTGTCTCACCTGTGGAGTCACTTAATGTCAAAGGGCTTTACAGAAGAAGAAAAAAGGACAAGACGTGAAGGTGTACATAAACAATATATAAAACAATATATAAACAATTTAATATCCTAGTAAGCAGAGCCCTTCTTCCATTGATATTGTCGTCACTGGGACATATTAACAAAGTGGCTATTTCTGCCAAGGAGGTTGCAATATTTATATTTAATGAAAACCCAGTGATAGCTTGTATCCGATAATTTCACTACGACAGAGATACCCAGATGCCTGCAAGGGCAAATGCAACCACTTTGTTCTTCTGGGAGTCTGCAGTATGTTAGAAGGTAAACAGAACCAAAGAGCAGAGGGAGCTCTGCCTCGCCATCCTTTTAGTACCAGCTTCCATTTCAGGGTGTAGAAAAAGAAAAGGCTTTTCTGCTAGCTAATTCACGAAACTTGGAGTGCCAACTTTCTGGGAGGAGGATGGCAGGGCTGCAAAAAAACACTTCCTTTCTTTTCTGATGGAGGGAAGACACGCACTGCACTTGCCAACCAAAGTGTTGCTGCCACTGATGTCTACAGCAAAATCCTTCTGAGCAGCAGCTCAGTGACAGACATCCTGTAATTGCCAGTGTAAATTCCTCAAAATTTCCTCCCACATATTTTGCATTATCCAAGTGAAAATAACCCGTTTTCTATTGATTTGTATGAACAGAAAACAGGCAGGGTAAACAACCAGTGCTCTGACAAGTTCTTTCTCTTTTCAAGTGGCTCTTCACTGAACTTTTATGGTATTGGAAACATCATATGGGGGTGGCAGGGAATAATAAAGCTGATGGTAAGAAAGAAGTTGGGGTCCTTATTTTCCCAGCACCATTGGAGGGAAGGACAAAGAGAGCTATGCCTCTCCAATTTCACTGCTTTTATTTATTTTTTTTTCCAAGAGTATTTATTTTAGGCTTCTGTCATGAAGAACCATTTTAAAAACAGGGTAAAAATCATCCCTAAAACTTTTTATTTGCTTGGTATCATATGAATAGGGCAAAATTCTTCATTAGAGTATTCCCCGTGACAAATAATGCCCTAGTAATTAAGGGTGGGGATTTTCATGCAGTGACTGATGATGTCCTGGAAAAAAGCCATGGCACCGTGCATTCAGAAGCTAAGCTATCTAAATCCTTGCAGACTTCATTTATGCTTTTGGGAATATAGGACAGGTGTGGCAGTTACTAAACCTGGATACTTGAGAATTCACCTCTTATTCCCAGGTGTGGGCCATTAATTCTCGCTCAGACTTGTTCAGTCCTAACAAGCCTGTTTTGAACGAGATTTTACATATACGCATATACGCACACAATACATAGCATTTTCCTTTGAATCCATTTATCTGTTGTTTTTTTAACCATTTTTTGCTATTTTTGCAGCTTCATCTTCTCTTTTATATACAGACAGAAGTAAAACACAATATTGGTCAGTGGCTGTCTAAAAATCCCCAACACAATCCTCAAATACCGAAAGAGACCTGCACACTGTATTAAGCTTAATACAACTACTGAAGAAGCTCAGCTAAATTTCAAGCCGGGCCCCAGTGAAACTCATAACAGAAGTTACATCGACTCTAACTGGAGCACTAGGTGTCAAAGCATAGCCAGAGAACATCTCAACGCACACTCATATCCTGACAAGAACTGTAAAATCCTTGTTAAAACGTAGCACTCCTTTTTTGTCAGATGCTCTTCCAAAAATCTGAACACTTCGGGGTAATGTGACACACCTAAACCTTTCTCCCAGACCTCCAGCGACACATGTATTTTTTTTTGTTTTTCAAAGTCACATACCTACAAGGCTCCTAATCCCATATTCAGACATCTGAATATAAGGTCACAGATAGGAAGTCTCAGCAATGTTACTGACTTTGAAAGGTCCTGTGGCTACTGAGCACTAACGAACATCTACCAACTTTTATTTAGTTAATTTACGTATCTAAGTATGTGCTGGAATCAGGGAATTTGCCAGGTGTGACTTGATAAACCACTGATGTGAGGCCCAAATTCCTCCCAGCACAAGGGCTAAGCATAGGCTGGGTAATGGTTTTACTCCACAACAGATTTTATCTTCAACTAAATTTTTGTGAATAGAAAGGCCTCTGAAGTTCGATCGTTAAAAAAGAAACAAGCCTAGCAACCAAAATAATACGTGAAAACATTAACCTAATAAAAATGCGCATAAACGGCTCCTTTACCTATGCATCTGTCTGAATCTAAAAGAAGACATAGAGGCAAAGCAAATAGCTGTTTGCTTGTTGGTCCTTCTCTTTCTGGGAAGCATCCCCTTTATTTTCCACGTATCACTGAATTAATAATCTCTTTCATAAAGCAGTATCATTTACTCTAGACATTGTGGTAACTTTCAGATTTTGATAACTACAGATTGGAAAAGTAGGATCGGAAGATTCAGTAAGAAGAGAATTAGGGGCTGTAAATACTTTGTTGCAAGAATTATTAGCTGCACAGAAAGAACAAAGGCAACGGATTTTTCCTGTAAATGAACTCCAGGCAGTGTTACAATAAAATGGATGTTTGCTATTAGAATAGAATGGTTCTTTTCTTTACTTAGTATTTTCTAGAACAAAAGCACTGCAACTTTCCAAGGCTATAGTGAGTCAGTGCTAGAGTTAGAAGTACAGTCTTGAAATAGCGATTACCACTAAGTATTGCTCTCCTTTCTCTTCACCTATTCACAAAAGCTGCTACTGACAAATATTCTATTAATAGCCAAGTTCTTACCACTTAAGCCATCTGGTTTCTACCAAATCCAATTGAGAAACTACTTAGAAATTCTGTGCTTTTAAAGTGCAAGCTTTTTCAAACAAATTTTAAAAATAGAGGTACTGATAAGAGGTGTTTTTTAAGAATCTGTTCTTTTTTGAAATGCATCTTTCTAACTGAACCACATTCCTGATAAATGAAACTCAGCAGCCCTTTCACTTTCTGGTGCTTTTACAACCTCAGATATACAAAATTTAGGTCTCTAACAATATTATTTTGATCTTCATGTAGGTCAATCCTGAATGCAAGAGAGATTTATTGTGAAACCAAGGTGCAAGGTCTAATACAAGAAGACAGTTTTACTATCATAAGGTAGGGGAGAACCTCTATTACAGACTCCGTATTTCTGGGGTGTCCCTGAAAGAATTGCCACCTACTTGGGGAACACAAAGAATGCGATCAGCTTCAAGAAATTCTGTCTAGTTTTGAACAAATCTATGCTGATAGCCATAGCAATGTGAGCTAACTTTTCTTTTTGCCTTTTTTTTTTTTTCCATGTCTAAGCAGACAGCAATATGCTGCTATTGCTGCTTTCTAATTATTTGTTCAATATTCTGTTATGCTGTAACTCTATTTGGATGATTACTATTAAAACACATTGGATGGTGGTGGGGAGAAGGGTGATAACAGAACTGTGTCCTTTCAGCTTCTGGATGACTTCTATGGGAAAACAGAAGGCATCATTTAGTATATTTGACTTCAAATACATTAGTACACTTTACACCACAGTCTGGCGCTGTGTCTTTTGACCTAAGGGGGGGGTCTATATATTTCCACTTGTAAAATATTAAAAAGTACTCTAAGTACACACTGTTATACAGACACATATAATTTCCTCTGCTCTAAATTACAAGAAAGCAAATGATTGAATTCTCTTCCAGAAGAATTCGAAATGTATGGATGTTAGACCAGAAGAAAACCTGCTAAATCAGCTCACATCATGTGTGAAAGGTAAACCTTCAATAGAAATGCACAAGTCTGAAGTGAAAAGCCCAGTGAAGACTAACCAGGAGGGAAATTGGGGTAAAAAAGTGAATGCTTAGAGAGAGAGAGAAAAAACAAAAGTCTTTTAAAGTGTAGATTGCAGTCCAATGTGTTTGTATGGTTTTTATTTTAGGACAAAGAATTAACTGCCCATGAAGAACAAGCAAAACACTGGAGTCAGACACAAAATAAGAATGATTGAAAAAGTGACAAAATAGTTTGTACACACTCGAAGTGGAAGGTTGCAAAGAACTTCTTAAACGTATTTGTAAGGGCTAAGGTAGCATGCTGAGCTCTGCAGGACTGTATCACTGCATATACTCACTTTCAATTTGGGGGGAACTTCAGTTAACCAGATGCAATAAAGTTCAGTATAATGTGTAAAACCTCTGGTTAACCGCACTACCCCCAAACCAATTAATCGCTAGCATGAATCGTATGTAGCGGGCAATAAAGAGGAACAGTTACCCCAAGAGACTCCTTTTCCCTTTACCTTCTGCTCCAATTCCCACAGACTGTTTCTTTTTCTAACAACCTTTCTGCCTCTAACTGATTTTCTGTAGGTTATTCGAGGATGCTGAATATCTGTGTCATTTTTATTTCAAGGAATAGAATCTTTAAAGAATCATGAGACTGGGTTAGACAGGTGAAAATAAGATACTATTAAAGGTAATAAATACTATTAGGTACAGTCTCATGGGCAGAGTGTTGCTATGGGAACCCACCAAGAAGCAGAGGGAGAGGATTCCACCCCTGGGAATGGGCCGGCTCATGATCCTGGAACCCGTCGGAACCGCACGGCTTGCACGGCTTGTGAATGAGCAGGTAAGGTGTACGTTTCCATAAGAGCAGCTGTCTGTATGTTCTCTGTGATTACTTTTAAGGCTTCTTCCATCATATTTTATTTTTGTCGCAACACTGTGGGAAGAAATGAAGTTACCTTACAAACTCTTAAGCCCAGCGTCTGATGGTTTTCATGTGACAGGATACAATGCCAACCAAGAGCCGGCGCTACTTAAGTGCACGGAATTATGTATGGGCTTTAATGTTTAAGTATCAGACTCTATGAGAAAGAGTAGATCTACATTGTATTTTCCTCAGCTTTCTTTGATGAGGATTAATGAATGGTCATAAAGTGCTCTACAATCCCAGGAAAGCACTCTAAGAGCACACACTTAACTAACTATTATAAATAGAGGATAATGTTTAATGCTTACCTGGAATTTTTGCTCTAGTTATAGATGGATGAGTCACCATTAGAGAAATTGTAACAGTTTCCACTGACAAAATACACACAAAAAAGGTTCAAACAAATACTTCACGACTGACAAAGAAACAGTATTTTTATAGCAGTGAGCTGAGTAGAACTGTTCACCCAGGCTAATCCCCCAAACACTTCTGCAAATAAAACCTCCATTGGGCCTTACAGAAACAACAGCAAAAAGCCAACACAACACCAGATAGACATAAAAATCGTGAACAAGTAATTTTATCTCCCTTACCCGGCTGTGCAGCAGTGATTAAAAATCTGACCCTTCTTTCTCGTCCTTTGCGGACATGAAGTGCCCTCACAGATGCGTCTCGGTGCTCAACAGCACACACAGAAACCTTTCATCCCTGTGCTTCAGCTAAGGCATCTTTTCCACACTACATTTTCCACATTATTCCTGAGCCTGCTCCAACCTCCATTACCTTGAACCCAGCAACTTCCCGCCCTGCCTACTGCAAACACACACACGCCGGGCACGGCCGGGCGCCCTGCACACCTCAGGAGCTATCAGCACGTTTAACGCGTGTAAAACTTAGGAGACACAACATGTATTTTTATAGAGCACGTACTCGGGCATAACTTGGGAGACACGAGCCAAACCACTTGGGAAGCTTTAAGGGCTGAAAATCCATCTCTGCAAGGAATGAGCATCAAGCAAACACCAAGGAGACCGCGCAAAGCAGTGATAGGGCCTAAGGGCGACACTGAACTCCAAGCTCCCGCTGCAGCTCAGGCTCTGTGCGTGAGGTTTTGTGCAAGAAAAGTCATTAAGAATCTATGAAATTTGGGGATCTGCGGCCCTGCCCCAGCCCCCTAGCCATGATGAGCTGATGACTCCAGGGCCTCCTGGTGTCCAGTCCCCCCGCTGCGTGGTGTGACGGGAAGAGCGGCGCCGGGCCGGGCCGGGCCGGGCCGGGCCGGGCCGGGCC
>VZSV01000008.1:7790727-7843494 GCA_013398735.1 Nothocercus julius | reverse complement strand
TCCCTGAGGCGGCGGCCGCGGCGCTGCCGCGCGACCTGCCCGTCTTCAAAGTCCCTGTGCCCCCCGTGAGGGCTGCTACGTTGTGAGAAAGGTCTGAGCTGCGAGGAATTAGCTCATCTTTTAAAAATAGCCGAGTGCGCTGTGTTTCATCAGCCAGAGCCACATCGACACCTCCGCGGTCGCCTCGTGGCGGCCGAGGCGGTTTGCGGGTCTTGCATCATCAGGGCAGCGAGGCTGCAGCTGGAAGTGTGTGTACTATCTGTTTTGAGGACGTTCTTGAGCATGTTGGGGTACTTTTCTCACGTACGTGGAAAAAGGGAAGGTTCTGAGAGAAATATAGGAAGGTAATGCAGCCCATCGTGGCAACAGATGGTAGATTTGGGCTTCCTCTTGAAAAGAAATACCCCACAGGCTCCAGGACGTGAGCTGTTACCTGCTGTCCTGGCCCTGCCGGAGCCGAGGGGCTGCGGGGCCGTGCAGAGCTTGGCACACGGGCTGGGGGATTGTGCTCCTGTTCCCTGCACAGGAGCATCTTCATTTAAATTCCCCTGAAATCAAGGAGAAAGGAGGCCACATCTTGCTGTCCAGATTTGGACTGGTTTTGCACTGGACAGGACTGCTGATTGAAGCTGTGCAGTAAAGTCACTAGCAATCAGAGTCAACAGTCACATCTCAGAGAAGCAGACAGAAGCACTTTAGATTTTTTTTTCTGCTGCTAAGTAAAATACTGGTTCAATTAACATTTTTTTTTCCCTCCCAAAAAAACACAAAAGCTTGGATTTTTTTTTCCTTTTGGAAAAGCAAAGATAATAAAGCTCTTGATTTGCCTCGGCATCTCTGTGGTCCCTGGGGAGTGCTTTCAGACCAAGAAACTTTCCTCTCCTGAGAGGACACCTCTCAGCAACCAGCTTTATGCTGTAGTGGGTGGCCAGCTGGTGCCCTGGGTGGCCAGTTGGTGGCCCAAGGAGAGAAGAAGGCAGTTTTAACTGGCCACTGGAAATGCTAACATGTGCTGGGTGGAACCAGCCCGGGGCTGCCACTGAGCTCAAGCTAATGAGCTGCTTTATGGGAACAAGATGCTAGGAAACTTGAGCAGCCTCTCCAAGGAGCTGCCTCCTGCTACGCTGGGGCTGTTGCCCCTTCGCAGCAAACAAACCTGTTTCTGGAGGGGAGCGAGCGGCTGCGGTGCCATGGCAGGACACCTGAGAAGGGAGCGCTGCGAGACCCACCTGCCTCCTCGTGCCCTTCCCCAATTACCAGCTCCCTCAGCTCAGCTTCCTCAGATCCCCCTCTGTACGTCTCCTAGCTGCAGCCTTTAAACCTCATGGCAACATTCCCTGCGTGCCCCAGGGTACCTGTTGTTGTTCAAGGATCTCCTCCTGTCTCATTGTGTCGTGTAACTGAAATTTGGCAATATAGGTCCAGCCTCCAAACAACTAGGAGAAATAAGTACTTTCCAGCATGTGCTGTTACTGCTCTTGGGTTCCCTGGGATGCAGCAGAGTTAGTACTACTTGCTTTGTATAAATACCCATTGGAGTAGGACTGGCACCCAGGTATCTCAGGCTAAATAGGAACCTGCCTGCCCAAAGGAACATTTATTAAATACAGAATGGATCTGCTGCAGTAGGAAGAGGCGAGGAAAATCCATTCCAGAACAGCCTGTCCTTCGTGGCCAGAGCACTTACTGGAGAGGCAAGACACCCTGGTTCATCGTCTTTGCCAAGATCCACGTACTGCCCAACTAAGAACTCATTTCGAGTAGTCCATTAAAATTTGACTTAATGGAACAAATCCTTTTCCTTTGAATTACAGGGGAATTTGATAGAGATCTTACACAATTTTTAAAGCAATATTAAATAGTTTTGATAGCACAGAGAGAAGTAACATGTGGAACCTGGTGATGTAAAGAAACTTGTTAAAGTTTGGGTGAGGTGCCTTCAGGTGCAAAATCCACCCTTTCCTCTGTAGTATCGCATGAAGAACAAAACAGCAGTTAGTGAAAATGGTATTTTTCACATGTGTTACTTAACTGGGCTGTCCAGGCAAAGTTAACAAAGACTGTAATTTGTTGAAATAGAGGAGATAGGAAAGTGTCCTGTCCAACTTCAATAACATCCCAGAAATTAGTGAAAAGGTTTGGTTGTCATAGTCAGAGATGATCTAACAAAGCCATATGCTATTTGAGGGCTAGAGAAATGCTATATTTAGAAATGTAGCAGACAAAGCCAGAAGAACAAATAGTTGCATCTTGACTTTAAAAATGTCCAAGCCATCACACATGCAGCTGCTGTGGCCGGTCCTGCAGATGCAGTATTTGTGTGCACAGATGCCTTGTCAGTGGTACGATCTGGATTGCTTCCTCAGAAGGCGAGATACATGTGGGGTTTGCAAAAGTTTCTTTAAGAGCTGAAATTAGGAAAGTGTTAAATGCAAGGATTAAGCAAGTACATGTGCAGACTTAGCTATATGAATGTCTTGATGAGCTCCTCCTGCCCTGCAGTATTACTCCTAACGAAGAGATACAGGCTTGTTAGGAGGTGGGTGGGTGAACTCGGGTCTTCCTCACTTGACTGAAGTAAAAAGACTCTTGACAGAATTTGGAATAACACTCAGCACAAACTGTTAGGCCTTTCTGTGATTTTTACTGCACTCTGCATCTTGTTCTGGCTTGTTCCGTTTATGAAAAAAAATTGTAATTGACCCACACAACAAAATTTTAAACTCTTTAATGATAGATATCATTGGCAGAAGATGAAGTGGCAACTCAGGCTGCTGAGAACAAACAAACAAACAAACAAGGACAGCAAACAGCTGATAAGCTGATAAGCACCTGAGTGTGAAATAACCACACAGCCACACAGCAGTTCATTACCCACATCTCTCCATACCGACTCGTTAACTAGGCACAGGACTGGGATGATCCATGTCTTGGGGTGTTCCTGACGTAACCTGCAAGCTGCAGGCTGGACCTCTCTCACCCTGGGCCACTGGCATCGCCTACCACTAACAATCCTCACTTGTCCTCTCTGTACGTCCTTTTTGCTGGAGCTGTAGGTAGGCCCTTGGAGCTCAGGAGAACCTTCTTGGCCGTCCTGTCTTCTCTCTCAACCTTTGACTTGCTTGTGGTTGAAGGGCTTCTTTTACTGTCACTGGCACGGGTTTCAGGGCACACACGCAGCAGCACTAATATCAACCTTTTTCTGCTTTGTGTTTTGATATTAAATATATACGCTCAGAAAGAATATATATTAAATCACTTTGAAATTCAACATGGAAAATATTTTTGTGCAATTCTTGTTCATTAGCTTTGATGAAATAGTTTTTCCACTCAGTACTTAAAGCACTGTCATGAATCTGGACATAATTTTCAAAAACCCCAAACCTGGTGAAACAATCTTAGAAGGCAGTTGGTAAAAGCACTGGAAGATGCTGTAAGATGTAGGAGAAAAGGTGGATGGTCGGAGCACATTCTCCAGAGAGACCAAAGAGGAATTTGTCTGTGCATACGTGCAGACAGATACTCTGAAGAGGACAAGGATCAAGTATTCCTGTTGGCCAAGAGTCAGGCTTTTAATAGGTTTAAGCTGTAGAAGGCAAAACTCAGTCTAGAAATTAAGAAAATTATATAACTGGAGGAAAAGTTAGACAGTGAAACCTGTTGCCAAGACAGAGGTTGTGAAACTGGAGATTTTCAAGGCTAGGCTAGACACCCATCCATCAGGGATGGCTTTGGAATAACTGAGTAAATCCAGTGAACAATGCAGACAGCTTGACTAGATGACCCAGTAACAGTCCCTTCCAATCCAAATACATTTGAGAGACTTCTGAAATCTCCCAGAAACTGGCAACTTCTCTATTTTCAGCATAGCAGAAATGTGTTACTGCCAGCTGAACCATCACTACCTTGTGCTGAAGCCTGTGATGTACCAGATTGCAGCTGAATCCAGCACCTTTAATAGTATTTTTTTTTTTCTCTGCTAGGTTCAACTTGTCCTTGATCCATGTGAAGACCTGTTGGAAACTCATTCTAGAAACTTGAAGATTTTCAGTGTCCTAATAAATTCTGTTGTGTTAAAGAAGAGCCTGTCCAAATGAGCAAGACATCCCAGCAGAACACATCGACAGATGCGAACGGAGTAAGTGTGATTCACAGCCAAGCACACGCCAGTGGTTTGCAGCAGGTTCCCCAGCTGGTGCCTGTGAGTCCTGGTGGCGGAGGCAAAGCTGTGCCTCCGAGCAAGCAGGGGAAGAAGAATTCCTTTGTGGATAGGAACAGCGATGAGTATCGCCAGCGCAGAGAGCGCAACAACATGGCAGTGAAGAAGAGCCGGTTAAAGAGCAAGCAAAAAGCACAAGACACGCTGCAGAGGGTCAACCAGCTCAAGGAAGAAAATGAACGTTTAGAGGCAAAAATTAAGCTCCTGACCAAGGAGCTGAGCGTACTGAAAGACTTGTTCCTGGAGCACGCACACAATCTTGCAGACAATGTGCAACCTGTTGGCACTGAAACCACCACGACAAATCCAGAAAGCAACGCACAGTAGACATGGTCATGAAACGAACTCCAGAGGTACAGCTTGTCTGTGCTGCCCATGCAGTGACCGAGCAAAAACTGTTCTTTTGACCATTATTTTGTGGAGATTCTCTTTTTAGGTTTAACACTGAAGATTTGATACAACTAAAGCATAATTTTAGAGTACTTGTTTTAAAGTGTTAAATATTTTTCTTCTCTATAAAGTTTGGCTAATAAATGCAGATAATATAAATTCACAGTCAACAAGGAGCTTAATATTAGAACAATAGCATTTCCACGAAACGTTCACTTACCTTCTTATATTTTGCATAATGAGAGGAATCCAGCAGGATGGTTCACTGCAGTATCAGTGATAATTGGATGAAATGTTATTTTAAGTACCTTTTAATGTATTTAAGCTTTTTTTTTTTCCATTACATATTACAAAACTGCAAAGGCCATAGAGTTTGCTTTTTGTTTGGTGGACTACTTTGTGTAGAGCAAGCCCTGTAAAGCACCATTTAGGTCCTTCTTACCCTGCTGTAGTTAGTGGGGAGGGTGTAGTACTAGTGAGCTGGGATGCTTACGGATGTTTTCCAGAAAAATAGCAATATACTATGATGACGTATAGAGGCAGGTGGCCTCTCAACTGCAGATCATAGTCTGTGGTGTCGTGTATAAAGGGTAAAATAGCACACTGAGAAAGCCTTTCAAGCCTATGTTCATATACTGTTCACATAGTGACTCTGGGGCCTTAAGACAACATGATTTTGGTTTTCAGAAAATGTCAAAATGCTACCAGAAAAGCGTGCTCTGCAAAACTGCATTTTTGCCAAGGTGGTGTCAGGGAGAACATGCAGCTTGGAGAAGCCATGAAGGGGGGAACAAGGCACCGGCGCCATCAGAATAGATGGATTACTGCTCACTGGCACTCGGTGCCATTTTCATGGTTGTTCAGGTCTGCAATGAAGATCTTACAGAAATCCAAAGCAATTTTAAAAGTAAATGGCTCTGGTCTGAATAATTGATTCAGCAAAACTTCTATAGCCATCATAGAGTTGTGTGAAGGAGTATCTTCAGTCTTGTCTTATTTTCATAGAATGTTTTCTATAGCAATTTTTAAATGCTAGTGATAAGTCTTTGCCATGATCCGTAATGCAGTGGTATGTACTATACTGAGGATTTAAACAATAAAAGTAAAGCAGGAAGTTTGATGTAACCTTAATTTATTTTCATTTTAAAATATTTCATTGATGGTATGGTTGTGTTTCATTTAACCTGTGTGTCTGCCTAGTAGACTATTACACTGTCTTAATTTCCCTCCCACACTACCTTTTTCCATAGATTATTTTGTAGGATGCTTGTTGCATTGTATCTATACTTAGGAAGAGAACTTGGATAATAGCTCTGTGAAGATGCTGTTAGAAAATAAAGCCTCCAAAAGTTCATTTTGACAATTACACCTGGAAGACTCTTACAGCGTATTTTCGATTCTGGTAGTCTTCTTACAAAGATGTGTTTTTGTTTTTTAGCTGCTGCTTAAGTAGCTAATAAAAACATTTTGCCTCTAAAATGCTGGCCTTATTTTTCCCACTTCTTTTCCCTTTCCATCAAAGACAGAAGTATCTACCTCAGATAGGCAACTTCTTTGAGAAATCAGTGAGATGGATTGCGTCCGTTCCTGTCCTCCCCTCAGGTTTTTACTCAGTGGAAAGAAAGTCAGATGCTTATTACAGCTTGGGCTGAAGTCCCAATTTTGTGCACACACATACACAAAAAGTAATTTAAGAGCTGCATCTACCTTTCCTGGAAGGATATTGCACTGAAAAGGTTACGACTGGAGAAAATAAAAAAGACACAGAGAAAAGATGACCTGAAAAACACCAACATTGGTGTGAAAGGCAGGAGCTCAGCTCATCCCTGCTCATTTCCTCTGAATCAGGGCTCTGCAGCTCTGCTCTCCTGCTGCTGATGTGATAGGTTAATGTTGGATGAGCTCCTGATAAGCAGGACCGAGGCTCCAAGTCTCTCTTCTCATTTTAGTGAAATGAGCCATCTCTAGAGCAATGATTTCTCATACCTCCACTGGGAATAGAAGTCTTTCTGATGGAAATGCAGGAACTCCTGCAGCTCCGGGCGTGCTAAATTTTCCCCTTGTTACTCCTGACAGTATTGATTCCAATTCCCTCTGCTAAAAAAAGCACCTCCGCATGATGAGAAGTCATCTGTTTGCACAGTGCCTTTTCTGGCATAGCAGTCCTGCCCCGCGCCTGGGGAGCAGGCAGGCTCGGCACCGCACGGCCCCTGCACTACAGAAGGTTCGTCCCCGCTGCTCCAAGACTAAACAACCGATGCTAAATCTCCCGTCCGTGGGGGGCAGGTTGCACGGCAGGCACGAGTCTGGTGCTGTACAGCCCCTGCCGCCTCCGGGCAGGCGCGCGGAGGGGACGTTTTCCCTCCTGACGGCAGCACAGCCTGGCTGCCTGCAGAATGTCTCAAAGCAGCAGCTCCTTCCTAAGCCAAGGATGGAGCAAGGCACCTACATAAGAATGAGGGGCAAACGCACGGGGGGTTTCACCCGGCACCCCATTCCCCTTCTCCTCCCTCCCAGTAAAGCAACTTGCCTGCTCTGCAACATCCAGGAGCACTAGGAGGCTCTGCCACGTTCCTTATACCCCCAGCTGCAGCAGCGCAATCCGCTGAGCAGATAAATCCGGAGAGCATCTGGCCCCAAGGAGCTGGAACAATTTAAATATATCAGTTTAGAAGTGATTTGGGCCTTTTTAAATACACAGCCTTGCTCAGCATAATGCTCTCTCTCAGTTATTTTGGTGCACCAATATTTGAGTGTGTTTGCGGGACGGAGACAAGGCATTTGGGAAAACACGATACCTAACAGCCTAAGAACACCTACTGAAGCCAAAAAGAGTCTGTCATAACCTGTCTCCCCACACATACACTAATACATTTTAAGTGCATTAAATATCATTTTGCCTTTTTTTAAAGACATGCTTTCCTACTGCCTGCCCTACAGATGCTAATTTAGAAAAAAAAATTCTAATTCTTTTTTTGCTTTAAGTGGATAAAAAATTACCATAATTATAGAACAGAGCTCTAGAAGGAAGGATAAATTTTATAGTCACTGGCCTGGATATGAAGGAGAAATTGGAGACAGGGTAGCATCCCAGGCTGCAACACATCCCTTCTCGTTACCCGCGCGCGTTTTCCCTGCAGAGCTCCTCGCAGCTTGGGTTGGCTGGTACATGTCGAAGCAGAACCAGTTCTGCCTCCTGCCGTTGCCAGATTGCTCGACCTGTTTTGCAGCAGTGGAGACCAATATTTGCCAAGATTAATCATAGGCAGGGAAAGGCCCATTAACTAGACGTGGGTTACAGCTCAACTGAAACAATTCCAAAACTCCTTTTTTTTTTAAATCTGTGAGGTGTTACTTCAAAATAGTAACACTATCGAACCAAGGTAACTGCGGGTTTCAGAGCGCCCAAAGCGGAGCGCGATCCCAAGGGTGTGTTCCGAGGGAAGGAGGCTGAGGCTGCCAGCGCCGTCTTGCGCTGAGCAAACCTCCAGATTCAGGAGGGAGCTGGGCCCGGAGCAGCGCTGGGAGGTTTCCGTGTTCACACGTCTGCAAGGGGACCGGGGCTGCCTCGTGCCTTTTGCACAAGTGCTGCAGCTCTTCAGTCGCCGCAACAGGGAACATGAGCCAAGTCACGGGTAAAACCTGCTCCCCTCACACTCTCCCCCTGCACCCTTCCTCCGCAGTCAGGACCTCCCTTACTTACCTCTTGCAAAGCACAGCCGGGTAACTGCTGCGGGGTCAGGGGAAAAGTAGATCCCTTTTTTAAAGTGACATCAAACACAAGGAATTAAGTCCCCTGGATTATTTCACAACGTTACTCCTTTAGTCTCCACTACGCAAAGTCTCCTACTTGGCAGTGGGTCACTTAGTAGTTAGGAGCAAAGAACCATACAGAGCACGTTCAGTTGCACTGAGCGCAGTTGTGATGCGTTCATAAAGTAGGCAAAATTATTTTGATGCAGTTAAAGCAACTAGGGCTATTTTATGATGCAAGAAATGTATTTATTTTCCTGCAGGATGATGAATACTTAGAATAAATACAGTAAAGAAAGGCTTCTCTAGGTAATTTGATTCTTGCATGAATGGAAAAATCATTCTGTGATTATTATTAATATAGATGTTGTGCATCCAAATAAAATATATGTGATTTAATTCTACACCAGCTGACACTGGATGTTTAGTAAGAACTCTCTCACTCTGCACAGCATATCCTGCTGAAGGACTCTGAGCCCTGCACCAAAAATACTCTCTCCTTGCAATTTTTACAACTCTCCTGAACACCACAGTAACCTACATTTTAAGGGAAACGTAGATGCACAAATTGAATAGTCCGTGGGCTGTGTGTGAAGGATCAGCACACTCACTACCCAGGGCAGAACAAACTGGCTAACGAAGGGTCAAAGTTTCCAGAGCACGAATTGGTAGAAAGGTCAGATAAAGAAGCAGGAATAGGGAGCATAAGAGCATAATGAACACGAAGTTGAGAGCACAAATGATGCCAAGGATAAATTTTAATAAAAATCTGATTTTGCTTATTCCATCAACACTGAAATAAGATCCATGAGAAAGATATGTGTCATGATGGCCTCTGAGAACAGCTGAGATTTTTACTTTCTTTTCTGTGATATTTGTACTGAAGGACTTGTTAGACTGCTACAAATGTTGACAGCATTCAGATAATCCATTTGGTATTTTAAAGAGTCCTTATCATCAAAATTGAGATTTTAATGGAAGAAAGATGAGCTGAGATTTGGGAGGCGTATAAGCCCTGCTGACAATGCAGCAGGGTTATTTAGCTGGCACTTCATAATGTAAACTGCTGATTGCAAGTAGCAACATTTGCGTTACCTGGATATCCAGAGCCAAAGCCTTCTGCCTTCATTTTTACTGAATGATTCATTTCAGCTAATAGCCTACCTGCTTCTCTTGATATTAAGAATTAGATGCACTTTATGTGCTGCTACGTTAAATCAGAACGATGACTGATTAGCGTGAGACAGTAAGTACCATCCTGACGTTTACTGCTTTTGGCTGGACCATCAGTCAAATGACTTGGCACCGCTCCGGCCCTCTGCCATGAAAGCCTCTATTTCTTCCACGGTACGTGGGACGCACGTCAGCAGCTCCATTCCTGTGGCCGTCACTGCAATGTCGTCCTCGATTCGGACCTGTCACAGAGAACACGCGGTTACCGACCCATCCTGGCCAGCGGGGAGCGGCCAAAGAAACGTTTCCCCGGACTCGCCGCCAGCGTCACCAGCGCACGGCTTGCCAGGGACAGGCCTTACAAATCACATTCCCTTTCCTCTAAATGTGATTAACTGTCCAAGTAGGAGCTGTGACATGAAAGAGCCTTTAGTGGACAATCTAAATGCAGAATTTTGAGCTGATGAGAAAGTCCGAGGCAGGTCAGACATCCATTTTAAAATACAATCACTGTGTTTTCAATCATGCAAGAGAAAAGCCTATCCTCTCAGTTTTTCCAGCTCTTGTTCTGTTAAAATGAAAAGTATGCTCCATTTCTGTTTGACTCTAATCTCTTCTTACTAGTAAATGTGCCTACATAGTCATTTCCCGTTATCTTATCAGAAAAATGTTAGTAAGTCGCTAAGCTGCAATAAGAGCGATTTTAGCAAGGTGTAAATCCAAGAGAACACAAACTCTGGGGACTCCCACCTTACAGTTGCTCTAATTGTTTCTGACCTCTTGACATTTTCAGCTAAAAATAAAGCTGGTTAACATTTGTACCTCTGATTGCAAAATAATCCATTTGTTCAAACAAAGTGAGTCATCCAGTCCTTATTAAACTGTTTAATGATGTCTTTGCCAGGTTATTTCTTCTACTTGGTATCAAGTTAAATGTATTATAAAGCAGAATTAAACAAACTCCACCGAGTTCACCCATTTGATTTGGACAGCTGGGCAGTCGAAAGCTGCAGGTCTCCTTGTGCTCAGTCTGTCCCGCCAGGCCCACGCGCTGCGAGGGGCAGCGCGATGGGTCTCTGCACTCCAGCCACTTTCAGCAGGGGCCGTTTTGAGCCTTTGCTTTGAATTTGGCCACCTGAATGAGTAACAAGCCCAGGATTCACCGCCACTGCGAAGGTTGATTTGGGACTGGCTCCGGGAGCGCGCGGGACAAGGCGGGCCCCGCTGACGGCGTGGGCTGCGCTGTGCCCGCACCGGCTCTGGCAGCCGCTCCACGCGGGCCATGGGACGCGGCTGGAGGCCCACAGGACCTCCCTGACCCCTCCGGGGAATCTGAACGTCCTCCTGCCTGCAGAGAGCGGGAACGGGAAGACTCGCTGCTCCTGGCGCGCACGCTGCCTGTGCCTAACGGGAGCACGAGCGCCAAGGACAGCTTTGCAGGGAGGGGCAGAGCTTCTGCCCACCCGATGCACGCTCACCGGCTTCGCGCGGGCCCCACCTCGCCGGGCAAGACGCCTCTTCAGAGCACCTGAAAACCTCCCCTCCAGGAGAGCCCGGCCTTTGGTCTTTCTTGTCCGCTGTCCAAATGGACAAAAGATGCTGGCCCTGCCTGGCAGGGCTCGCTGACGCAGGGCTGCTGTCCCCGGGGGGGACCGTGTTAGGAAACCGGCGCTCAGAGCTGTCCCTCTTTCGGGCTTTGTTCGGCACTGCTCCTTCCAGGGCTCCGCAAAGGGGCTGGAACCAGCGCAGCTTAAAGCGACAGCAAAGGGGGGTGCGAGGCCTCCGGCCGCTTCGGGGGCTCTCCGCAAACACCTCGGGGACACTTTGCTCTTCCTGCACACAATGGCACTTTTCAGAAGCCCTCCGGCAGCAGCGAAGTGGCCGGGCAGGTCAGCCCTGTGCTACGATGTCTGTTTCTTATCAAGGGCAGCGTTGGGGTCTCTCTGGATATTGGGGATTGCGCAGGGGCCGGGAGCCGCGGGCCGGGCTCCGCGCGGGCACAGCCCGGGGCAGCACAGGGGTTAAACGCTCCCGTCAGCCTCACAGACGGCCCCGCACTTTGTCCTCACTGACGAACACAGTCATGCTCCCCAGGGCCTCCTGGGTTATCTTCCAAGAGAAGGGGGTTGTAGCACTCATTCACTTCTTTTGGATGATGATTTATATGTAAAAAGCTTTTGCGAGCTGAGAAACAGCGCTGGCCAATTAAGCAGTCCAGATTAGCTCTGTGACAGACCCCAGATGTGATTAGCAAAGACCGCTGGGGACACGTCTCCTTATTTGAAGCCGCTGGTCATTTCTCGAGCGTGGCTGGGGAAAGCAGAAGACCCGCTGGGGCAACGACGTGAGGATGTGGTCCGCACGTGCCAGCGCACAAAATAAATTAGCCCACGCGCTTGAAGGACTTTGCAGGAGTGGGGAGGCAGCTGCCACCTGGCCGCTCCTGCGTCCCGCCGGCCGGGAACGCCGCGCCACTGCGCGCAGGGGCCGGCAGGCCCCGCGCCGCTCGGGGACTCCATCCCATCCTGCCAGGCTTCCCCCTCCTCGTGCAGCAGGAAGCCCTCGCGCCAGGCACGCGTTACTTCAAAGGCCCACACATAAACATTTATAAGAGAGGATCCAGATTTGTGGGGTGAGGCCGTGCATTTCATTAGATAAACTGACATGACTGGAAGCAGCAGCTCGAGACACCCAATCCCTTCATTAAAGCTCAGAAAGCAGCAATGAGCTACCAGCTAAACGCAGGCTGGAAACAACTGCTCTTAGTTTAACCTATGTTAATTAGACAACCTAAGAGAAAAGGGCTAAGGGAAGCTTTTAAGAAAATAAGAGATGTTTTGGAGTTGCCTATAACTATCACTCCACTTGCAACAACTTTAAAGAAAGCTATATATTTATTTCATCATGACAACTGCTTTTCTGTAAAAACTTTTCCAAAATATGCTTCAAGTAGTGTTAATACTGCTGTATAAAATGAAATGTTAGAAAGCAGATGAGCGTTATTACATTTATTGCCTAGTAAACCACTTCACAACACACATTCTCCACAAGGCCTAGAAACAAGGCTCAGCCTATTCCAAAGCTCAGTACGAATGAAGACAACTGTGTGGCTCTGTGAGCCAAAGGCAGAGGCAATCCTTTCATAGATGTAAAGGGGAAATATTTTCTGCTTTTTATTTGGTTTATTCTTTGTTCCTGAATAAGGAGGGTCTTATTATTTTAAAAAAATTGTACGCTACTATTAGCATAGTATAATAATATTGAAGCAAGCGAGAAGCAGCGAAGGAAACCTTGTGTTTTTGCTCGTTCTTCTTTCCCTTGCAGCTTTCACCACCTCTTTACAGCTAGCACGGAGCAGCATAAGTTACGGTACATGGCTACGGTCACTGTTTTTGGAACAAACGTTTCTGTGAATTCATCAGTGAATTCACAGAAATCCACTGTGTGGACAGTCTTCCTCAGAACTACAGTGGTGCTACTTTGTTAGGCTAAATTCATTTTTGAAGTGAATTAAACTAAAACAAATTAACATCACTTTAATTAGTGCTGAGCTCTGCAGAGGGAAAAGGCGTATTTATTTCCATTTTTAGAATAGATTTTTCTTTTAAACTTAAATCCCATGAAGCAAGATTGGACACGACATTAGTGAACTCTTCAGCTAGAACTGATACCAATACTAACACTCTACTGTCCTTATGCAACAGTGGAAATATTGGTCTATGATTTTTTAAAATCATGTAGAAGAAGTTTTCTGATGTATACTTGAGAGAAATAATCATTAAATCTAGATAAATTAAAATGAACCAGAATGCAGATAGCTAAGCACTATGAATAGCACAAGCGACATCTTCTACTTAATTAGGATGAAGTTGGAACCATGAAGATGATCAAATACATTTTGGTCACATTGTAATTCAGCTTTTTTTTTTTTTTTTGTAGAACTCAGATGTGCTTCAGTTTCAGACTTTGCTTGAAGTCTTTTCCTGGACAAGATCAAGTGAGAACATCTGGCTCAGAGTGTGTACATATTATTATTTTTCTTCTAAGTAAAATGTATTGTTCACAGGGGGATCAGAGATTCGGATTTTTGCTCAATCCTTTTTGGGCAGCTCCCCCTTTCAGCAAAGTTTGTTGGCCAGTGCTGCTTGCAACTCATCCTTAAAGGAAGCTAACCAAAAACAGGGGGGAAAGTCAGACGTTGTAGGAAACCTCTGGAGCAAACGCGCCTGATGCAGCAGCTCCTTCCCACGGCGGCGCCCGCGGCTCTTGCTCCGCTTGCGCGCCAGGATCGCGGCCCTGATAACGAAGGAGCACAGGGACAGATAACGGCCCAAGCCTCGGTGCTGAATTAAACCCCGCAGAGGGCAAAGTCCCTGGGCTCTCGATAAGATTGTGCTGGCGGATCGGGCGGCCGCGTCGGGCCTGGCCATTGCTGGGCTATAGCAACGAGTTAGTTGGTGGTAGCAGCAAATCCCTAATGAGTGATTTTTCTTACCAGAAAATCACCACCGGTGCCAGTAACGGCTCGCTGTGTGGGGCCTGAGCAGAGGAGCCAGGTAAGGGACGGAGCATCCCAGCTGCCTGCGTTATCTCCCTGGTGTGCGAATCCCAAAGAGCCTCACGGCACCCTTTGGATGCCGGCGCCAAGAAAACGCAACCTGCTGGAAGCTGCCGAGCACACGGCTTGGGTGGCGGCTTTGAAGGGGAAGAGCGCTCCGGAGGGCGCGGAGGATGGGGCTGCTGCCCGGACACGGCAGACGTCCGAGCAGAAGCGGCCGCTCGGCTCCTCTCTGGAGCCGCCTGGAGCAGAGGCCTCCCGAGGAGCACGGGCCCTGCCTTTGCAAAGCAGGGAGGGCTTTGTGCTCACAGGCGTCGCGCCCCCCGGGCAGGACTCCAGCAAGAACAGTCGCTCCCGCTTTTCTCTGATGCCACCCTGGCCTGAACAGCACAAGGCAGGAGCGCCTGCCCGGCCTGGGGCTGACAGGAAGCTACCTCTGGAATACCAGTCTCAGGCTCCAATTTCACAACACACGTTTTGCACATAGACAGAACAGCTACCTGGCATGTAATAGCACGGTGTTGACAGGATATATCTCAATCAATGGAAAAAACACGTATCTTTTGTTAATTGGATAAGCCAGGTTTAAAACTGCATTTAAAACAACCCAGCCCTTCATATTGCCTGCAGGGTCAAAGGGCCCAAGGTGCTAACCGAGGTACAGCCGTACGGGCAACGCTTACAAATTTCAAAATATTTCCTCCCAAGTCAGCAGTAAGGACAAGGCGGCAGAAGAGCGCCCGGGCGAGGGTTACTCACCCCGCCGAAGCCTCTGAAGCGCTGCAGGACGTCGCTGTTGATGAAACACGACTGCGCGGGCTCGCTCAGCGCCTGCTCCAGGAGGTGCTCGATGAAGTAGATGCCCGGCTCGATGGTGAGCACCATGCCCGGCTCCAGCGTGCGGGCCGTGCGCAGGCTCCGCAGCCCCGGCTCGTCGATGCGCTCGACGCCCTGCAGAGAAACAGCGGTCAGGACGGCAGGACCCCAGGCCGCATCCGACCCTCCTTCGCATCCCTCCCGCGCCGACAGCTCCGCAAGAGGCTGAGGACGCGAGGCCTGACCGCAGCTCTGCTGCAGTTACCTCTGTCTCTTCATTCTTATTCTGCTTTCACATACCGCAATCACTGGCTTTAAACTTAACTGCCAAACTGCTTTTGCACTGTAGAAATTTAGAGATACTTAGTACTGTCACTCTTTACCATGTGACAAATATTTCTTTAGAGGAAAAAAAAAAACTTTCTTTTTCTCTGTAGCTTCCCTTACAAAGTTCAGTCTAATATTCTAAGGGATCTGCAAGTCTTCAAATGCACCCTCTGCATGATGTCTGAAATGGCCAAACTATGCAGTGGAGCACAGCTTCTCCACAGATACGCAAATGCTTATTCTCACTGCATGTTATTAAAATCATACATTTATAATCTTGATTCAGGAGCAATAAGTCTACACATGAGCTCATAAAAGCAGCCCATTTAGAAGTAAACTTTTGTCAGATTCAGACTTTCAGGCAACATGGTGCTGACTGATATTATTAAAAAATAAGTCAAAACAAGTCCCAACTAGCAAAACATTCTCTTCTTCCCAAAAGCTGGTAAAGTAAAATGATATATGAGGACGTGTTTAGTCAAGGAATTAGAAACATTGCAAAGACTAGTTCAGGATATTAATTTTCTTCCCCCCAAACATGCCAGGTATTGCAACATCTGAATAAATATATCTTAATCCCATTAGCTTTTAGAAAATCCTTTGCAACTGTAGCATAATTTCATCAACAAAACAGGATGACCAGTAAACAGGCCGGGGGCCGCCAGCCTGCAGCGTGTACGCACGTTTCGCTGCGTGCATGGAAACCCGTCCGTGCAGCCAGCGAGTTAAAGGCCAGCAGGTTGGCAAGATCAACATCATTTCCCGAAAACACTGGTCTCCGGGAGGCTCTTAGGGCCAAAGTCACAGTTATTTTCCTTGCCCACAGGAGGGAGACTCCTTTCGGAAACCCCAGAACCGTGGTTGGTACCAGGGGAGGAAACCCTTCAGCCGTGCTTCAATTCCTAGCGCATCGCTCCCTCCCCAAAGCGTGCACAAGCCCACGGCAGTATTTGCTCCCGAAAGTGCTTGCGGACAGGAGAAAACACACTTCACTTGCAATCGCATTCCCCACGCCCTTTGTGCTACCCCAGGTATCCTGGTTTCTTTACTATCCCCCAGAGAGCTTATTCTGCTCCAGTGCACGACATCCTGCAGGCGCCAAGGGTTTGGAGTTAACCGGCTGGGACACTTTGCAGAGATGTTTGCAGCTCTTGCAAACCAGGCCAGTGGGATTCACCAGCTCTTCTGACAGTTTGCATTGCATATTTGATACATTTTACTCATACGTTTGATCTGAGTTTTTTCCACAGGATTTCAAGATTATTTTTTCTACTACACTGAAATTGGAGATCATGATTTTGCCTTACTAAAGTAAGGAAACAAGAATACTCTGATATTAACCGAGGCACTATGCAGTCATATTCTTATCAAAAATGAAAGGGAATCAATATATTTCTACATTTGAAACAATAACTGTGCTGAAATGGAGCAATTTTTCTTTTTGCTGCTGCCCCATGGGGTTTGGCATCTCTCACATTCATTGTAATGCGTAAAGGAAATGAGGGCATCCAATCTTGTGGATTAATCTCTCCATGAGCTGTAAACAATTAGATTAGTGTCTGGACCTTTTGGCGTCGTGCCAAGTATCTATCGGCTGCTTTACAACAAACAACCCCTATCTGGCTTTTAAGTACGCTTCTCTTCAGCGCTATTTGTGAGCTGGGCTCTTAGGCGGTCACTCCAAGACAGCTGCAAGAGGGGTTAATGCAGAGTGAGGCAAACAACGGCAGGCGGCCACGGGGGCAGCGCCGGCACCAAACGTTCCTTGCTTCTGCTTGAAACAAGTGAGGTTCAACACCAGGTGTGACGATCAAGTCACACATACCTAGGTACAGCCGTAAGTAACGCACAGAGGTCTGGCCTGGGCTGCTCGTGGTCCGATTCAGTGCTTCATCCGAGCAAGGGGAAAAGCCCGTGGAGTCACCCCTGGAAACCTCTTTCAAAAGCCTGGTCTCCTTCTGCAACCAGTGATGAAGGACAGGGTCTCCGGGGCACCCAAATATCCCGGCTCCCCCAAAAGAAGGATTTTAACTCCTCTAGAAGCTATTTAGAAATAAGCAGTCCTGACTCGGCTCTAGGTTGTGTCAACATTGGCTTCACCTCCAAGCTTCTGGACTTTGGGGACACAGAAGTCCCTATGGAAATGTTAGTGGCTGCATTTCTTGCAAAACAGTGTCTTCAGAGACACTAAGGTAACGCTGGCCTGCGTTTCGAAGCGGCTGCCGGCCGGAGAGCTGCCTTAGCGGGGCCAGCAGGGCGTTGGTGCGAGGCGTCCGCACGCGCCACGGCCACGGCCTCTGCTCTGCAAGGAGGCCACTTCCCTATGCTTGCAGCTAAACTACTAATGCCTCAACTCCAGCAATAACCATCTCATTGTTTTGTAGTTAGATGAAGAGCAAAAATTTGCACACTGGAGCAGCAGTTTGTTGCTATAATTGCTGCATCCTGGAGGCCTGGCCATTGATGAGGACCCTGTTGCACTCAGCGGCGTACAAGCATAAGCAGCTGGAGCTTTGTCTCAGAAAATAATAATCTAGAAAGCGTTATCACCTGGGCATATACAAAGAGACTCCCGGTGATATTTTGGAAAAATTGCTTTTCAAAGAGCTGCTTATTTTCCTGTATATTGCAGCAGTAACCTACATGCAAAAGGGTTTTCTAAGCCTAGTTTGATTTGGAGGTTCTGCTCCCATGTTCAAGCAGAGCCACTCGTGCAGGAAGCCCAGATGTACGACACTGTCATTTGTGACTGTACTGCTGCCAAGAACATCAGCCTCCAATTAATGGTTCATGTAAGGTAACACAAAACAGCATGTCTAGGCAATAAGGACTGTCAGGGGAACAAGAGAATTATTATGTAAACTGATTTCATTACTATGTAAGCAAAATAAAAGTTCAAATTGAGTTAAGTGGGCAGTAATATAAAATATAGATCTATTTTTGGAATAAGTAGGGAATCAGGAAGTACACAAGCGTGCCTCTCCTCCAGTAAAGTGGCTATGGAAAACAGAAAGCTGCAGCATCCCCACACTCGCTCAGCGTCAGGAAGGCTCAGTGTTTCCCAGCCAGCCTCATCCCCAGCCCGGCCGCCACGGGACCGTTCCCTGGGAAGGGGCGGGCGAGTGTAGAGGTGCCGCGATGCTTCGCCCCGAACCTGGGGCTGCAGCACCCAGCGCGTCACGCACAGGCAAAGCACTGAAACCACCCGTGACTCCGTACAAAGCCCAGCACGGCCACACTGACTGCTCTGGGGCACTTTTCCACCTACCTCATCCACACCACAGGTCTCTTTTGGGCCTGAGGAATGGACTGTCCCACCTAGACCGCTTCCAACACAGAGCAGCCCTAACTCTTTTACCAAGTTAACTTCAGATCAAGCGTTTAAATTAGAATACTAACATTATATTAAGATAATCTGAAAATCAATACTAAAATAAAATCTCATTTCTTCCATTCTTCCCTCTTCTCCCACTGCGTCTACCCAACTTCTAATTAGCTCATTTACTGTAGGAAGAAGGGAGCCCTGCGCAGTTAATAAAATGAAAGCCTCAAGTTCCCCTTAGCTCGTCTCCTGGCCCTTCTCCGCGAGCCCTCGTCCCTGCAGCCGAGCGCTGCTAACGAGGGCTGGTGTGCTCAGCACGTCCTGCTTTCCCAGCAGCCGGGGTGCCCGCGGGGAGCCGCAGCGGCTGCGGGCGCCGGGCTCCGCACGCACGGCAGCGCTCCCAGCCCGGCGCGGGGTTTAAGCACCCGCTGCAGCTTGGGGGACGCAGCTCAGAGTTAACATTGGAGGAACGGAGGGCACGTGCTATTTAATTGGCTATTTTTATTGTAAATGTTTTCATTATTTTCCCGGGTACTAACTGCAGTAGCGCGTTGAGGCCGCAGGGTGGTTTCCCTGGCGGCGGAGGAAGGCTCACCTGCCACCCGCGACGGCAAAGGGCATCTCCTTCAAAAAAATTAACCAAAAGAAACGAAACCCAAGCCCAGCAACAGAAAACCCCGAGCACACCACTGTCCCTCCCGGCAAAGGAGGGAAACCCTCTGGTTAGACAGGGCTGCTCCGCACCACAGCACCGCGCTGAAACGGCACCCGGGCCCTCCCTCCTCTTCGGCTCCCCCAGACTCCCCCCAACTCCCCAGTTTCTCTAAACACTCGAGCGTCAATCTCAAGCATCAGCCCTCGTAGGAAGAGCTGAGCACTATTCTGCACACACGCAAGATGCTGCAGAAGGGATAAGGAGACCTACGAACCCAACACTGCAAGGAGTAACAAAATCCCACGGGAAGAAATCTTACACTGTGGTAAATTCTGCTAGTTGGTGCCTGGATCCAAAGGATTGGCAATGGGCATTACAGGTTTCAGTGTTATTCCACATGGCAGTTCCTGGAGAGCTGAAAGTCTTTACAAAATGTTTTGTAAAGGGGCCCCTGAAACCATGTTGTGACTCCTCCATAAAGGAACCTAACAAAAAAGAGTGAATTTGAGGGGCTTTTCCTCAAAGCAGCAGGTTTCTCCTCATCTTTTATCCCGGTGTACAGCTGATTACAAGAAAACAAACAAAACCAACCAACCTAACAAAAAAACAATCCTAAACCTAAAGCTGGTGAAAGGCCCTTTCCCTCTGAGCTCATGTGAGTGCTGGTTGCACCAGCTGTTTCATGTCTGCAGGGCCTGGGTACAGGAGGCCACAGCAAGGCTTTGGCTTTGCAAGGTTATAACCAAGAGAAGCAATTTGCATCACTTGGACTCTACGTAGAAGCTTTAGGCTCCTTAATAAATTCACCTCATCCTCTGCTGCTTAATGGAAAAAAACATTAATGCATCATTTGCAATGCTAGCCACACACACATCCACAAAAAATATCTGCTGCACCATAAATTTAGTAGAATACATGAGGAAAATGATTTTTGCCAGAACAAAAAAGGGAACAAGACTATTCCTGCAGTCCTAATTAGGTTTAGTGACTTTCTGCAAGAGCCAGGCAGTGCTAGGGCCCCATCTCTGAACGGTGAAGATGCTCCCCAAGCATGCACAGTCATGGAAGGACGTGGATACTCCAGGATCAAAACAAGCCTCAAACCTTAATTTGCTGATGGTGAATAGCAATGAAAGGATCAGCTTTACATGAGAGTAATGAATTAAAATCATAAACTCAGGTAAAACATAAATTTTTGAGAACAAAACAAAATGGAACTCTTAATTCACAAGATGCTAAATGACAGCAGTTATTAACCTAACTTAAATTAGCTGGCTTATTATTATAAAAAGTCATAAAACGTACTTAGCATTCTTCAGAGCCTTATAGTCAATTAATATAACATGAAATTGAATCAACTAGAGCATCTAGAGACAAGAAACCTAGATTTAAATGAAAACTTCAGCCCCATCTACCTCAGGGTCTGAAAATTTGGGATCACCTACCACACTTTCTCCACTGAAACAGGCACAAATCTTCATTTATATCCCATATCCAATTTACTCAGATACAAATGAAGGAGTGTGGGAAAACCATCTCCATGATTAAATTTTACAGCTGAAGCTAAACCCAGTGGAATTTTCACCCTTTGAAGCTAGCTCTGTCTGACTCAGGGCCAGATCTGCTGAAGTGATTAGTACCACTGGGGCTGGATTTGCAGAACTGCTCAAGTTTTAGCTAGACCCTTAAAAGCAGCAGCCAGATTTTCAAAGTGTTCAATGCTCAGCTTCCCGCTAGGAATTACGTGGTGCCCTACATGAGGCCAGATTCTCCAAGGAGCTCTTGACTGCCGAGTACTTCTGAAAATCAGGACATTTACTTAGGTGCTTAAAGGAGAAATGTTGGAGGCTACGTTCATTTAAAAATCTTGTCCTAAAGTAGTTGTGAGGCCACGTTTGTTGGCTAAAACTGGTTATCCTTTATTATGGCAATATAGGAAATGAAATGCCGTATTTTTTAATATCCAAGAGCGCCCTTTACAGAAAATGTGCAAACTTCTTACAGTGTTTGTCAAAGAGGAAGAAAGTGCTTGTTCAACGCTGCATGTGAAAGCTGCTTACTGGAAAAGACGAAAACTTCTTATTGCCAATTTTGAAAAAAAAACAAAACTTTGGCTACTAATGAATAACTAATCTAAGCTAACAATGTCTGGAAATAGTTTTTCTGGAACATGCAAAACTTTGTGACGGGTAAAAATTAGGAAATTAAAACTTATTGTATTATTCCAAATGTAACTGTTTACACTTGAGGAAAAAATAATGGAATAATATCCACTTGGAAAGTTTTTATTTTTAAAAAATCCTTTGTAATACTCCCAGAAATTCCCTCAGCCAAAAGCAAATAACTCGCTTCTTAACCAGTTAGGAAAAAAAAAAAGAGCGTGATACTACAGGCATGGAGTGCACAATAAACACACAAACAGCTTTATAATCTCCCTTGTAAAAACCCTGCTCGCTGCTGAATGTTTAAAACACACCAAAATCATGCCAGAGTCTACCAGATGTCTCCAAAATCCGCCTTTCCGGGAAGCGGTGAAACGTGGACCAAGGGCCGTCTCCTGCAGCTGGCCCCGCGCTCCCGCAGGGAGCCCATCTACACCTCGACTCATTCCAGTATCCACAAGGATAGAGCTCTCGGCACAGAGCACCGGGGTTTTACACACCTTTAATGTCAAAGTGGAGACCCATCCAAGCCCCAAGTCTTAGATTCATCTATAACAGGTTGCATGTCCAAAATGGCAGAGAGATAAATTTCCTTAAAAAAAAATTGTCCTTAAATTATATAATATACTGGGTAATTATTAGTTGCAAGTTTGGTCACAAAAAGCTAAAAATCAGTTTCAAGACTGGATCCCATAGGTGGCATGCCATGCTACAGAAACACTCCGTCAGAGGCAAGGTGCATGGGGCCTGGTGTTTGTTCTCCCAAAAAATCAGTCCTGGAATTTCCTCTGTGGTTAAGGTGCTTGCTCTAACTTTCAAAATGTGGCGTTAATACATAAAGCAAAAATTATACTTTTTCACATCCATATTCCTTTTTTTTTTCTCTTGTTCCTGAAATTTAGCTTACCCTCAATCTATACGAGGCTTGAACATGAGCTCGAGTGGAAGAAATTCCACCCAATTCAGCAACATTATTCACAAACGTAAGCTTAAAACACTCTGCACAAAGGACACAGTGCCGGGCTCCTGGATTTCAGATTCCTGAGGTCTCCTAGGTGCCACATGTCTTGTGCTTTGCTGAATGCCAGTATTTTCACATAGGGAGAATTCCCTTGGGAGAAGGAGAGAAGCCAACCACCACCATCCTTTCTCTCCTAGCTAGCGAGGAAGCTTTGAATCCAGCACGGGATTGCTTTTGATTTTTGTTTCATTTCCATTACATGTAAGTTTAATAGCCAATGCCAATATATTGTCATCACGATATTGTGTGTCAACAACAATTATATTGAAATAATTAAAAATACAGCTATCAAAGACCAATACTTTTTCTTTCTGCTGTGCAAAAGACAAACCAGAAACATGAGCTGTTATGTAGCCTTCATCCAACAGAAACAAGCTCCTAACTGCTCGCAAACCAAACTTTATAAACTCTTGGTTTATTTTTTCAGATAGGAGAACTCTCTTACATAACTATAAGAAAGAAGGGCAAAAATCCATTTTCATATTGTACTATGGAAAACCTTTAAACTGCCAGCCCCAAAAAACTAAAATACAACATAACGAAAATCCTTCTGAAATGGCTGCAAAATTCCTTTCTTTATTCAAAACTTAAGTTCAATTCCCCTTAGAGATTATTTAATATCATGGCAAATGTCTTACCACTGGGTACCCAATTATACCCATTCTGCTTTCAGACCACACGCATGAGCCACCATGTTAGCTCAAGGAAAAAGATAATCACTCTGTCCTTTCTACAGTAACCCAGAACATCAGAAGTTATGCTTTCCGGTATGCAAAGAGAGGACGACCTAGCAGCCTTTTCCTTCCTATTTGCATTCCTGGACAATACACCTGTCCCAACGCCCACGCCGGCAGGGGAGATGAGCACTGATCTCTGCACCTCAGCACTGGTACCTCCCACGGTTGCACACACGTTCAACAGCCAAAGAGGGTCTGAGTGGCAGCATCAGTTGTGTTCTCCCCCACAGGTAATTTATGTTTTACTGAAAGAACAGATCCCCACTTTAAGGGGAGATACTGCATAAAATATCACCCCCAGAAAAAGAATTACACTGCGGTGCACATCTGCCTCACCTTGGGGAAGGGGTGGCCACCGGACTGCAAGGTGAAGAGAAACGCTAGGCGACTTCGGAGGGTTAATCTGCAAGGCAAGCGAGATCGGACTGACTAACCTCTGGGTAGCCTCCAACGTCGTGCACGTCAATTCCAAGTAGGTGTCCAAGTCCGTGTGGCATAAATACTGCCCCCAGATGAACCTTCACCATGTCATCTACATTGCCTTTCAGAATGCCAATTTTCGTCAGCTCCTCCAGATGGACTCTGTCAGCCAGACGGTGCATGTCAGGCCAGGCGACCCCTTGGAGAGCAGAAACAAGCAGCTGAGTTAACTATTGCTGCAAGTGTTTAAAGGCAGCTTTCAAGAAATAGATGCAACACGTGCCCTTCATTTACTTAAAAAGAGCAACCACATTAGTGAAGAAACACTCTAAACAGCACAAATTATCTTGACACTCAAGCAAAGCGCAGAAAAACACAAACAAAAACAACAGCATCCTGTAACCTGGAGTTGAACACACAAAAAAGTTCAAGATCCTGCATCCGAGCACGCCTGTGCAGATGCAGATGTATCAGTGACTTCTCCAAAATAATATCAGCTGGTAAAATGTAGTTATTTTAAATGCAGAGCATGAGATTTTACTATATCTATCATTTTTTTAATAGTGACTATACTCATTTATAAGATTTGAGATGGCTAATACTTTTTTACAGACGTAGAAGATGTAGAAGATTTAAAGCCCACATCTTTCTGGCAAAGACACTCTCCAGAAATTAATGATTCCCTTGTGTTAATGGGCTGCGTATAACACAAGTCCTCTAATACATGTACTAAAACAGCATTACAAAACACTGTTGGTTGACTAAAGACAGAGTGCCAGGATACATTAGATTTCTATTATTTTGGTATAGGATACAATTTTGCTTGACAAAGTGCTTGGGGGAGGAGGGAGGAAGAAAGCAGCCCTTTTGTTAGTAACACAGAACTGTCTTAATTAGTTCACCATGGCTTTGAGTCATCATCAACATAGTTGCAAAGTCAAGACAACTAGGGCTAAGGTACAGTAAAAGAATATTTTCCTTGTTCAGTTTTGGCATGATTAAATTAAAAACAAATAAATAAATCCCAAACCCAGGAATTTTTAGGGCCAAACTTTCAACAAGTTCCATTTGTTTCACTTCGGTTAAACATACAGCTTTAGCATTTTGTGAACATTAATGTCATCTCATAAGTACATTAGCACTTTTTGCTAAAGGTACTGAGGTGTCAAAGGTTGAATACAACGATCCCATGAGAGAGCTAAGTGGCTGTTGCATACAGCACCCTGCCTGTGCAGACACAAGGGCACCCTGGTGCTGCCCTTACCACCACCCAAGGAGCAGCTCAGCGGCTCAGTTGAGCAGGGAGAGCTCACATCTCATTGCCATTCTTAATACTAACTTAAATATTATCCCCCTCCCCCCCTTTTTTTTTTGAGTATTGATTGCATTGAAATTTTCATTGATTCAATTACAATTTTCACTACTCTAGATTCATCTAGAGTTATTTTGTGGCTACTTCACAACAGATTCCCTTCTATTACATGATAAATTCAAGTCATTACAGTCTATTGCACTGATACTACTTAAACCAAACTGAAAGTATTACAGAATCACAGTAATTTTCCTGTTTATTCTGTAGTCATAGGAAAAGAGATTTTCTGTATGCAACTCTTGGTTCAGCTTCTACACTTCACAATCAGCTGAAACTGCTCTAAAAGGCTCTATTCTTTTTTCTTGGTAAATGAGATATTCTTTTTGAGATCTCCTTCAGGATTTCTTAACTGAATATTACTGTAAGTCTTCTATTTTCAACTCCAGGTCTGCAAAACTATATATAACAATAGATTCTAGTCAACTACCTGAAACTACATCCTCTTCTGATACAAGCACCAAGGTCAGAATCCTGTTGTGAGGAGACAAAACACACCTAAAGCTCTGGATGCTCTGCACGAACTTAAAATGCACTTAAATTGCTGTTTGCAATAACGCTTCCCCCTGCATGTGCACTGGCTTTATTTGCCCTAATCCAAACCTACAGGCTCCACTTAAGGAGATACAGCCGCCTTTATCAAACTGAGGTTTTTTTTTTTTTTTTTTTTTTAGCTAAGTTAAAAACAATGCAAATTTTTATCAGATACAAAAAACATAATACTAAAGTCTGTACAATCTTAGCTCTCTAATGGACTGCGGCTAGGATACCTGCATTTAACCATATTTTAAGTAAACTAGTAAATTTTCTGGGCGTACCAAAGTCCTCCGACTCTGCTAGTCTGGTTCTCATATAGACATACTGAACTCTCAGGACTTGTGAGAAGCACAGAAGGGAGGAAAAAATAAATATCACAGACAACTTTCCTAGGAAAGCCGTGAACAGCATATTTTGGGTAATCTGTTCTCATGCAGTGTGTGATTCAACAAGCTGGATGTGCCAGAAGGACCTGAAGTGAGGATCTCTGTGCTACAGCACAGCCACATCTGTACTCTGATCACACGCCTGTGTGAATGTGTGTGTGAATAACTTCAGTATGATAAGCACAGAAAATGATAATAAATATGTTCTCTTGCTCACAGCCAAGGAACATCCCATCCAAGAAGACAACATACTTCAGACATGAAGAAAACCAACCAACCATCCAAGAATGAATGACCAGCATCTTGTAGAACAGGTTCTTTCTCCTTGGAGGCTGCCTGGTGCTCAGGCACTTGGTCCTTTGGATTAGCCCCTGCCCGGGAGACGCTCTGTCACCTGCTGCAAGCTGACACAGCACAAGCCCAACATCCTATCATCAGTTTTATAGTGAGACAAAACAACTAAAAACAACTAAAGAAAACAACCTGTAAAACCTCCACACAGGTGGATCTGACACTAGTTGTGTGTGTTACTGCAACCGCCGACAGTTTTGCAATACTGGTCTGAACTAGCCTCACACCACCAGCCACCCACTAAAACGTCACACTGATTTATTATTCACAACTATTATTTTTAGGCTCTGGAGAAGTTAGCACAGCTGCAGACATGCTTTTTGTGTAAAAAGGGTAGTTCCATCGCTATCTTTAAGCCAATTTCTAAACCAGTCATACCCTACCAACATGAGGTTTAGAAAACTAGATTGGACGGTCCTTGGACTTTGGAAGCTTGCACCAAAAAGAGCCCGGGCTGGGGAAAATCTGCTGATGGAGTGTCTGCTCCACGCTGGATCCGCTGCCAGAGAGATAGCGGGCAGCGCGCCGCGGCCCCGGCTTGTCCCGCAGCAGCACGCAAGCCCCTGTGCAGCAACCCCTGCAGCGGAAGCACTTGAGACCCCTTGAGTGAAGCCAAGCACGTGGCAAGGACCGGACGGTGGTCAGGTCTGAACCAGGAACGTCACAAGGTGTTGAACAGTTAAGCAATAGGTAACCATAGCGGCCAGCCAGTTTTTAGCCATTGCTTCCACGCCAACAGTATAGCAGAGCTTTATGGAAAAGTGGGATGCACCATGCTTAAAGCTGGCAAAATTAATATATTGAGCCTACCACAAGGACTAGTTTTATTTATTTTTCCATCAAGCTCAGTGTTACCTGGTTTTCTTAGATACCATTGTGACTGACAAATCAGGGAAAAAATATGGAATATTGTTTTACTTACTTGAAAATATTTCCTGTCTAATTTTCCATTTGTCAAAAAAAAAAAATCCAGATATACACCCTAAGTTTAAAAGACTCAGGGATATCATATAAGGACACTGTCTCTTTGATCATGCTGTTGATAGTGCAAAATTTTATTTCAGAAAAAGTGAAAGGAATGCTTGCAGTGAAACAAGGAATTAAGTGCAATCCCTACTTGTGTAAATAGGAGAATTAAACAGGGCAAACGTTATCAAATATCACTTTACAGGTGTACATAAGTTGCTGTTACCTCAGTGGTGCTTTCATTCAAGTGATTATTTTCCAATGCTTTATTAGAAACTATTCTAGAATGTAAAGTAGAAATGGCATACAAAAGTAATTTAGAATTACTGCTTGGTATTTAGCCACTTTAGTCGGAGAGCGATCTGAAAAGGCATAACAGGATTTTTTTGGCTGCTACTTAGGGTACTTTGTGGTTAAATTGTGACAATGATTAAACCACAAATGATTTAGCAGGGTTTTTTTTGTTGTTGTTGCTGGGTGGGTTTTTTGCCAGCACAGATGTCACAATCTTACTAAAAAAAAAAATTGCCATGGCAAGGTTGTAGTAACTGCTCCCCAAACTGTGCTAAGGTTAAGGCTACATTTAATTTCTGAGTGCACACAGACAAGGGCAAAAGGCCTGATGTCCCCTGGCAGTGCCACTAAAATGCAGACATAACATGCAATGCCTGTCCAGCCAGCAAACCACTAGAACAGATTAAAATCTGCCAACACACAGCAACCGTATCAGACAAAAAAACAATAGGTTCTCAAAATTTCTAATCAAATCCAGTTTAAAACCAAACCAAAACATTACTTAAATCATAAAAAAAAATGATCATTTCTTCCCTCTCCACTTGGAAGCTAGAAAAGAATTTCTGATTTTCATGCTTTGCTTTTGGCATGCTGGATGAAATACAAAGCAGATAGTCCATGTATCCGATTTGTTTCTTAGGGCACCAGGTAGGACAGCTCTCTGGTACACACCAAGGTATCCAGCAATCGGCAGGACACCAAAACCTTCCACCTTCCAGGCATGGAGAAACAAGCCCAAAACGGGGCAGATTCTCCCAAAACGTACCTAAGCCCTGCACATGAGTTGTCTTTGGTGACAGGAGCAGGAATCACTGAAGGGAAGCACAGACAGCCCCTGCTGCCTGCAAAACTCCCACCTCTTTCTCAAGAGGGCGAATAACACCGTGCTATTTGGCTGTGTTGTGATACTTCATCAGTATCAGCACTACAGAAATTTTAAGTGGCAAAGCCCCCACCTTCCCCATTACAAACCCTGCATATGATCATCATCATCATCATCGGGGCGGGAGGAGAAGATAAGTGTAAGCCATATTGAGTGTGAAAAAATGCAACAGGAAAAAACACAGATGTGCACGAAGAAGAAGGATTTCTTTCCATGACTGGAAAGACACAACATTTTGATGAGCAGTACTGGCAGATTTGGGGAGTTCTGCTTCACAATCCTTCCAGACAGGTGCATGTTGAAAAGAGAGGAAAAAGACTCGGAGAAGGGGGGAAGTGCTTGCAGAGAATGATCATGGTGTGGAAACTTATCTGGGAAGCTTAGAAAAGACTCTGTTTAGATAAGATTCAGGGCAAACAGAATAATCTCTGTCTAGCGGGTTTGCCCTCTGACAGCTACAGCTGACGCAGTGTCAAGACCGAAGGACTCATGAACTTTGCACTTCAGCTGAAATTGTAATGTGGAACATGCACATTTCCTGACTTCTGAATCAAGGGAGTATTAGTGTAGACACTGCAAACAGGTTACTCTGCCCGAAGTCAATGGACAAAAGGATTTTTCTTAAATAGTCTTTAAAATATTTAGCAGGAGGAAGGCTAAATGGCTGCAGCCAATTGAGGTTCCCATTCTGTAAGGGTTTCTAAGTGCACGTGCTTTGTACAGCTTTGTAGAAAAATCCCCATGTGCCTGGATTTAGCCCCAGAGCAGCAGGCTTGTCCCGCATCCCTGGGTCCCTCACAGGGGGTGACCCCAGAGGGGCTGCTCCGAGCACGCCACAAAAGCGCCTTCAGGGCAGAGCAGTCCAAGTGCTCGGGAAGCGCCTGTTTCTTATATATTTGGTAATAACTCAGTGTTATTTTTGTTTCACCGATGTTGCAGTGGTCACTGGATGCATGGGTCAGCTCCTGCGGATTAGTCACAAGCAGAGAACAGTTCCCAGGTGGTTTGCAGTGAGACGCTCAGTCTGAAATCCGGCGTTTCAACAGCTGCTGCTCGCGCCCAGGGACCGCGGCACAGGGAGAATCGCCCTTTTCCGTCACCTCCTGCCGCCGCGAACGCCGCGCTGGGCAAGCTCAGCCTGCCGGGGGCCCCTGCAATCAGTGTCACCCTCTCTGCTCAATAATGTCTTGCAAGTTTTCTGAGGCTCAAGGAGAGTCGCTTGTCAGCATTGAGCTGTGCACCCTTTCCTCCCTCAGCCATTATTTATTTAAAACGCTGGCTGATGCTTTAGGAGTTTATATGGGCCAAAGTTGAATTAAGTTACCACAGAAAGCTACACTGCCTTTTTTGGGAGGTAGTTTAGAAGGGGAAACTGATTTCTGAACAGTAATGCTCGCAAGAAAAATACAGCAAACCCCACTCAACAGAGAGGATAGACAGCAGGCTGTAAAGAGCTTTTGATAGCATATATTGACAAGATTTACTTTCCAATTTGCCTTTAACACAGTAGCACATTTTTAACTGCAAAGGCTTAAAAAAACAACAACAACAACAACAAAAAAAAAAACAAAAAACAAAAAAACAGGGCTGTGTTATTCAGTATGATTTGTGAATATAAAATACTAGTTAAAACATGTCCTGAAACCATTTATTCTTCAGGGAAATTGATACGAAATCTTCAACTTCTCTTATTAATGTTTTATGTCTAAGAATAATTGTCTTGCTTTAGAAATTATAGTAGATTAATAACAATCAGTAGCACTACCTAAAATATCAAAACCTGAATGGGGATAATTCAAATGGACCTTTTTGAATTATTCAAACTGCAAAAGAGACCTGTGCTCCCACCCCCTTTCCTGATGTGTTACTGTCAAAAGGTCTAGTTTACAGAGTAATTTTTTCTTCTAAAAATTCATCAAAATTAGCTACTGTTCCTTACAGCAAAACTGACAGTTTTGACAACATGCTGTTACACTAGGTACAACTCTGGACTATGTGAAACTAAAATGACTCACCTGCAAAAAATGCCCACTGCATGAAAATGAGGACCTCATACTTAACTTGGAAGAGATAAATAAAAAGAAACGCTAAAACAGAGCAGCTACAATTACTCTAGGTCTATAAAATCTGATAGCTGAAAATAGTGGCAATTACTCCAAAGTGGTATTTAAAATGGTAGCGAAGAATAATAAACCTGAACTCTTAGGAAGTTATAAAATAGTTGCAGTCAAAGAGCAGTTCTGAGGATGTGATCTGCGAGTTTGCAATTTCTGATTTTGCACCACTGTGCTCAGTTTGGTAACAGAAGCAGTTGCCAGTAAAAGGATCTGTTGTGTTGGGTACCATTGCTACTAGTTCCCATTAAAGGGCTCTCTAATTATTCGGATTATTCTAATCCTTCATCTTAGTGCTGTCCTTCTGGAGCTAAATTTTCCACTCCTCTTTTCTTTTTAGAGAAACGTTATTAAAATATAGACCAGGGAATCATGTTGCTACTTTGAATTCAGCTCATTGTACTTTTTGTTGTATTAATTGGGTTATTTCTAACAGTACTGGTTCATTGAACCTACACACTCCTGAAAGTCAGTCCTACTAAAAGAGCCATACCTCAATAATTTAGACATCCATGTGTTTTCAAGAACACCCCATCCAAACTCTACACTGCCTTGAACAGAAGGGAGACCGTCTGCTCTCAAAATTCCTAAGCTGCGCATCTGCTTCCAGGAGCTTTATGCTCTTCAGCAGCAGGGAAACAGGGTCCTCCCTATAAGGACTGGTAAAACAGTGATATAAAAGAGCCAGTTTTGATTTGTCCTTCTAATTGACCACACTCCTTGGAAGGATGCAGACGTGTAAGGCCCCGTGCCACGGCATGGGCCAGGAAGTCACCCCAGCGGCATCAAAATCAGACCATAAAATCCAAAGGGCCCAGGCAGCATTTCTGCTGTCCCTCGCAGAGCTCGGCCCTGAACCTACCAAGCACAAGAAGGAAACAGCAGTGAGACCAAGTTCCTGCCAACTCCAGCACAAAGTCAGGCACCAAAGTCAGCTCATGCTGGTAAGCTCCCGGCTACAGCGCGTCCCCCACGCCACTGAGCTCGCTCATATTTGCATGATTAATAGAAAGATGTTTAATTTTCTTGGACATTTTTTTTTCTTGTGGTCACCTGACCGTGTTTTCTTGCTCACGGATTGCATGGCAGTCCTGGTATCTAGAGCATTTGCAGTGGCTGATCTTCAACGCCTTAAAGAAAGGCCCTAAGAGCTACACTGAAAGAATCTGTGTCTTAACGTGAACCCCGAGTCCTGCGAAAGTTATAAATCTTCCTGGCCCAGTGCAGGCATCTGCATCTGCTGTTATCAGAGATGTTGGTCCTGGGATGGAGACTGTTTTTAGGACATTCCTCAAGAGTACTTATCACAAAAGCTAAGTCTGAAAGCCAGAGGTAACACATATTCACTCTTTTGAATATTAAAATGCAGGACCTGGGGAATATGCGTAGGCCCCTAAGCATGAGCTCCAACTTGAAAAAATTCAGAGACAGAAAATCTATAGGGAGGCCCAAGAGTAATGTCAGTGTCCCAAGGAGGAAAGTTTTCACACTGCATATAAACTGGCTTGGTGAACAACTTCTGTGCATATTTGGAACAATTCTGTATTTCTCATTTTATTGAAACAAACAAACAAACATCAATCAGCAAATATTCCCAGTTGCCCAGCTAATGTCTGAATGCAATTTCAGTTCAATAGGGCCTTTGGATATACAAGCTTTTTAAATCATATAAATGTAGAGATAGGGAATTGAATGGTTGCCAGCCTGGCCTTACTCAACTGTTCCTTGGGAACAGTTTGCTAGACAAAGAGAACTTTTCTTTTTTAAACTGGAATTTAGAACTACAGACCTTACTGATCGAGGTGTTTTAATTCTTCCTCCCTCTCCCCAAAATGCTAACATGTAGAAAGTGGTTTGAAAGAGATTGAAAAAAATAGGCTTTTTAAAACAAAAACAAAAACCACAGGCAAGCTCTGCAGTAGTACCAGGAATGCTATACATAACAAGCTGCTTTCCCGCCCCCCTCCGCTGACTTTCTGCTACACTATAAAGACGACAGAGGGAGAAATGCCTGAAGATCCCAGAATGTGCAACACAAAGCGATGAAAATGGGAAATACACAATTGCTCCAAGATTTAGCTCATTACTCTGAAAAACTTCATCTGTTTATGATCAAGTACATTAAGCCAGAAGTTTTAACTGCAAGGCTTAAAAATTCCTTCTTATTATTTCTCCTCTATACAGTAGCTGTTTAAATACATTCAAGAAAATTCAATGTTACCAAGATACTGTCCTCATAAACTAGGATTTAAATTTATAGAACTCTAATTCCTAATTTCGTCTAAATGTTCAACATAATAATCTGCACAGAAACCTTCAGAAATTACCCAGAAGGCTGGGAGCAGTATGGATACTCACCATATACTAGAGAAAGAGAGAGAAAAAAGCAGCTACTCTACAGCAATTTCCTCGAATTTTCCAAACACTACTGGACTTCTACATCATTAACAGTAAAGCCTCCACATGAGATCAGAGCAGTACTCAAATCCCAGTTTTAATATGACTATCCATTGATTTGCAGAGGTCACCTCCTGTTCTAGAGCTTGATCAGAGAACACAGTCACTAACCTTCACACCAGCATCATCTTCTTAAATGACTGACATTTGCATTAGCACATTACAGGCCATAGTCAGAATCACGGAGTAATTGAGGTTAGAAGCAACATCTGGAGAGTATCAGGTCCAAACAACAGCTCAAAGCAGGACTAACTTCAAAGCTAGATTGTATTTCTTCAGCAAATTGTCTCTTAGAGATTTCTGAAAAGGACTAGCTGTTCTTTTACATATTTCTTCAAATAGATTTATATTAATGAATAAGAGCAAACAATACTGGTTTCCCAGCTGTATGTTAATAAAGCTCTTCCATTGACATCAGCATCTAACTTATGTGACCGGGAGCAAGAATGGAGGCAAACGAAAGGTCTAACAGACTGCAGCAGTTCAGACTTGCTAAGAGAAAGACACCATCACAGGTATCTGCTGGAGATACTACAGACATTAGATTGAGACTTCACAGCCTGCCACTACATATTGCACTATATAATATTAAGGCAACGGATATTATGATGCACGATACTTTTACCCCTTAGTGGTTTTGTTTTTTGTTTTAAGCGGAACAATTGCAGGGAAAAACAACTCCCTGCACTGAAAGCAATATTTTTACAGTTACAGCATCAAGGACTCTAGAGTTGGGAAATGCCCATTTATGCTGTCTGTACAAGCTTTGTTTGGGCTCTCGGTGCTGACACGTTATGATCCAGTCTATTAGTTACATGACAATCTACTGCTTTTAGTCTGGGCCCGTGGAAAAGCTCCCATCACACTAACCACAGCTTCCGACCCACCACAAGATGCAAATTCACATGGAAAGTCCCAAGTTCATTTAGTTCTAGGGCAACCTTATTTCCAGAAAACTGTAGCTCCAAGGCAAACCAAGTTCCCCCTAGACCACTAAAGATACCTGTTTCTCCTATAACTCCTACTCTATCTGCTGCAAAAGCTTAAAGAAACAGGAGACTTTACAAAAAGGAAACACGGCCAAGGCATGTGAATATTGCCACCCGAGTTTGCAGCTCTCCTCGATCTCAGATTGCAGCAGGATGATAGGAAGGCTGCTTAAAAGACATTTTTTTTTTTTTTTTTCATACTGTCATTGTTCTCCTTCACTTTACTAGTACTTGGCTTGAGACTCTGGAGCCTGATTAGCAGAAAGGTTGGGCACTCACAGGTGTAACCGAGGCCAAAGCCATCCGGTTTTGAACAAGAATCCTATGTTACAGAACCACAGAATAATTACAGTTGGAAGGGTCCTTTGGAGAGCATCTAGTCTGACCACCCTGCACAAACAGGGTGATGTTATATTGAAAACTCTTAAAAAAAAAAAAAAAAAAAAAAAAAAAAAATCAAGTGTGATGAATTTCATTCTTGGAATTCAGAACTTAAGTCAGCAGGTTTTCCAGGGATTTCTCCAGTCTGTCTGCCACTGCCCAGAGAAGGGGACCTGGGTCCCTCTTCCACACCACGATGAGGATGTGCAAGTGAACTCACTGTTTTCCTAGTACTTGCAAACTGGTGTGATGGGCAGCGTACGAAGAACTGGTGAGGACATGAGTAATTCTGGAGTCAGAGCAAGTTTTAAACAGCAGGCAATAAAGAGACTCTGCGCCACTCATGGAACAGAAGTTTCAAGCAGGATACCGAATAGCTGAGCTCGTTCTGTTACATGCACGGCATGAAGATATCGCAGAGAAACAATGCTTGCACCTACATTAACTGTTTTAATTCCTATCGTCTCTAGATGAGGAATCTCTTGATGGTTTGTCCCCACTTACCATTCTTTGACTTACACAGTAGAGTCTTGAGTGCGTGAACTAACAAAACTGAACTAGATGTGCTCCTGGGGGGCACCTAATGCCCTTCAACCAATGATTCATCTAATCAAATAAAATACAATGCACAAGTGAAACAAATTAAGTCAACAACTTCTAAGATCGGAACGCTCAGTTTTGCAATTTCACAGTTTTTAACAGTTCTTTTTGTGTACAATATCTGTGCAAAGATGAATTGTTTTCTCAAATCACTGCTCTGAGTAAGAAACAGATGATGCCTCAGCCACTGAAGTGGATGTGTCAGTATTCTGCACATCCGCCCCTGTATTTTAGTTCTGTGGCGGAGTAAATTTAACCCAGATGGACTTGACGCATTAAGAATATCCCCTAAGTAGAAATGCAACATTCCTCTCTGACATTTTGGATCGCGAGTCGGACTTTGTAGGAAAGAGACAATCACCCCTCTGCCACATGAGCAGCCTCCTGCCTCTCGCTCCAGTGTCCAGCTCTGCTGCTTTTATACTAGAATCCTGTTCGGTCGCTTCGAAAATCACTGCTCATGCAATAGAACTGGACAAGTTCTTCTCCCCTTTTATTTTAAACAGATTTGGTTTGTAGCAGGAGTTGTGATGACTGCACTAAACATAGTCTATGGTCCCAGAGGGAGTGGTTTTTTTTTTTAAACCTTCAGAATATATTCTTTGGCTTGCAGAAAGGATTCTTTTCTTTTAGCTGGAAATAGGAAGACCCATATATGTGGTTTGTGCAGTTTACATTTTTGCACTCTGCATGGGACAGAGTCAGATTTTTTTTTCTTTTTTTTTTTTTTACAATAAAATATGAAGTTTTGAAATTGTTTTGGTATATTATTATGAGTGTTTATATATAACAAACATCATGTTGGGGGTGTCTCTCAGAAAGTTACTTAATTTGAGAGTCTATTACATTCACTTAAGAACCAACTAAAAAAAGAAACCCACATCTCTGGACCGTACACATCTACACAAAATGTTTAAAGTTGCTAGCAAATGTCTGTGCTTCATAAACAGTTATGTAACACGGTATTTAGCTAGTGAGTCTTCTAAGTGCTTGCTCTGTATCTCGCGACGAGAAAGACTCCAGGAATCATTAACCTCCTGAAGATGACAGCTAGACGTCCCTGGTGACCGCTTGCCACAAGGCATAATTAAGACCCTATTCTACAGCTGGGGTGAAATAACAATTTCTAGAGTTGCTGACGTTGCAGTTTACATTCTTTTCACACAGACTGCCACATTAATGGCTATCGTCATGCATTGGACTGTCTTTTCTCCCACCCTTGATCTAAGCAAGCTTGAAATATGAAGGCAAACAAAAATAACAACAAAATGAACAAGGACTCTATATTTCAGAAATTCTAATTAAAGCTTGAGCCGTGTTCTACATTCAGTTCCTTTAACCTAGGAAGCTCTGTGCCTCCCCAGGAGGCCTCAAGCGTTTACTTTCCGCTAGAGAGCGGACATTGGCAAGCTGAATTCGCAGGGCTCCTTCCCGCCCGCCTTGGCGAGGGCGACGGGCTGCCCCGGGAGCAATCCCGCGCGCTCCTCGGTCACACTGGGCTTGTCCAGCGAGGCCGAGGAGGCGGCAGCCTCTCCTGTGCGAAGAGCAGGACCGGGGCGCCCGCCCGCACCACCCTCGCAGCGGCTCTGCGTGCTGCCAGCTGCCCGAGAAGGCTGCGGCACCGACCAGGCTACCAAGAGCCCTGTTTCTAGCCCTCCTCCTTTGCCACAGCACCGTGTCACCTAAAAAGCACTTTGTCCAGAAGGTGCAAATCTTTATACCTTGCAAGACTCTAGCTATAATTGCAATTCAACAGGACACAGAAGGGTGAGGTTGCATTTCACTGCCTTGGGTACAGAGGTAGCAGACGAAGGACACTGATGAACCAGTACATGGGACACATTGAAATTTCATGACTACTAGCTCCTAAACAGCACAACTGCATTTGCACCTTGCTGATAACCAGGCAAGACAGCTATAGCACAGGGAGAACAGCTGAAATCCAGTGTCATCTTCTCTTGCACATAAAAAAGTTCTGAAAACTGCCCACCAATCTCAATCTCCCAAAGCTAGTAAAAGATCTTTGCAATTAATTTTCAGAAATATTTAACTTAATATGTTCTTTTTTTCTGACACTATAAATAAATTGGTTAGTTAACTGGGGAATTCTCTATATAACTGCGATTATAGCATCATATTAGGTTTCAAACCCCTCAAGACATCTAACAGCTGATTAGAATGCAATATTGCCCAAAGGGCTACATAAAACAACTGAATGTGGGACCAAATGTAACACAAAATTTGAGGAGGAGCTGGAGCAGGACTCTTGAAGGGGAGAAATGGCAGGTGTTGAAGTATGCACATTATTATTAAAATGGTAAAATACCTAGTCACCATTTGCAGATAAGCTCTGAGTGTTAAGAGTGGCTCTGTTCCATGCTGTTCAAATGAGCAACACTGCTGCCAGCCTGTATATAACAGGAAAAGTACATATGTTCTGACTGGCAATCCAGAAAGCCCAGGCACTTGAGGTCTGATGGCTAAAAGCTAATACAGTAAATTTAAAGGACATGACTGCTTTGTGCATTAAGTACATTTGTCTCAAAGCTGTTCTATTAGTAATACTGAGAAATGTTTAAGTGCCTTCACTACTAATATACTCAAGATCACAGCAGTAGTTAGCTCTAAAAGCATTTATTTGCTGCCTTGAAAGCAGAATTGTAGGAAAATAAGATTTTCATCAAGGCAGGCAGCTGTTTTGACTATGAAAATGTATACTTGACTTGATGAACTCACTTGCCTACAATTTTCAGGCATACAATGAAGTACTCAATAGCCAGTATTTTCTAAAGCTTTTCAAGGCTAATTGAATAGCATCCTTCCTAAAGATGCACACTCCATCCACTTCTTTATCAGAAGATTCTATTGTGTTTACATGGAAAATACAGTAAAGCCTGAAACAACTCAAAGCATAATATATATAGTTCATTCAAATGATGACTTACTCTTTGGCACAAAGTTCTTCAAAACATGGCTGCCAGGATAAACACTAAAGTTCCTACTGTGACCACTCTATTCAATGGATTACAAAAAAACAGAGATTAAGATACCTTTTAATCTTATTAAAAATGTTAGCCTATATGTTATTTCTTTATAAGTGTTGTAAGGAAAATGTTGTGCAGCTTACCCCATCCTCCATTAAGAGCTGCTTAAACACAGGAATGAGTTTTGTCCTCTTGTTCCTTTCCAACTATTTCTAAAATCCCAACATAATTGGTCTTGACAGGCCGAACGCTGCCCGTAAGCTCGGCAGCGCCCGCTGTCACGCTCCACTCTTTTACCTGGCTTGACCGCTTCCATGACAGCGCGCGAGGACTTCAGCACGGCCTCGTAGATGGCCCGCTGCTCAGGCGTGAACTTCCCGTTCGCCGGGAAGGTGCAGGTGATGTCCGAACCGTAGCAGTAGTACTCGCCTCCCATATCAAACAGGCTACAAGGAAAACAAAGAGGTGGGGAAGGAAAACGTAATTCCAAAGAAATAGTTGAACTGGTATTTCTCTTGTTCTGCACTTAAAAATGGGTTGTATGCTGGTAGTGAGTAGCTGTAATTGCATTACACACACCTTATGCGGACACCCTTATTGGCAGCACAAACCTGGGTGGAAGCACTAAAGGAACACATGAAGGAAGATATTAAAAAACAAACAAACAAACAAACAAACAACAACAAAAAACCCACACACATGAAGAGTCCGGTGAACCCAGCTCAAGCTTTTGAGTTCTGGTTTCTAGGAGAAACTTCTTGTTTTTTCAGAAGCAGCAACACGTCATTTTGTTCTCTCCTGAGAAGTGTTAGCACCACATGGATGGTTTAGCCTCAACTTAACAGAGAAACGTTAATTAATTTATGGCCTTTTGTGTTAAAGTGTCATAATGCATCTGAAGGTTTAAATAAAATGTCCCCAATAAAGGTTGACTGCCACTGCTCTGGACATAAACTTTCCTTTAAGACAAACTTGTCTAACAAGGCTTAAAGAACAGTGGAAAGATCCAGTCAGTAAAGAACACTTAGTACAGTCCTCTGTATCAGGAGTGGAAAAATTACTATGTGCTTTCTTTTAAGGGGCAAAAAAAATTGTTTTACCTTTTGAGAAACAAACTTATTCTGCGCAAGAATAAATGATTTACCACCGATTACTCAATTGCCAGAAATCAATCCATGAGAATAGCAAGTGGTTCCTTATGCCCTTGTGAGAATCTGCTCAGACATCTGCAATATTGTGCTTCTTGAGTCTACCTGATAAGGCACTGGTTTCAGCAGGCTCAAAAATTAGCAAATAACCATTTGGACCAAACAATATCTAAGCAAATAACCCTTCAGTTCATCACATATTGATTACAAGCAGGCACGTTTTACATATAGGACTTTGTTTAGTCTTGACTGATAGTATTTGAGTGACCTCCTGATTTCTTAAGAAATGAATCACAGTCCAAATTTTCTAGCTTAGCTCTTGTTAAAACTTCCTCAGACAACTGTAAATAACATTCATCTTCATAAGAAATGTAATTTTCCTTAGCTGTGTTTGAAAACTTTGGAGTTTCTTTCCTCTTGCTCATGCTGCGTAGCAGGGCGAGTCAAAAGGGAAAGCAGGAGGAAAGTCGCTCCTTGGGCCAAGTCCTAACCACAGCCGTGCTCTGACGGCGCACAGGGCAGCTCTGTCCCCAGCCAGGGCACACGGCTAGTAAAGGTAACAGTAAGCTACCATCAAGGAGTGCTATAGCATTAAGCTTTAAATATTCACCCTAACTTAACTGCCCCAGAATGCAACAGGCTAGAAGGAAATTAAGGCAACTGAAGCTAAATAATGTTTCAGCATGGCTGGGACTCTTCCTGCTGCACTGAACACACAGATACACGCTCATGTGAGGATATACTCCAGGAAATTTTACAATCCACCCTGCAATTTGCTCTGTGAACAAATCTCTGCGTTCGGCGCAGGGCCTGCTGCTCAAGTCATCACCAGCCTCCCCAGCTGGGCAAGGTTCACCCACAGACAGACTTGCAGGACTGGAACTTCAGGAATAAAGCCTCGGTTTTACAGATGCAGAACTGCCCAAGGTTTAAAGCGACACGAACAAACTCCTCAGGGGGATGGCTTAGATAATTGACAACTTATATCTGCACACACAGAGGTAATACATACAAATACTACATAGATTCACTTAAATATTAAATGCAATATTTTAAAACAGAAAGTTGCTAACTGAAAACAGATACACAATAGATGGCAAATTTCAAAGCCATGGGGTGAAAAAACAAGATTTCAGATCAATATAGCAACTGCAAATAAGCCTAGCCAAACCTCAAAATCAGAAATACCATCGACACTACCTAAAGTTTTGGTTTTATGCTTAGGCTCATTTCTAAAAATTAACTACAGAGATAAACAGCAAACATAACGATGCAGAAAACTGGCTGCAACAGCTAAAAATGATGTAAGAAGCTACTATGTTCTCTAACATGCTAACAGTATTTATACTTGAGATTAATAAAAACAAAAACTTTCAATCCATCTCAAACCAAATCATTTCAAAAACACAAATAAAGTTCCAAGGTTCTTTGTGGGTTTATAGAAGTATTGTGGCCTAACTTTGCTCCATTTACAAGTATCAGTAATAATTTATCATGGTCAGAGTTAGACTGTGACCAACAGCTTCTAAATGCCATGTCCAGGTCTGCTGGATCTTGTTATGAATTCTGTGTTCTACCTGGAGAACAGTCATTCCGAATTTACAACAGGCCAAGCCTTAGGGATTTCTTTAGCCTTAAAATTATCATTTTCTGAAAACCATTCACAGTTTTGTGGTTATAAACAGTTGTTAGAATTACTACAGCAAGGAATAACGGGGAAAAAAAAACACACAAAGCAGATGGTGCACTGGAATAAGACTCCTAGGCTAGGAAGCACCATTTGTTCAGGTTTTGGCTTTCAGACAAGAGGAGACATGAGGAAAGATGATCCTTCAAATTCTAGATCAGAGCAATAACACACCATCCAGTCTGTACGCTCAGTGAAAAAGCATCCAAAACAAACTGTACATTTGGGAGATATTTTGGCTCTTACTGGGAATTTTCTTCCATGTAACTTCAGTTGGGAACATATCCATTAGCTAAAACGTTTCCCAAGACATGGAAATAGCCCAAACATTGTAGCTATCCTGAGGAAATAAAGGAAGCCTGAAAGAAGATCCGAGTTTCAAATTGTTGCTTGCCAGGCAAAATAAGTGATCAAGCACATTTAATTCCAACAAAATGCACATGAGCTACTATTTTCTCCTATCGACTAACAGCAAAAGATTTTTGAAGATGGGTTCCTTGTATCCTGTTTTTTATATAAAGCACATTTATTTTACACTGAAATTAGATGGTAACTCCTCGGTTAAAAAAAAAAAAAAAAAAAGATATTAATGATTTATTTTATTTTCCATTGTGTGCACAAAATTACCTGTCTGATAATATAATCTTACAGAGATCAGGCACAGAAACAGCTACTCAATCTTTCTTGGATTTTATCAAATGTAGCAGCAATATAAACAAATTAAATACACAAATACAAATAGGTACAGTCTTATAGGATATCTTGATATACAGCTGGTGTATTAGGGATTGTCTTATCTATAGTAATGTATGCAATAATGTAACAACATACCTCCAAATACGATTAACTTATCTAAAAGGGAAATAGGTTACATGTCTACTGAACTGCACATGTTGTCCATTGCAAAACTTAATTGTGAGTAAGTTTTCTGTAGAATTAGGACACATTTAATTCAAGACCAATGCTCCTCCCGCCCCCACGTTCTTCAAGAGGCAGTTGTTAAGTGCTGAATTAAACGAATCCAGAGATGATGTGCTGAGGTTGTCAGGTTTCAGAGCAGTCTGGAAGGGGAACTTGCCCACAAAGGGAACATCCCTGATCAAAGAAGAGACACGTGGTTGTATGTCAAAGCACTCACTGATTTAGCGTGAACCTGACGAAACCTTCTATTGCAAAGCTCCTTCGCAACCTTTAGAGAGAAAAGCTAATCTTGCTTTGTATCACTTTGCCAGGAGTAAAACCAATGAAAACCTACCTGGCCACATTTCCAGGGTGAAAAGTGCATGGTATATGAGCATACTGAATAGTCAGATGATCCAGGCTCTCCCTAAAGATTCCCTGATACTGTTTCCCCACACCCCTCTTTTCTTCTCTTGAAATAATATGAAGTTATAGTATATATAAAAGATGCATAGCAAAAATACTCCAAAATTCTATTTGGAAGTATGGACATAAATCCCCTAAGGGAGGCTTTAGTTCTGTATAGATATGATTTATAATCTTTCATCCTATACATGTTGCAAAATACTGTAAACATTATTAACTGAAGTTGAACAACACGAAGTATGAGAAAAATCAGATAATCTTTCAGTTGCTCTACTGACAAAATGACTTGCTTGTGTATCAGCAATATAGTATTAGCCAACATGGTCAAACAAAATTTGCCTTCTGCATTTGCTTTAAAAGTAACCTTCAAAAATCACATTTCACTGCTTTCACAGGCTAAAGTCCTGACAGCACAACTTAGAATTATTTTGCACATAAAACAGAGCAAAGTCCAAATGAAGTTCATAACCACACATCTCATGCCTTGCAGCTTCACAAGCATTAAATATAGAAAGAAATGACTAAACTTTTCCCTCTCTTGCAGGAGTCTTTGCAGCCCTTCCCTGGGGGCCCCAGGTTTCACAGGTAACTGGTCCTACGGGACTGGGGTTGTGCACCAGGTGCCCACTACAGGAGAACGGGGAAGATTTCAAGGTGCTTCAGTGCTGCTCATTTTAAAGTAAATGCAAGGCTTGCAAGTCACTGCTGTAACTGAAAACGTTACCCGATACTATGAGCAAAAGTGCTCTTCACGCTCCCCTTGCAGTCACGCTCAAGCAATACAGATGCAGTAAGATGTGGCCTTGTCATCTTTACAAAACATTGGCACCGCAGAATGCATTTAAAGTTACTTCTTGGCTTTAAAGCCTGTAAAGTAATATGTGGTTTGATATTGATTTTAGTTTTCTTAACCTCTGATTGTGAAGCCCCACAAAACATTCTGGTGTCACTTGAAGTTTCCAAACTGAGGACTATTAATGGCCAAGATTCATTTCTTCATAAAGTCACGGTATACAATTTTTTTTAAAAAATTAAAGCATCATCTTCCTCTAAACATGTTTTAACTTTTATAGGCTTGCTGACATTTTTATTGTAAAATAATTTGAAACTGCCAGGCTTTGAAGCAAATTATGGCCAATATCACAATGGGAAGCAATACTTTATTTGGGGTATCTGAGCCATGTGTACAAATCGTTAGCGATCCAATACGCAACCCAACCCAGAGACAAGCTCTCACAGGCATCCTCGGAGAGCCCACGGCTAATCCCCAAAGCTAACACATAAAACTGTCACCTTACTGCTCTACAGATCTGCTTTGTGTGGGTATTCAGAATTGGATCACATCATGATAGCTATAAAAACAGTTTTTCTTCTTTGCTATTGTTAACGCTACAGAGCTATCCATCACTGCTACAAAATCCACGGAGTTTCCACTGGGGCTAGAGCCGGCCCTGCCTGCTCTTTTCTTCCCAGGTCTCTTTGCAGAACTCGGCCTTCCCTTCCTCCAAGAAGCTTTGCAAACCTGATTACCAAACTGATATCCCCATATCTTACCATGCCCTCCTAGTACCTCAGGTTAAAGGTAAATAGGTATCAATACTGATGCACTTTACTCAGATGGACGTTTACTGAGCTTTTAGGGATTCCAGCCACTATTAACCAATATACTTCTGAGCAGCCACACAGATGCATTAGGAGATGAACTGGTGCCAGCGCAGTCTCAGGACAGAAGAAATAAAGGCACAGAAAAAGCTCCCTCCTCACCACACCAAGAGCCAGTTGACCACAGCTGGAGATGGAAATAGAAATAGCCAGTGATTTGGAAAAATTAACTGTGAGGACTGAGCACTGGAACAGGCTGCCACGAGGGGCTGTAGAGTCTCCATCCTTGAATTTCGAAAAAGAAAGGATTATAAGCCAACACTTCCACAATAACAGTTGCAGATTCCCCCAGGGACTGTAGGAGGAACATACAGATGCTTGAGGTGTCTGAATCACCAAAAATCTGCCCTTCTCTAGGTGTTCCTGCACTGCTTGGGCCAGGCTTCCCCGCACTACACGAGAAACAGAAACGTGGCTCCCAGCAGCAGCGCAGCACCTCGATGCTGAGAGATTTGTAGGAGTAAATGGGTGTGGCACAGGATGCCCTTAAGTCACTTGGGAAGGTGCGTCCTTCCCCTCCTCTCCATGCGCCCTGCCGAGGAAAAATGGTTTCTTTAGCCAACAAAATGTAGGAGCCTCCTTTCTCGCAGTAACTTGAACCAAGTACAAGAACTTCACATTTATCTATCTTGTGGAATATGAAATTTGAGTCTCAGTCAATTCACCAAAACGAGCTGGATGCTCAGGGCTCGTTCAGTTAAAAAAAAAAAAAAGCTCTAGTAAGTTTTAGATTTTTCTGTGCTATTTTTCATTCTTGTCACACCTGCATTGAGAAGGAATCCCTTGCCTACAATATTTGTCTGTTGAAGGCGGCAAAGAAAACAGCTTTATATTTTTGCATTAAATCAATTTTAATAACTAAGTACCACTTCTCCTTTGTTATCATGTAGTTTGCATCACTGCTTTATTAAAAACGTAGTGCTTGCCAGAGCAAAGAGCCCCCAGTAAATCTTGATTGGCTTGTTCACAACTCAGTTGTCCTGAAGTGCCATCTCCAAAAGCAGGAGAGTGTCTCTAATACAGAAGTGCTGTATTGGGAACAATAAATTAGTATTATTAGGTCAGAAAAAGCACTGAGGCAGCAATGGAGGCTTTATAAAATGCAGAAGGCAAAAAGTCAGCGCTGCCTTCTTAGCACCTCAACTAGGCCCACGCAGGCAATGTGCCAAAGATTGGGAATCATCTCAGTTGAAGCTCGGACCAAGAGCTTTACCTGTTTTACTAGTCTTTTTGCTTAACAGATGATTTTTTTCTCCTGGTTTTATTATCCTAATTATTATCCATTTTTAATTGGCATGGTTTAATAAGCAGCAGTACTCCCCTTAGCAGAGACAACTCTTTGCTGAAAAGTCAGCCCAACGCCGATGGCTGTGAACCCAACATTTTGGCAGCTTCTGTTTGGTCCATACTGCAAAAGTCGTATGTGCGGGGCTTGCTGCTCCAGCCAGCTTGCTCCAAAAAGGAGCAAGGATGTCAGAACCACAGGGAAGGCAAGAAAGTCTGCAAGGAGAAAACTGTATTGGCAGCTAAACACTTCTCAAACTGAGGACAGCAAACCCCATGAGCTGCTCGCCAGAATGCATGATACCAGCAGAGACAACACAGCTACGTTTCCAAGCTACTACAGTTTTGTGATTAACTAAACAGTCAATTTCTAGATGCCTCAGGAGCAGCAGAGCATCTACTCACGTTGAACTGCAGAGTTTCATTCTTCTAATCTACACCCCAGTCTTAGGCGCCAACACATGGATTTGGGAGCTGTAACTTTCAGCAAACCATTTTTGGGCACCTTTGACCTGTGTTCCCCAGGCCAGATAAACAACCCCTGGAGATTAGTGGAGCAGGTGACATGTTAGACCTTTACTTATTGATTCTTACTGTAACTACTGCCCAGCAGTCTTGTGTGGGTGCGCACACAAACGCGTGCATGTAAGAGGTTAACGGTTCCAGCTTCCCTCATGACAAAAACTGGGCCAATGTCAAACAGCACGTGTTCATGTAGTTTCTTAGCTACCTTTTAACTGTTTTTTTGTCTTCTTGAAGAAAGCTCCCTAAATATCAGTTTTCCATGGAATCCATTAGGCAGAGGTTTCAGAATACTCTACCGAAAACAACAACTGAATACAAAAAAAGCTGCTAACTTTTCCACATACAGGGCCAAATGCTCAAGTGAAGTGAACAGTAACGAAGGTACCAGCAGTGCTTCAGAAGAGCAGGTTGGCATGCAGGTATGCTGTTCTGCCTATCAGGAAGAAGTCTCCTTTCCTCTTCACATCTATTCTTCACAGCAGCATCTACTCTTCTCAATCATCTGCTCTTCTCAGCAGCACCTCAAGATGAAAGTATGGTGTTGCAATGTACAACTGAAATGAGGAATAGCTTGAAAGATCTAAATAGGCTCAGCATAAATACGGAACAGCATTCACTCCAGAGGCAACATTGGGAGGCTCCTCCCAAGGCCCTGCCCTCCATCGTTTGGGTAACGAGTGGTTCTGCAAACAGACACAGGAGACATCCTGATGATGCCCTGGCCGCGGGGACTGGGAATTACACCTGGTTCACGTGGGACAGGCAAAAAGTGTGCAGGAGAGCAGCCACTCCTTCCCTTCCAGCCGTACACCAGCAAGAGCCAGGCAGGCTGCCTCCCAAATTGGGCTTGACCTACACAATTGAGCTGCTCACACCACAGGCCAAGAGAAAGGCCTGGCCGCTGGAAGCCATCCAAGACAAGCAGCATCCCTCAGAATTTTTCTAAATCCTTTACCTTTTCAACTATTAACAAGGACCACCACAAATACTCTGCTTCAACAAACTGCATTTGCAAGTGATCAGTATTAAAGCAATTGCTATTACAAAATACTAGGCTTTATCCTGCTCATTTTATCTAGAGACACAAACACCCTGCACTTGCTTAGGATGGTAAACATGTGCCATTAATCAAACCAGAGGAATCAAGCCAAAGGAATTATTTCAGAAATGGACAGTCAGTTGCTTTCACAATCAACCAATAAGTAGTAGCAATGTATTTCTTCATATTATTATTAGAAACAAAACCATAACTAACAACAAGTTGTTTCAAAACTGCAGACTGAAAGGTTAAAGCAAACCACACTTTTTGCATATTATTATAGCAAACTTCAAAATGCATAAAAAATACACAAGACCAAATGAAAATACTAGTCTCACCCACATAAAATAGTTGAGCATTTACATCTGACACATTAATATCCTGGGATCTTAAAAGCAGTGCTTTCAAGAAGTAATAAATACAATATTTGGTTCCGTAGGATAAATTGTTTTAATAGCAATGAAATACTTGGAGTGGAAAAGGGAGGACTTCATTATCTGATGCAAAAAAAGCCTGGTCAGTTCCTGCTTTCTAATGCAACATTGCCCCCATCTGGACAAAGGTAGCTTGTACTAACGCCAATAGGCTGGCATTAGTACCATTACAAGTTTGATTAAAAAAAAAAGTGAATTTTCCCAAAAGTCTTTGAAAGAGCGTCATAGCAAACTTCTGATTTTGTAGTATCCTTTTTTCAAGCTCATCTAAGTCTTTTACTTGACTATTTGAAAATCTTTTAAATATTTAACTTAGATGATAGCCACACAATATTCATGAGACATCCTTTTATACTATATGCCTATTCCTGCAAAAAGGAAACGGTGCATTTTTATAAAAATAATATTGTATAAAATCAAAAAAAATGCTTCTATTTTCAATGTAGTATGTATGCAAGTTGCATATACATATGCATAGCATGTGTAAATAATAGGTATATGTTCATAACTTGTATAGAAAATGACAATTCTTTTGATACTAGGAAACCATATACTATCCTTTTAGATAAACACACACAGTAAAGTCACTTACATTTTCACCAATTAGGTGATTAGATGGCTTAGCCTTTATGAATAAAAATGAATAATAGGTTTTAAGCATTTCTTGCAGCAAGTAACTTCTTTCCACACTCTTCTTCACAGGCTTTGGAGCAACCAACAACTTCAGGAAGCCTGGAAAGTGCCCTTCACCTTTTGAGAAATTACAAAATAAAAAGCCATGAAAACTTAGCATATTTCCTCTCTGTTTCATCCAGAATCTTCCTCATACACCTATTCTTGCATTCACTGAAAATTTCCCACAATCAATAAAGCCTCTGAAACGATAACAGAAGGTACTCTCACAGTTAAAACAGGATCTTACAAGAGCACTAGAAAATATAATTAAAAAAAACAAAAAACAAAAAACAGAAGACACACAGAGGTGCCATGCGGAAGAAAGGAAATCCCATTTTAGTACATGAGTGGAACACATCTTACATACAGATGGACCATCTATTCCTTGGATAGATGGATGCTTTGCCTCTAAAGCAAGTTGCCTTTTGCAAATACAATTCATTACCAATATCAAAGCATGGGACAAACACCATCTCCTTCCAGACAGCACTTGTTTTAGTGCCCCCTGCTGTTAATATTACTCTGCTGCTTTAAACAGACATTAGAAAATAGAGAGGAAAAAAAAGTCAGAGTTGAATTTTTCCAGTAAAGTCTCTTTGCTACACCATATTGTTTTCCATATTCCCCATCTCTATTGACTTCAATTTGACTAAGCAAATAGTCACCTTTACATACTGCCAGGCCATATTTAAAATACTACATTACACAAAGATTATACTTTTATGATACGATGCACTTGATTCTGCAGCACTGATTAAATTTCTCCAGTGCTTAAGTTCTGGTGCCTGAACGCAATGAAGTTATTTGCAAGCAAACCTTGTTTTCCTGCCATCAGCAGCAGGGCACAGCAATAGGAGCAGAGTGCTGGGGCAGGAAGCCTCCGGCGCTTGCAGCAACACGACAGGCTTTCCAGCGCTTTCATTAACAATCTGCGGGCTAAAGACTAAAAGCGTTAGGAGCAACTGTTAGACAAAATCAAAGACATCACCTGAAAATCCAAACTACTTCTGTTTAGACTGCTAAAGTTAGGTTTATTTTATAAATAACAGATAGGCTCACTGTGAATACAAGGTTAATGGCTTCTCTCTGGGGTCTGCGGCACTTCATAGGCAGTTGATGCTGCCGTTTTTCGTGACTCCACCCGTGCCCTCTCAATAAGCGAGACCGCGGGAGCCGCTCCAGGACGATGCTGCGGCCAGCGACGCGCCGAGCTCCAGCCCCTCGTGCGCAGCCTGGGCCGCCCGCCACGCGGCCCGCGGCTCCAGAGCTGCCCCCCTCATCGGCCAGGTCTTTGGCCATCTCCCGACTCACCAGGGCCCTTCAAAATACTAAAAGCACCTGATAGCTGGGGCACACTGTATCATTTCTAGTGGTAACAGCCACATCTATTTCAGTGATATTCAGGGTCAGGCTTATTTTCTCACATCTCTATTATTTAAGCATCAGCTTCACCATGAATCAATCTTTGTTTTAAGACTGTAAAATTGTCCTCAGTGTGCCCGATGTTGCAGGACCCGCGGATCGATCGCGACGATCCGATCGCCCCACGGCGCCTTCAGCAGGGCCGCGAGCGCGCGCGGCGGCACAGCAGGGCCCTGCAGCCGCCGGGCGGCGGATCACACACAGCGAAGCGCCGCGTTCCTGAACGCCTCCTCCAAACCAGCGCGGGCTGCCGCTTCTGCCTCAGCACCTCTGACGGTGCCTTTGAAAAAGCACCGAACCAAAAAGGTGAAAGGGGTGCTACCTCCCTTGCCCCGTTCCCCCCACAGCACCTACTGCCCTTGGCACCGGTTTTCACTTCTCCCCTGAGCTCTTGTTGGCCCCATGAGCTGCCCGGAGTTGGGGAGAACTCGGCACAATTTGTTTGCTTCGTCTTTGAGAAAACAGATTTTTGGGAGGCAGACGCCGCTGCGCCGAGACCAAAGCTGCCCAGAGAAACACGCCAGCTTTGACCGAGCTCTTCTCTGAGGATGCTTCCCAGGGTCTAGCCAAACTCAGAGATCACTTTGAGAAGAGCTGAACGCAGAGCTTGCTGTGTCCCTTGGGGGCTTTTTACTGCTGAACACGGCTCTTTCTCCAGCTTGAACAAAATCAGCATTGCAGCAGAGGGGAAGATCACAGAAGACTCGCCCAAGAAGAACCGATAACGGAGCGGGTGCCATCTGCTAACCAAAAGCCCTCGGTGCTTGATTTAGACATAGCAGGGAGTCAAAGCTCTGCTCCTTGATTTTTTTTTCCTGAGGAATAACTTTCCATTTCTTTCTACTGCCCATTTGAAACATCTTTGATTACCCAAACTGAGCTGGGGGGGCCTAAGGGGAGCTTCAAAAAGCCCCATGAACAGGACAGGGTTACTTTCTGGTAGGGGATTACAGACTCCGACCAGCACTTTTTCCTATGACTCCCTTTCCAAAGCACATGTGCAGGTAAAGCCCTGCCAGAAACAGCAGGATCTTTGCACAAATTGCATAATGAAAAACTTTGAGACAGCTTGATAAATCTCAGTCTCACACTCAATTTCTATCCAAGCTGTCACACGTTTAAGATGACCTAAGACAGTGTTTGTAGCTGTTTGGCTTTATGTAGTCCTCACCATAGGCTGTATCTGCAATAAGGATTTGTAACGTTTTGAGTAGAAGATTTTATTTAAAAGTAATGGCAAATGAGAGAGCAGGATGTGCAGAGTCACGATTCACAAGGGTGGTCAGCCTACCAAGCCACTGCTGTGACCCTTTTGGCCACAAAGATAACAGTTTAGAAGTTTCCCTTAGACCACATCATCCATTACTGATTTACATGTTCACCACACATATGTAACAGTACCTGAGTTATTTACATAAATAATTTGGCTGTAATTGCAATATTTACATTTAACATCTATATCAGTTAAATGCTTTGCATATATCTTCCCTTTAAAAATACTGGGTTCTTATGTCAATCATAAAGCTGTGTTAGTTTGCTATTTTGTTTTAAATATTTAATAAACTGAAAGCGACAGTCCTGCCTAGCAAGACAATCCACTTAGCAAGAAGTGTCAGAAAGTCTCTTTAGAGTCCTTGTGTTGCACTGAGATATTTTAGCACAGAACCTGTACTTGTAAAAATGTGGTTTATGAGGAAATAGCAGAGATATAATGCCATACTAGTTTCTTACAGAAGCAATAAACCCATTTAATGTCGATTAGTTTTCAAAGATGTAAGTCATAAAATCAGGCTGTTTTAAATGAGCCACAGTTCTGAAAGAAGTCAGAGCAACAGTCTCAAAGGAACAAAAATGCAATATTGTATTTTTGCCTACAATTTCCTGTTGATGCCACCAAATCCTTATAACAAACATTGTTCAAAGAGTAAATAAAGCATGCATTTGACTGTTTCAAAGAAGTAAAGCATGAGTCTCCCATATTTATTTTAATATTCACGTGCTTTGTTGATTTATTTACTAGCACTTACTGCAGTGCACTGTTTAACACATAACTGAACTGAACAGCACACTTCTGTAGAACACTTGTATCTTATTCATACCAACTAAATAACCTCTAGAAAAACACATGAAATTCTACTGAATAATCCAATAAAAAACACACCAAGTACTCTATCTTCTGATTCTATTAGGTACCAGTATATGCCTTGTTAAATTAAATTTATACCAAAATACTGGCAGAAGCAGAAATAACCCTTTAGAGACTTCTCTCTCTCTTTTTCTTAAAAATAAATAAATAAAAAAAAAAACAACCCACACAGAAGGACATTTTTTCTGATGTTCAGGGTTTCCTAAGATTATCCAACAGAGGGCTCCCAGCAGCTATTAAAAGGTTTAATGAAGAGTTGGAAATATGAGCTCTAATACATACATATAAATTATCAAGCTCATTTTAATAAATCTGTTCTGCATATGTCCATATAGAGACATATACATTTATACACACACACCCCACACTCCAGTTGGAAGTTTGTAAAAGCACACAGCAAAACCACCCAGCAAGCTAGCTCAAGATTTTTTTCAAAATGATGTTCTTTTCTAAGTTTGAAAAGTAGTATATTTTAAAATTCTTGCTGCACATATGAAGTTATGTCTTTTTTTTTTTTTTTCATAACTTCTAGACCCCTCTACTTAGAAAGAACACACACAAAATGGTGTGGAGCAAAGCGTGACTGTGCAGTATCAGCCAGTGCAAGAGGCAAGAGCAGACTGGCGTCCTGAACACAGTGTTTGGAAACAACGTCTTTTTCCCCGTCAGCTAGAAATACACAGGACCTTTGGAGGAAACGACTAGGTGGCACACAGGATTATATACTGTTTTATAGATTGAGACTTCTTTCTTTATGCAATTATTGCCTTATTAAGTTCAAAAGTAGATACAACATAGAAACTAAAATTTAGCAGTCATGCGAGAAAAATATCAAATAAAGTCTAATTGTTTACTTACCACAAGTCTCCATCTTCAATAGTCTTGTCATTTGGGGCTCCAGCATGCCCATAGTGTAAAACAGAGGAGTTCTCCCCACTGATATGTGAAAAGAAAACACAGCAGAATTAGCAGAAAAGAAACATTAAGGCCCACAACATGTGAAGGAATACTGTAACTTGTGAAATAATCATTGGAGCATTGATATATTAAACTTGAAATCTGGCAGCCTATGCAAACCGTCACAGAGCCTTCCTCAGCACCGGCTGCAACAGCATATTTGGCATCTCGGTCAGCAGGAGTGGCTACCGACTGGGCATTTTGCAATTCTCACTGCAAGATGTGGCCTTTCTGCAGAAGGGTATCACTGCTGACATAAAACACTTCTCAAATCAATAGCAGTGTTAAGGGAAGCAATGATACAATAGTCTTTTTTCAATCTATTCCCATTTACTTCCTTTAAGATCCTTTTTAATTACTAAGTGATATATCTCCATGTTTGAGGTTAAATATTACAAAGCATAAAAAAACCATTAGAGTAAAATACGACATGTTTGAAGGGCTCAAGGAGTTCCTAAGCCTAGAAAGATTCAGCTGTTCCCCTGGCATAGCTGGTGTCTAATGTCAGCAGTAATATCAGACACAGTAACTATCACTTTATTTTTACCTCTTAAAGTGAAGAAAAAAAAAAAAAAAAAAAAAAAAAAAAAAAAAAAAA
>VZSV01000008.1:7777001-7790677 GCA_013398735.1 Nothocercus julius | reverse complement strand
ACTATTAATCCTCACATTATAAAGGAAAGACTTCAATCCCTGGAAGCTGTTCAGACGAAAGTGCTGATTCACAGGAATGGGAAAACATCCCCAGAAAAGCATGGACCCTCATTCAACGCTTCTGAAACGCTGTGATCCGTTCAGTGACCTGTCTTTGGTCTTAGCATCCTCTCTCGTCTACTGGTATTCCTCTCATTTTATCAAACGTCACTTAAAAGACGGGCAAAGATTTCAAGCTCTGCTGATTTTCCTTTTATTATTCTCCTCAGATAGATGCTCTTTTATTCTTCGAAAGGCTAAAAGAATTAAACCATATCCAAAAATGCATGTTAGAACAGGGATACTGTGGTGTCTTGCTGACCCCTCCAGCTGACTTGCCCCGATCCAGATCCAACTTTTTAGCCAAACAGGGCTGGTCATTCTGCTCAAATTTGATTCTTCGACTGTGGTAGAGGAACAGCTTAATATGGAAGAAACGGGGAGCTCAGTTTCAGTGAATCTTTTGTCATACTCCTCAGCTGCTGGCAAAACAAATGAGCCCTCACCCGGGAGCTGCTCCTTTTCTCTGCAACGACAACAGTGAAAAGGTCTTGCAGGAAAAGACCACAGCCAGGGTGCAGGGCTGGCTCCCTCAAGGCCGGCACTTCTGAAAATCACTGCACATGTGGATTTGGATGTCTGCCTTGGGCATCTGGGACGAAAAAGTCTCCACAGTATTTCTGTGCCTCTATTTCTATTCCTTTAATAATTTGCCTCTATGGGTGTCAAAGACATGTTCATTATCGGAAAAATTGCATAAAGAAGCAGAAAAGCTACACACAGAAGGTAAGCAATAGGAAATTTCAGAATGCTAGGGGAGGATGGGGCCAAAGAGCATTAAGACCAGGAGAAGCATTAGAAAAAGTGCAACTAGTAGCTATACGTTAGCAACACCAAAAGCAAACTCATGTACTATGAACTAAACCATTAAATTATATCCATCATGATTTAAATAATGAATCCAGAAAAAAAGCACTGAGAGCATTCTCTCCACTTTTTCTTCTAAGAGAAGATGAAATTTTAAAAAGTTATATTGAAAAGACAAACAGATTTAATAACTATTTTCATCCCCAAAGTTTTATGATGATCCTCAGATAAACGCACTCTACTGGACTACGCTATTCTCGAGCACTGGTCCCGTCTGATGAGAGCTGCCACCTGAGCCACCTCCTGCGAGAACCCGAGCCCAGGCCGGAGGCGCCGCAGGATGAAGCAGGAGGAAGCACCACCAAGTGACTTAAACTTCATCTGCCTCTGTAAAAACAGCTACCTGGTACCCTAAGACACTGCAATGAATAATTCACTGCCATTCGAACACTACTCTGCAGTCAACACCTTGAAGATTAGTACTAATTATATCCAAGTATATTTATTAAATACTGTTATTCGCATTTAGTTGTATTTATGTGACGTCTGTTTGCAGTTCAAATCACTTATAGGTTCATAGTGTTTGTTAGCACTGCTCACTACAGGACTAATCAAATTACATGACCACCCATAATACCAATAAATGTATGTTATTATTCTCAACTTATTTGAGAGTGCATACATGCATGTGAATACATAAAGTCCTATTTGGTCACACAAAATATTCGGTTTCCATCTCCTGAAGACTGTAACACTGCAGAGCAACAGCAACGAATGCATGTACTCAACATGCATGCCAAGTGATTTATTTCTTTACAGAAAAATAGTATTGATTACTCTTGATTTCCAGATCTATGATTTGCTTCATAAATCCCAAATAATATGTCACTATTCCAACATTTTTAAGAGATTGCCACATCTTCAGGGAAAACAAAAAGGGAATTTTGAGCAGGAAAAAAGCCCATCAATACATTAGCAATCTTCAGTTTTGATAATCCGAGCAAAATACAACAAACCAGTCATGGAAATACGTCTATCATATCAGCCAAAAAATCATCTGAATAACTTTATTTTTTTCTCTTTCCTTTTTCTTTTTCTTTTTTCTCAAAGCATAATTCTCTTTTATGGAAGTTTTTATCTAGCCTGCAATCTAAAAAGGAAAGCTCCTGTCAAAATATTGAAGTTTTAGCCATCAGGAAAACAACAAAACTCAGCATGAATAGAACAGTGCTTAACTATTCAAAGTCCTAATTGCAAAAGCAATTTTTAATCTTAAATGCAGCTAAGAATAATATTTACAAAGCATACAGTTTTCATTGTAATAAAAATGCCTATTATTTTTTCATTATGATGTTAATTGAATCTGTCAAATAGATATACTTGCAGACACTTTATTATGACCTAACTTAAAACAGTTGATTTTATACATCAGGAAATAGCAATTTATTTGCAGAAACCTTAGTACTGTATCCTATAGATGTTTTCATCAAATCAGGTTTGTTTCAACTTTTAATAATACTGGTAGGATACGACGGTTGGTCCCAGCCCAGGGGCTTCAGCATAACATGGAGCTCCACAGATAAGAGAGTGCAGACAAAGCAGGATTGCCGGAGAAGCTGCTGCTAATTCCCTCTGGCCTGGTGGGATGGGCTGAAATTAGATGGGACGGGGTGGGATGCCCTGTCAGCTCCTGTTGTGACCCAGTTCAGAGCTGCTGGGGGTTCCCTGTACCAAGCAATGCCAGTTTGGGGGCTTTCATCCATAGGGAGAGCTCAGCACGTCCCTGCAACTCCACAAAGAGCAGCTACGAAGGGCACAGCAGAGGCATCTGTAGGTCTGGAGAAGACACCGATGCTCTCTAGCTGCTGCACCCAAATCAGAGCCTGCAGTACTCATCCTAATGCGTTGCAATTAAATATAAAACTTGTATGACTGCAAAAAGATCATACACAGAACCAGCTGTTTTTACCATCTCATCCTACAACAATACCATAAAGATGAAGTCTTATTTCAGTGGGATGCTAATTCTCAAGTTATATGATGGTACTTAAAAGAGGAAACTTTGTAGACAATTTAGATGCACAATCTACCATAAAACTGCTCATGCTCCTACTCAAATTTTACATATAAATTGGGCAACTGCATTTACAAATAACCAATTGAATAAACAGCAGAAGAAGCAGGGATGCTAATTGTCCTTATTACCGGCAAGGCAATATAACTTTATTATCATTATCTTAAAAATTTTTTTAAAATTAAATCTATTTGGATTCAATGTAAGATAAATGACTGTGACTAACAGCAACAAATAGAGCATATATACAAATATACACCTCATCTGAGTGTTCTATCCCACTAATTAGATTTATTCCACTGAAAGACTGATTTCTGCATAAAGTACAGAATTGTCCTTCAACGTGTATTCTACACTATTCTTCTGTAGTTCTACATTAGAAATGAGTATTTCTACAACAACACAGAGATTTTTAAAAATAATTTCCAATTTCCAAAATATAACAGTTCCAATATCAACAATCTTTTTTTTTCCAAAATTCCAGAAAGACAGTTTAATTACATCCTATCCTCAGTGGCAAAGAATTTCAAGAATGATGTGAAATATTTACAGTGTATTTCAGAGAGCGCATTTTGTGAGCAACACAGAATAGCTCCTAAGACCTTCTTCATGATGCTGTTTCATAAAAAAAGCCAATTGCAGCACAGATGTGGGCATAAACATGATTTTGGAAATTGCAGCAGTCGTCATGGCACCTCCTGGGTGCAGCCAGTGTAACCCAGCCCTCTCATTAAGCAGCACTAGCCACTTTCCTGTTGCTCTTCCAGAGGAAGTAGCTTGAAACTCACTCTTTTATATATATCCAGCTGGAAACCAACAATAAAAAATTGCAAGAGTTTGGCATGTGCTCAGCTTACCTGCCACAGATGCAAGTGTAGGAAGTATGGCGCATCCCGCCTCGAGTATAGCAATAGTGCTGGAAAAGGCTGCAAAGAAAGAAACTGGTGATTAATAATACATTCAAAACTTCCACAAGACAGAGGGGAAAGCAAGTCTTGCTTCAGTAGAGCTGCACTGGTGCGAATTCCCGGCTCTCTGACACAGTGCTCTGCTCCTCTGCTCAGTTTAGCACTCGGATTCAGGGGCAGTCAGAGCTCAGCTGCTTTGCGGGTCATCCCGTAGGTTTTGGGGGCCCATCAGGGAGCTCAGCACCCAAGAGGAGGTGCTGGAGTGCAGCTCGGTAACTGCAGATGGCTTTCCTTAGCAAGCCAGCAGAGAAAGGCAAAGCACTGTCAACACGAGGCGTCAATCCGCCCGCAGGAAGGAACGCGGTAACAGTTACACAAATGCTGAAACTACCTTAAGGCTGAGAGGGGCACTTTGTGCTGGCCTTTCGGGGCACAGGCACCCGCACCACCCGTACTCCCGCCCTGCTGCCTTGCAGCCGAGGCCCGGAGCCGCGGTGGCAGCGGCGCCCGCCGAGCGCTGGGCTGCAGGGCCTCGCTGCCCGGCCGGAGGGGCTCCCGCCCTTCAAGGCACCGCAACGTTTTCATCTCTGCGTCAAAGCCCCCTTCGCGCGAGGGCGGCTCTGCCCAGAGCACAATTAATGCAGGATTAGGTGCTTTAAGAGCTAAGCGCCTATCATGGACCCTTTTGTTCTCTTTGAAATATGCTCTAATTATAATCCAATTCCCTTTAATACTGAATGGATTTGAAAAACTCATTTGTTGCAATACTAAAATCATTTCATTAACATAGAGTGATAATGGTGCCATTCAAAGGCGAGAGATGATGGGATTTTGTCCTTCCGCAACCCGCAGAACACGGCTCAAGTTCTCTGAAGGATATTAAAGACGTTACACACCGAACCAGATTTTAAAATTATACAGAATGACATTATTTCAAGAGAAACAAAACAAATCATACAAATTAAAGAGACAAGAAAAAAAGAAAAGTCTACTTTTAGGGACTATAGCCTGACGTTGCAAGGAGACATCTTACAAGATTTTTCTTCTGCTCAAAATGCTGTCAAGATAGAAATGCTAATTTTGTATTGCCCTAGAAACCTGTAACTGTGAAGAGTAGGTCAAGTGACAGGGAACCTAAGGAGAAACTCTGAAATGGAGCGCACACAGCAGAAACATCGCTAAATTCAGCAACTGAAACTTATATAAACTGCCTTTTGCTCTTGTGCAGATGCTTCTTCACCTTAGGGAATTTTCAGATGCAAACAGTTATTGACCTCCTCCATAGCATGGTGGCCTCTATGCAAGATGTACAGCATTTAGCATAGTACTCTATTATACTGTTAAACAGAGTCATGTTCTAGAAAGTAACTTTCACTGTATTTTATAGACCCTTTGCACTAAACCATTTGTATCTCCTCTCCACAGCAACTTCCAGTAACCTTCTAAAGAGCTTTAAAAGTGAAATAATGAAGGTTGTAAACATCCTTCCATCACCAGTGATGCAGAGATAGCAGGGTTTGCTTTGCCATATGACAACTGATCACATATTCATGGTTGAAATTTATATGAAACTGTGCATCAGAGTAATGGCAGTCACCTTTCACTATATTCCCTGATCAGCAATAAAAAGTGGTAAATAAAGACATGCTTCATATAATCCAGCTGTTGGCTGAACTTCATTCCTGTTTTCTGAAAGAGGAAACTTGATTGTTTCATCAACCATTTATGGACTTTCTCTTAAGGGCAAATTAAGTGTGTGTGTGTGGTTTTTTTTTTTTTTAAATATGATAAGTTTACCAGACAGCCTCTTCTACTAGAAGTAGGAAATTACTTACATCACTGAATTTACTTTTTCAGGCTATGACTTGTTAGAAATGTGTTCATGCAGTCAGCAATTAATTCAACACCACTATCACAGCCTGCTAACATTCTTGAACATGTGTAAGAGTGAAGTATCACATAACCCTTTGATGGTAAATGGTGCCTTTTCGATGCTGAAAACGCATATAGACAATTCTGGAAATCACCAGTACTTTACAGTTAAAATCCTAACTCTCCTGAGGTCAATTCTACCACTAAACTTTATCATAGCAGGATTTCTCTGTTTAGGCAAATGGAATTCTTTATGTGTGTGAGGCAAAAGAGAGAAGTCGGAAATAGAGAAGTATCAACTGAAGAGAACATCACTTAATCTGGAGCACCTCCTACACTACAAATGCCACATCTTCAACTTTGCCTCGTCCTTTTGGCTGGATGATATGTAAGTTTAGGCAGTTTTATATTGGCATTGGATGAGTTGCTGTGAATACCTAATGCAGCCCACACAGATACAAGAGTTAAGGACCTCTCTCTCTGCTCTTACACGCGTTTCAAAGCTTCCTGTCGTGTTTAATGCAGCATTTCCCTGGAGGGTGTATGTATTACCTGTCATTCACACGCTGTCTTAGTGGTGTACACAGATCAGCGACTGGTGTATGGGCACATCAAATGTTAGCTTTTTAATGCATATGACTTTTTGAGCTAGCATGCTATTTTTATTGTTTAGAAATAAATTTTAAATATAAATGTAACCTACTGCATTTTCCGCAAAAGCGTCAACTTCTTTAGTCATATTATAATTGACTGATCATATCTAGAGGTCAAAGATAATTTTTTAAAACTCACTATTTTTTTCCATTAACTTAAAAAGGGCAAACATTAGCCCCTATTAGTGCTCTGGGAAATCTAACACAAGTGCTTTGCTGCCCTCACAAATATGCTGAGGCATCACGTAGTCTTAGCCCTACAGCTCTGCTTGCTCTTAACTACTTTATTGACAATGTTGACTTAAAAGACAAGAAAACTCACCTTTCAGAAACAATATAGATTCTTTGCCATTGGAAAAGAAGATAAAAGTGTATGCTCAGTAACTCTGAGATCTTAAAGGAGTATTGCATACATCCTCAAAATGCTAAAAAGCCCAAAGTTTAAACTGACTTTTCAAAGCATCAAGTATTCAAAGTATTAGACTCTTGATGTGGAAGACAAACAGGTACTGACACTATCATTCCCATTAATTTTTGCTACTGCTTTACTTTACTGAGTGGATATCACAATCATCTCTGCAATACTCAGTTACCCTCTCAGATTCCTTGGGGGAAGAACATTTACAACATTTCATTCCACAAAGTATTCCCCTTCACCCCAAATTCCCCAGACTCTTGCTCCTGCTACGAGCACAAAGGTCTGGGTATCTGCCCCCTCTTCAGGGGCAGCAAGAAAATGCCATCTGTGAGCAGTCTAGCAATATTGGGACCAAACAACTTTCTTTGCTCTTGCTTCTTTTTTTATGCACTTAGTCAGAGGCCTCATCAAAGGCAGAATACAGAAAATAGAGAAAAAAAATGAAATAACGCCCTAGAGTGGAAAGGAAAACGCTGAGAAGCCACTGGGTGTCCAAAGACTGTAGCATGATGCTGAAAATCAAACATGAAATTCCATCCCAACAGAGAGGGGGATCCTCACCAAAGGATGGAACATAAATGCTTGTCTTTACCTGAAGGGATGTCCTTGCTGAGGAACCAAATATGAATCCCCATCCCTATGGGGAGGGGATCCTTACCCACCCTCTGGAATCCACATGATTCCTCCATTCACCTTATGCTTCCCAGCAACTGCAGGGAAGTACACAAGCACCTGGAATTCCCATTTAATTGCAGAAAATAAATACCACCCCTCTGAGCAGTAGAAAGGATGAAAACTTAATGGCATTCCAGTACAAAGCATCAATCAGGCCCTCCACCTGGCCTCCCATCCTTAGACAGCAGCAAAGCTCGGCAGAACAGATGTACGTCTGACTTTGGGACAGATCAGCACCTAATCAATCCAGATGAAAAAGAGAACCAGTAACACTGACTACCCGCCGTGGGTATTTCCAGATACTGGAGATGCTTCCGAAACACCTGCTGAGAATAGTAGTTTGAGAAGCAATTTTAAGACTGCAATTCAGTGAGATCAGCTGCCATAACTGTAACTCTCCTGGTGAAGCCAACAATACACTGAAGAGTCGAGAGCACTCCTGGGTCAATATCTCATTAAGACTTTTAAATTGAAAATATATATTTATTTTAAAATTCTTTCATAAGCGATTACTGCCTGGTTTGAGGAAGTTTTGGATCCACAATAATTTTTCAGTGCACCTTTGAGGAAGTTGCCTCCTAAGAAAACTTCACACATTTCAAAAATATTATTCTCTGAAGGCAACCCTTGGGACTCGGCTTGAAATGCAAGCAGGTGGTTTTGAACTATGAATTGGAAATCACAGCAGCTTAAGGGAGTTCGGTACAGAACTCGGAGGATTTTGTTTCTTTCTTTTTCTTTTTTCCTTTTTTTTTTTTTTTTTTTTTAAATGAGTAGAGTTGGAAGAAGTAGGTGAATATCTCTGAGTTATCTGTTGACTGAATTAACTTTAAATTCCAACTAGAACACGTCCTTATGCTTTTGAATGGTATTGATATCTGGAAGAGACCTGAAAACAACTAAAACATAAAGCTCTTCAAAAAAATAATTGACAGAAGGCCATATTTTCCAAAACTGATTTCTCTTTTTATACCAGGACCGGCAGCCACTCTCTTGATAATTTAGACATCTACGTACGTCATGAGGAAGCCGTAAGGCCCACATAACACATGATTAATTGTAAATCCACAGTAAATGCCCATGGTATCTAGCATATATGCCGAGCACCAAGCTGGGCTGGAAGAACGGCAGACACGGTAAAGAGTATCAGAACAGGGAACAACAACTCATGCCAGTGAGTATATTGGCAAGACCAGCAATACTTTGTTTAATCCAACACTAGCCACACCAAAGTTCTTAAATAAACAGCAGTTTTCTTTGTTAAACTGTTTATTTTGTTAATCTCATTTGTTTTCTGTGGGCAAACTAGCTGCCTTGAAGTTTAGCTCATCTAAGGCTAATTGCATTCGGTTTACAACACAGCACTGGGTTTATGCAGCACTGCAAACACATCCAAGGTTCTTTTAATCCAACAAAAAAAACCCTCAGTATTTCACTGAGAAAGGATAAATAACGGGAGTGGGAAAGAATAGAAGTAACCCAGTGTAGCATTCGTGAACAAGTGGTCTATCACCAGCTTTGGTCAGAACAAGCAGTATTAGCACTGTGAGCTGCCGAGCAAGGGTTTCTTCTGCAGCTCAGAGACAACATAGTTAAAGATTTGACAAAAGCAGTATTGTTATCCAAGTGATCAACGTGACTGGAAATTGCTTAGTACAGAACTCACTGCCCCATCAACAAAAGGAAACCAAACACTTCCATGCACAAATTTCTTAAATCTGATTGTCTGTGCCATTTCTAGTGAAAAATCTTAGAGAATCTAACCATTGGCAGCGTAGTTGTGCATGTTCTTGGATCAGAGATGGTGAAACTTAGTACTAAGTAAAAGGAAATAAAGAAAATGGCAGCTGACAGCAGCTATATATTCAAGCAGGTCTGTTCATAATTGCCCTAATTTCTATCATACGCAAACAGAGGCAGCACACTTTCATTTTTTTTCAAAAATCTTGATCTTTCTGAATCCCAACATCTGGATTCTATTTTTATTTTTGACATTTTTAGTGCTTATTCTTAAACGAAGTTATTTGCACTTAAGCTCTATAGAGGTGAATTGTCTCAGCTCTGCAATCAAAAATTCATGTTGGTATTTCTAAATGTGCAACTTCATTTACTAAAACAGATGCCTAGCCAGAGCTCAGGGTAAGATTCCCCCAAAATAGTTTTTAAGCATGCAGAGTGACAGATCACAGGGGTGCCATTCCTTCAGAACACAAAGCCCACTAAGCCATCGCACCAGCCGTCGGTGCTACCTTGAAACCAGAGACACATTGATCGAAGTCCATAAATTATTCAAACTCAGCACTGTCACAAATGCCATATATGATTTGCAGTGATTGAAAGTAACTGATAATCTCAGCTCCAGAACAGAGAATTTAGGTTAGAAGTAATTAGCATTTTAATTGCATAATTGGGAATTATAAATTACCTGCCCTACATAAAGAATAATTGAAGAAGTTTTATATGATATTAGCTGAAATTTCATTTTTTTGTTAAACCACATGGGTTGATGAATTCAGAGACACTAACAGCCGCATTTGTGCTTAAACTTGTGCTCCGCTGATTGCAAGTAACAGAGTTAAAATAATTTGACTAACTGTACCTGCAGCTGGTGGTGAGAAAGGACCTGCACACACTTCTGGGGTCATTGCAACAGCAAGGAAAACGGGTGGTCTTCAACCAACCTCAAGTTGGGCGGTTCAACAACGATATCACAGGGAACACAGGAGGCCAGCGCACAGTTTAAGGCAGGAAAACGCGTCCTCCTTCTGCATGTGCTTCCAACAGCTGCTCCGTGCTGTTCCGCGGGGCTGCCCACCCGCCTGGATCTGCCAGCAGCAGGAGCCGCCCTCACTGCAGCAACGGGGAAGCGCAAAACCTCAGCCCAGGATTCCGCCTCCCTCGTCCCCACGGCAGAGATGTTTTTAAACTGAGTTTTCAATCTTCAGCAGATACAGAAGTGAGCAACACGGCTTCCCACCGCCACACTGTACAAGCAGCTCTGGCAGTGACCATTAAAAAGGTCTCATTTTTATTTCTTCACCAATTCTAAAGTCCACGTTGAGTAACACACATTAGCAAAAGTTCTCAGGGGTCTAAGCTTCACACTTAATCTAATATTACAAAAATAGATGGAAATAGATGAAATTTTCTAAGACTCATTGCTCCAATTCTAAGTATAATAACTCTAGATCTCAACTGGCATATTTTAAATTAAATTTTTTGTAGTTTAAACCTATTTATCAACAGCTAATTAATGAGGTCTAAATCCTTTGATGACAGAATGATTAAACTGTGTTTTAACTAATCCATCTTTAATTAAAATGCTGCCAGCAAACCATTTCTGGATGTGTAAAAAGGACACATTTATAGATGCTCACTCTTTAAATATGCATTATGTTAAGCCAATGATTAGAAGAACTCATGATTTCAATTATATTTTAATTACTGTTACATATAAAACATGCCTTAATAGATGTAATGCAATACATTTTCTTTCTTTACAAGCCACTAATCATTCCTATTGGGGTGACAACCAAATAAAAGGAAGTTTAATATATGCGCTAGCACTGGAATCTTGTTTTAACTTTGATCCAATTCTCTCCATTTCCTCTTTGCAGCAGAAAGGTACTTAATTATCTCCAAACCTAAATACAACTGAATCTCTATAAATCTCTGCTGAAACTCTAAAAGGATATTAACTGTAACTGACCATAATAAAGAGAAAAGCTTTATTGTTATTATAAACTTGCACGTCTTCAAACTTCTTGAACTCAAAACACCAGGTTACTTAAAGTCTGTAGTTAAGGTGACATTGCAACAGAATTTCCTACTCCCTTCCTCTACTTGTTTAAGGAAACAACACCAGTCAAGAGATGCTGTAATTACTGCAGGAGCCACTAAGTTTCCTACTTCTAGGGTATCTCTAGTTGTCCAGCTGGAAGAGGAGGGTGGTAGATGAACATAATGGGATGACTGCAGCCAGCTCCCCGTTATCTGTATTAATGGGAGGCTGGGATTTGCAAATATGAAACTAACAAAAGTTTAACTATTCCTTACTATGGCTAAGGTTGTTCCAAACATGGAAAAATGTTTCCAAACATAGAAAAAATACTTCTTTCTGAATTACTGAGTCCAATGTGAGCTGGTTAGAGCACTTAATATCACATACTAATCCAGTCTTCAAAATAGCATGTTATTATGTTTTGCTCACTGAAATAACCTAACATTCAAAAAATTACAGTTATTAAATATATTTCTAAACTGCATACTGGTTGTATCACACAGTAAATTCTCAGTCTTAGGCTTCACTGCTTTCAGTTATCGCAATCTGATATGACAAAACTAATAAGCTTATAGCAGAAGCCTGTTTAATTTCCCCATGAAATTGTACCTTATAATATTCAAAAAAGTCTATCATTTTTACTATGACTGAGATATATTAAATTTAATTTTCATAATCTGATTTCTACTGCTCAGATAGATTAATGAAATTGCCAATATTTCAATTTACTTCAAATTTTCTCTCAAAAATACTTAACATAAGCTTTGATAGCAAGATGTTTCCACATCACAGGTGCCCTAAGAAAAAGTTGCAGAACATAAGGATCCATGTGATAAAACTTCAGCTGCTTCATAGTCTGATTTTCATAAATCTTCTCCTCTCTTTTTCCATTTTGCCTACTCATGCACAGAGCAAACTTTTAGGGACAGGGACTCTGTTTCAGTAAGTGCTCTGAACACTGATATTCTCATTAAATAATGAAGTCTATGTGAACTGTTCCTCCAAAAGAGTATGGCTGGAAAGGTCTTTTTGAGTACTTAAGTATTCATACTTAAATGTCAGGAATAAATATTGGTGTTTCAATGAGCTTTATCAAGGCTCATCAAGAACAATCCTTACTTTTCAAATGAATAAGATACATCTACCCGGAAGAAAATGGTATCCAACTGCTGTCCTACCATGTCAGGAGTCCAGAAGTGTCAACACGAGTCAGAAGGAGATAAGAGAGAACATATCTCCTGTCTTTCTAACAAGATAACCATCTTTTTACTGTCCCTTATCATAGCGCATTCCTCTATGAAGCCTTGGACAATATATTTAAGGACAGTACGTACAACAAAATTAAGTGGGAAGAAATATCCAAGATCTAGTTGTCAGACAAGTGCTCAGGAAGTAAGGCCAATACCAGAAATAAAAATGACATATGGTAGAAAAAAACATATATGTGGCTGATAGCAACAGCCTGTCTTATTTACAATATCCTAGTGCATTTAAATGCTTTACTATATGCTAAATATACTGTATACTAAATGCTAAACTCTAGTAAAGTGCTCTGATTTTAAGAGGACACTTTGGCCAGCGAAGTGCTATCATTTCCCTCTCTATAATCTAAACAGACTTCTGAAGCAAGGACACACCGCACAAATGCCAGCTGCCTGCCTGCTTTCAAGCCGAGTGAGCCTCGGCTACCACAATATTACAGAAAAGGAGGGATTATCCATGCTTTCTCCCAAGGATATTTCCTGAGACTCACACCAATGACTGGAGCTGCCAGAAGCAAGATCCCTGCCGTACACCATGCTTCTCCCATGCACTTTCTGAAGTAAAATTGCACAACTGCTGCAGAGATTTTTGTAGACACAATGTATCTAAATATTAAAAAATTTGTTAAGTATTTCAAAACCATCTAGTAAACTCCAGAATATAAACTTTTTCCTGAAATTACATTCTTCCCTCCTTTCCCTCCTATACTAAGAACTTTTCTTTTTTTTTTTTTTTCCTCCTCTCCAGAGGACTGGACTCTGCATTGTGTGGCTGGGTCTGCTGCTAGGTACTTTGTCATCAAAAGGGAAGGAAAGTTTTCCTGGCTACTGCAGATAAATGACAGATCAGAGATGTCCTTCTCTAATCTTTGTGTCCATGTTTCAAGGGTCCTGGCCATATAAAATGAGTGAATAGGTGCCCAGAGGACTACACCATTTACCACAAATTACTTCTTTATGGAAGAATCGATTTTACAGTCTCCTGAATTTCAAACACTTGCCTCCTCAATCCAGTGGAATTACTCTTTTGAGAGCCAAGCCTGAGACAGATGACTCCAAAGAGCTACTCTTGGGGCTACTAACTATCTGTTATAAAAATCTAGAGAGGGCTTATAAGTCTTTGAGGA
>VZSV01000008.1:7747460-7773146 GCA_013398735.1 Nothocercus julius | reverse complement strand
TTCTAAGGCTCCATTAATTACAGCTTTTGTTAAAAGTGGGCAATACGCACATTCACCAAATACACCAAAGTAGTTCACCAAACTACTTTGTATACTTACTTTCCTGACAAAATAATCAATGCAATAAAAATCAAATAGCTACATGCCCTCTCTTCCAAGTGCACAAACATGCAGATTTTCATGTACAATCAAATGTACAATATGATTTAAAATATTTTCTTCTGAACAAGAATTTGAGACTTCTACCCAAGAAAGCTTCATTCCCATCAAAACAGGTCTTCTGACAGTCACATCAGATCATTCTGGCAACACGATAGTTTCAAGGCCACTACTGCTTGTTGAGTCTCCTGCAGAAGATCAGGCCTTTATTGGAGCAAAAACATGTTTTCTGAATTCTTAACGGTGCTCCTTTTTTTTTTATTATTCACTAAAAAACGCTCTTCAGCCTAGACTGAAAGCTTATGGTGTGCAAACTGAACCAGCACTTCTACTCAGGGCTTCTCAGCCTATCTCACAGGCAGTTTAACAGACACTTCGTTATAACAATACAAATCAACAGGACCAGTGGCTTTAAAAAAAAAAAAAAGTATTCTTATTAGTAGTACGCTATATGAACATGACTTTTATCAAAAACATGTGCCAACTCATCTTACAAATAAATTGCAACCTCATAAAATTGTCAAAATTGTATCCCTTTGGAACAACAAAAAAAAGTTTGATTCACAGGCATTTTCATCGCTGTAAAGTATTTCATATTTTGTTTCCCCTGTGTAAAACATAATAGGCTACATAATTTGATTTACACTTGGGTGATCCAGTACATCCATTAGCTATGGAAAAAGCAGTGCACCAAATATTTTAGTGTTTACAATGTAAGTTTCAAGTACTCCTGATATTGAAATAATGAATGGGTGCAGGAAAAAAAAAAAAAAAAAAAGACAACGACTGTAGTAACACAGTAATTCCTAAAGCTTCTTAGTGTGTGAAGGAGGGGTAATCCTTCATGCCATCTTTTACATTAATATTAATATTCTATGTATATGCTGAAATATAATTCTATGCTACTATGGATAGAACAATTGATTAATATGAAATATTAAAAAAAGGAAAATAATGCTTGCCAGACTGTACATGTGTATATCTGTAATGCATATACGTAAATTAAAACTTTACCTGTGTTATCAAATTACTAATATTGTCAAATGACTAATATTGGAAAACAACATATTTGCAAGTCAGTAGATATATTTCAGTAAAGCCCCAACAAATATAGAGATAGATAAAAGATGGATCTGTTTCTATTAGAAGAATCTCCCACACACATAAAAAATGGAGATGATGTGCACGTTAACACAGCAGCAATACAATGATATTGTCAGCATTCCATAGACAAAACAAGAATTTTGAACTTCAAAAAAAATTTCAGTTGATGAAACTGCACAAGTTTCCTGGATTTTGATACTAAACAAACTCTCCTGCATAGTGGAAAGAAGCGCTGTAGTATACATTTCAGGACTTTAAGATCAGAAAAAAAACTCAATTTCATTATGTACAAGTTGTTACTAACACACAAAAAAAGCCTGCATATGTGCATAGTAAACCCCCAAATCCCTGAACAATAGCATTGCCCTACTAGCTATAAAAATGACAAACTACATCCGCAGTCACTGTATACCCAAACTCTGTAACAGATTAGATTTAAAATTGAGCAGTGCAGTGAGGTAGCTATTAGTCTTTCAACTCAAGTGTCAACTTCAAACAAATTAACAACCAAGCAGTCCCAATCAAATCTAAATTCCAGTGCAATATTCCTCTCTAAGTTTTCTGAACTGTACTTATTTACCTGAGTAAAAAAACAGTACTGCATGCACTTCTGAAACGTTCTGCAAGCTATCACACTCACTTCCCATCCAATTCTTTAATGAACGACATATACTAGAGATGAAAGCAAAGAAGATCAGAGCAGGAATTTGATTTACAAGAGCTGGAAGTTCCATCACATGTGCAACCCTTGCTAAATTTGTCCAACTACATGTAATCTATAGTTGAGATGAAACCGAATATTCTCCAAGAAGCAGCAGGATGTGAGCCATACCTCAGCTTGAATCTACCAAGGAGATGGCCAACAGTTTGTATTTTGCACATTATCACCCACTTTCAGTACAGGCTCTTGGAATTAGAGAAGACATGGAACTGCTAATTGTACGGCCCTTCCCTTTCCCTTAGAATTTTGTATTTTTCTCTTCAAAGCATTATGGATTGATTGTAAAGCCACGCTGTAAATCAAAAGAAAGCCACTGCTCATCAACTGCTTAGGATTTGCTGGGTTCTCACTGCAGCTCTTCCTCTGCTGACTGATCTCTAAGCCACCACCAGCGTCTACAAGCACAGTACCTACCATGCCTGCGGATACTTGCTCCGGTTGCCTTTTCCCTTATAGATGGATTTCTGAATGGAGCCACCAAGCTATTTGATTTGCAGACACAAAATAATTCTTTTGGATCAGAAGAGAAAAAAAAAGCAGGTAAAAAAGAGCAGCTAGGAGCGATCTGGAGTTAAAGACAATGATAGCGCTGTCGCTGCTGCCTCTGTGAAAGCAAGTAAAAATACATAAAAATGCTTCTTCCTGATTCCTCCCTGCTTTGAAAATTCTTCGTTTCAGTGGCAATCTGCCTTAAACCTGTAGCTGTGTGGAATTTGGAAGCCTGGAGCCCCACAGCCCTGTGCTGATTCAGGCGGATCAGCTCAGGAGCACGAGGGGACCTCCAAGACGGAGCCAGCACGGGCCGGAGCAGGTACCGCAGAGGTGCCCCGTGCACGACTGGCCCCAGGCAGCCAGAGCGAAGGAGCAGGACCCGCAGCCTGAACGGCTCCCACCGGCTCCTACTCGTTCCCCGCCGGGCCTGGAAGGCCACAGGCAACCAGCTTGGCACGGTACAAACGGCAGCGCGCAACCTTCATCTCACACATTCAAAAGGAAAGTATTTGAGCAGTTTGTACCTACAGGTTTGCACATCGATTTTTGAGCTGCCTTTAAAGAATCAAAGCCATAGCAAAGGGCAGAATCCTACTGTTCCCCTCTGTGTCACCTCATGAAACAGGAGGAGAAAGTGGAACAAGATAAAATACACATACACTGAATCTTGAAGGAATGACTACGCTTGGAAAATAGCACAGTGATTTAGCTAAAAATAACATGCAAGGATTGTGCTAAAAAACGTAGGTACAGTGAGGGTATCCTGTAGAGAAGAACTATATTTTGTGTCAAGTAAAAAAGCATGCAGGAGACTACTGAGCTCCCGAACCCACGGGCTAGCCTGAACTCCACAGCATTTTACATCTGCTCTGCGCTGAGTATTTCCCCATAACATTTTGAAATACACTTTTGGACATTTACCAAAACGCATCCCAAATTTTTCAAAAATTATTCCTATATAATAATTACCTGAGTGTTTGTAATTTTACACTTTAAGTGTTCACATTACAAAAAACAGCAAGTGGACTCCAAAAGCAGCAGGGGCTGACAGCTGACAGACAAAATGAAATATTGGATATTCTGTCCAGTGAATCACATGCTCAGAAACTGCATTAGAAAGAATCATTCTTATAATGCCAGCTCTCCCCCATGCTTTACAGCTATATTCTTCCTGCTCTGAAGGCTATTCACAGAAAAGCCTGAGTAGGCAGGTGTTTTGACAGCAGCTTTATTACCTTAGATGAGCGATAATGCTCTCACTATTGTCATGTTTGGGGGCTGCTTGAATTTTTAGAGGCAATAAACACTTGAATGCATTTACTTGAAATCCAGATTATTTTTAAAAACGCATTTTTCTTTTATGTCACCACAACCCTGAATACTTTCAAGTAAAATACAGGTAATCTGCCATTTTGACAAAACTAGATCTAGACTCACTGGGGTAGGGGGGACGACTTTAAAGCACTTTTCCTGCTTTTTTTAATATAGGCAACTATACCGATTTGCCATAGTTCTGTTATTAAATATTTTATTACCTTTTTGCTATTTGGAAAAACTGTACAGATTACAGAGGAAAAGAATAAAAAAGCATACAAAGCATAGCTGAAAGCCTAATATATTCCTTCCTCCAAGCCTGTCAAATTTCACTGAAAATTCTACAAAATTGCTAAAAAAAAATCTCATGTTTCTGCCCACGATAATAGATCTTTATATAGTTTGGCATGAGTCCTGCAGGGGGGAAAAAAAAAAAAATAAAATAACCCTCCGAATCATCTCCTCTGCCTGGAGATGTAGCCCACCTCCTTGAGGAACAAACGTGCAGATCAGTGGCAAGCTACAAACCTGCTCCCTCTCTCCTGATAGGACAGTTTTGTCTATAGCACCATCAGAAGTCTCACTAAACATTTGGATCAAAGTCTCTCATGATTCTTAAAAAAAAGGCCATGAAACCAGCGATCTGAAGAACTCAGCAGATTTCCATACTCTAAGGAAAAAAGGGGGGCAGTTTCAGGAGCAACCCTTGGCGGCTGAGCTGGACCCCTACCTTGTAGGGGCCACTTTAAGCTTCATGAACGTTACTTCTGAAGAAACCTCCTCAGTTTCCTAAGCAATTCCAAGTACAAATTAAGGTGACAATTATCTCTGAGACTCTACCTATCCTTAAGATTAGTACTTGAGATTGATTTTTCTGCTATGCCTCCCTGCGGTTAACTAGGGTAAGCGAAAGGTGCTTCTGCCCATCCTCGGACTCCGGCTTCACAGAGATGGGTGGTATGAGGCCCCTCCTCGTGTTTCACAACAACTTTCACTTTGCAAAACCCTTTGAACACATGATGCAGGCTCCATCCATTTCATCGCTGTCTTCTCACAGCTAATGAAAAAAACTGCCCTGCACTGAAGAAGATACATGAGAAAACACAGTAGGGTAAGAAATCTGCTGGGTATTTTAACCATTAGAACGATGGTATTTTAATCTGTTTGGACTAATGCTTTGATTAGTAAGTCATTTAAAAAGAGAAGCCTAAATCAAGTACATGAAATGTATGCATTGCATCGCTTTAAGAAAGCATCAACTCCTGGGATTTCTATGTTAGAACCTGCCCACTGCCTCGCAAAGACATAAGAAATGAGCACACCCCTGTTAACCAAAACATTTCACTCATATCTACGAGATACAAGATCCTCAGCAACACCAGCGCCCTGCCTACGCTCCCCCCCTACCCCTGGAAGACGAGAGCTTTTAATCATCCATTCACACTGCACCCTGCATGCAAGATCCCTGCACGGGCGTCTCCAGCGCCGTGCTGCATTATGCAGCGTCTGGCAAACCTTGTGTTTTGTCCTCACCACAGCACACAGACCACATCCAAAAGACAACATCATTAGTTTTGAGTTGCTTATAAAGAGATGTTTTAAAAAAAAATCCTAGCTTAATCATAAATTGCTTGCAATATAAGCTAAAAATTGATATTCTGGCCAGTAGGTATGGAAACGCTCTTTTAGAGGTACTGGGGTTAAACTTTTTTCTGACATTTATAATATTGGGTGTTGAAAAAAAAAAAAAAAACACTCTCTGAAAAGAATAATTGCTCCCACAGGGACCAATCCACGGGTCACAGTTTTTTGCTCTTGACAGCAACAGAGCCTTGAATGAGATTTGCTATAAAACCTAGACTTAGGCTTGCAGCATAATCACAATGTTTGCCCTAGCTCTATAAGCTAAAGTACTACTTCTACAGTGTAATTATTCCACATATGTTCCAAAGACCCATGGGGAAATTTTATTATTCAGAAGAATAAATAGGGCAAAAATAAATCGGTTTTAATTTTAGCCAATTTTTACACTTCTTATGAATTTTCATTTTTCATATGCAAGCTTAAGTCCATGGGAGAGAGGATTTGCCTTGAAGAAATAATTAAACTTTCATCTTCAGTTATGCTTCTTAGCAAATACACAGCCACCCATATAGTGCATAGCACACAAATGCTATTCAGTGGCACAAAATGCCAACATAATCACCAATGCTTCATAATCTTCCTTTCAGTCTCAAATTGAATATTTGACGTTCAAACTCCTGTCCAGCCACGCAGTGCAAGCAGTAGTGCAGCAAGGGCTTAGCTTAGAAGTAGGTTGGGTTCTCAAAGTAAAGCTTAATTTGCCCTGAATATTTTCTTGAATACTTTATTCTTCAAAAATAATGCAGTAATTTGTTGTACGGGATATGTAAACCTACAGCCCTGAGGATAAGAAAAGATTATAACACTCAATTTGTGATGACAGTGTATGAGGGAGATTTAATAAACCTGCTGAAGTCAGAATTTTTCTGAGTAGGAAAGCAAAGGAAACAGAACTTCATCCAGCCCGTGAAGATGCAGGCATATTTTGCAACTAAGACTTCTTACACCTTCTCCAATTGCTGAGAACACTTCTTCACTTTTTTTATAAATTCAAGGGCCAAACTACTACAAAAGCACTCTCCATGCAGGTCAAGAAATCTGCCCGTCCAAAGCCTGTTCACAAGGCAAAGTAATGAAGCCCTGCTGAACTGTGCACTGGCCTTGGGCATCACACTGCCTCTGCACTGCAGCTCTGGCCTTCCCTGCGCCCAGGCTGCTTTGCTGCCACCTGAGCTGTTTGAAGAGAAGGGCAGAAAGACTAAACACCAACAGACAGAAATAACAGAGATGGATGGGATAAAACATAAGGACTGATTAATTCTCAGTGTCTGTGCTAGACTGCACCATGGGCCCAGAAAATAGATTCTTCTTTTGCTTTTTCAAACACATAATAAAGAAGAAAACTTGGTCTGGAAAGTTGACCACACCTAATGCATGACCCAGTGCCAACCCTCCCATTTCAGAGCAAACTGCAAGGATTAAACAGACCAAAGGCTATCAATGCATCAGTTCCAACACCCTAAACTTCACACAATCCTAACATAACAACTTACAGGTACAAGGGGCACCCAAAGAACTTCACACAACTTTCACAAACTATCTGCTAACCACAGAGAGGGTAAGAATGCTGCCCGTCTTTCACCATCATCAACCAACTGGGTGTAAGATTCATCTGGAAATAGCAAAAGCAGTGGAAATCCAGTGCAATATGCCTAAAAGACATTTACAAGAGGATTGCACCAAGTTAGAAGTGAGGGTACCTGTACCTGACTCCAAATGATTAACTTGCAGAGCCTTCAAATATCCAGTTTCTCATTGATTCTCTAAAAATATACAGGTTTCACCAGAAATCAGCTCTCAAAACAGTACTCAGTTCTGCACAATTCTCCCCCTAGACAGGTGGTGCAAAAAAACAAAATGAACCGATAAAAAGCCCATGACAGATACCAGGAATATTGCTTACTGCGCTAGAAGGCGGCCCTTGCATGCTACAGTGATGAGCGTGCTGCAAGAACCTCCTTAGAAAAGGTGTCTGCAGGGGACATGCTGGCAGCAAGGAACCAAGGAAGAGGACCTGTTTTTTTTTGCTGTTGTTTTTGTTTGCTTGTTTTTCTATCTGTCTAAAATGTTTTTGGTTTTCAGAAGGTCAGCATGTTACAACCTGTTATTAACGCACGATTTTAGCATTCTATCCATTTCAGGTTATTGGGCTTCCAGTCCCAAGTCCAATTACGTAGCAGTTTTGGTCATCAAAAGGAGAGGGCCAACAAACACAAAATTCTGATCTCCCTATTTCTACAGCAGTTAACAGAAAATACTGAGCTGAAGATCACAATGCAGATAAAGCCTCACATATGGTGGAATCTTTACTTTTGACTTGTCTGAACAAGCATGAACAAAATCCACAGCAAATAATAATCAGTTCAGCCTGCTGTCTTTTACAATGAGCTCCATTTCATGTATCTGAAATCTCGGCTTGTCATTAGTAATGCTAATTAGTTCACTATCTCAATTCCATACTAGATTCTGTAAAAACTGAGACCACTGCTAATTTGAAAAGAAAGCTTATTCTTTCCCTAATACAAAGGGTAACTTTTATTTTACAAAACAGCCATAGAAATTTATATTGCTTTTAATTTTCAATCAGATTGAGTATTAAGATAAATACTGTTCCTACCTTTTGATTTCCAAAAGGATAATAAAAGGGTAATTATGAATTATCATAACACAAACTAACTACTTATCCTATAAGGGCATACAATGACATAGCATTTAAAAGTGGATATGCAAACAAGCCTAGTTCTGCACACATGCATGAGGCAAATATTCTCACAGACCTCTCTTTCTGAAAGGAACTACCTTCTAACACCAGCACGGTAACTATTCTCATCTGTGTACTGATAGAAGGTTTTCTTTTAGAGTTTTCACACCACCTGAGTCCAGAGAGCTTTCATAGAAGATACAACACAATCATGCAGGCCTTCAATCGAGTCACAGAAGTGAGTCCTGTGCAATTAGGAAGTGTTCTTCTACACAACGAGCTAATGAAAGTGTTGTCCAGGAGGTGAATATCCCAAAGCCCAGGCGTCAAAAATTCAGGTAACAAGCATCACGCAGAATAGTTGGAAATGTACAAATACAAACTGAAATCATAAAGCAGTGTCTGGAAATTTATGGGCAGTGTAACTGCACCAAATGGGGTCTAGAACAAAAGATACTGCACCTGAGTTGGGCTGGCCAGGAGGCTCTACATGGAGTCAACCAGCAGATCCCCTCTAAGTTTTCTGGGAGAAAGAAACGGAGAAGGAAAAGGGAAAGTCTGTCTGAATGCAACTTAATCTTCGATGCATTCCTGCAGGGTATTGGGCACCTGCAATTCACCAACCTACACCCTTAGGAGCTACCTGTCACATGCTGTCAGAGCTGCACTAAGCTGTGGATACTTTGGTTATCGTGCTCAAGAGCTGTGATAGAGAAAGCAGGTAATTCCTGCAGAGTTTTTTTGTTTTGTTTTGTTTTTAAAAAAAGACACACACTTTATATGGCAGATTTATACCTCTCAGATGTATACATCTGTGAGAAGATACATCTGTACAAAAAAAAAATTGTTTTGATTGACTTATCATTCAAAACAGTCTCTTGCCTTTCCCGGCCTATTTGACCCTGGACTGCTCCATGCCACCCTTTTCATGAAATTTTGGGCCACGCCGAGCTGCTGTCTCCTACAGGGCTCCCCGGTTGACCACAAAGCCGCCCGGCTCACGTGGTAGCTCCTCTGTTCCCTTGCATTTGAAGAGAAGCTCTTGGCTGTCCAGTCATGCCGATATTTTGCTAAAGGCAGAAATTACTGCCGATCTCTTCCTCCTACTCTCCTGATAGCACCAGACACAAGGACAAAACAAGGAATTTCAGGTACAGTATTATCTTACTACCCAAACACTGGGTAGCTAATGGACACACACAGGCCTGCCCTATCACCCAGGAGCGTGGGCAGGCAGGACAAAGAAGAGCAAGCAGACTAAAGAAAGGAGGGAGAGGCAACTTTCTTCCCTCTTTCAGGAGCTTTTTGTGCCTCAAAGTTTTGAGTTCAACCTTCTGACAACAGTAACTTGACTGAAAAAAATAATCTCTAATGTGTGACAGTCTTGGGAAACAAGGCAATCAAACCATTTCCAGGCTACAATCCTAACAACTGCTTAAAATGTATTTCTAAAGGAAAAGAAAAATCACGTTTCAGTCACTGAACAGACTGGCATGCTGCTGGAGGTTAATGAAGTGCTAGTCTCTCGTTTAATAAAAAAAATAAATCCATACACAACACCAGAGAGAGTCATGGAATGATATGACACTGGTTCCCATATCAAAAGGCAATGGCTAAGAATTCACTTTTGTATTTTTGCCCGTCACCCTAATTTTGCAAGAGAATCCAATGGGGTCATTTTTGTTTACTATTGACATGTATTAATGCAGAGGACTTACAAATGCTACGCTTGAGCTGAATCTCCGAATCTGAAAAGTCAGCAAAGCATAGAAAATGAAAATATTTTTAAAGATGATTTGATGCAGCAGTTGGTAACTTCCCCAAGAATGTTCAAAGAGCAAAATCCATGGGAAGATGGAAAATGGTGAATCCAGATTAACTAAAATAATTAGTATTTCAATACCCAAAGGAAAATAAAATGATTCGGGTTATTTTCTCTTTTCTAGGGAAACAACATGTCCTATTTTCAGCTTCTTCCACTAGAGCTGCAGAGAGGGAGATAAACTCTCTCTGCTGAGAGCCCTAATCCACGAGAGCCCTCTCAAACCTCTGCAGACAGTGAGATTTAACATGACAGAGTTGACAACCAAGCACCTCAGGCCTCAGCGCTGGGCAAGGGGCTCTCGAACCCGGGCCAGAGCCAGCGTCCCACCTGGGAGCCACCCGAGGCGACTGGCACAACCGGCCTGTGCAGGTCGCGTGGGACGTGCAAGACGCACGACCACGAAAGGACAACGCGGGCAACAGGCAAGCGCTCAGTGCTGCACGTGGCGCCTTGCCCTTCTGTTGCTGCTTCTGGTGCTGTAGGATACAATTTTGTACCATTCTCCAAGCAAATCTAATTCCAAGGGGCCACCTAGATCTTAAAATTGTTCACTTCAATAATAAAAATAAACAAATCAAAAAGGACACAGAGGATTCAAAAACTGGTGTAGTAAAAATAAAATTAGACAAAAGGCACCGCTCTAGAATTTGGTAAACACTGCTGTGTAGGAGATATCCCCAGCCTTTCAGAGCATGCTAAAACAGTAATCACAGAATCATAGTAACATTAGGTCCAAGTTAGTACTTTCTGTTTAGATATTTTGATGGATATTCATAAAACAACTTAGCTGAAATCATGAATTTTTGTCATACTTCTCAAGTTGAAGTGATTTCTTTTATCATTTTGCTGTATTTTAACAATTGAGTCATACAGAGCAGGCTTCATCATAATTAAAAACCTTTAATTAAACAGAAGATTAATTAAACATGAGATAAGCACAAATACTAAACAAACTACTTCAGAGAAAATCCCAAATCTGACCTACCAAAATGGCTTTATATGCAATTACACATGCTGTGAATTACTGTTTGTAGATAATTAGCTTGGCTGTCTCCTTAAGTCAACCAACCACATGCTAAAGTTAAGTAACATCAAAATAAAAAACAAAGCAAATAGACAAACAAAAACCTCACACAAACCCCACTACAACAGGGCTGACTGGGCTTGCAGCTAAATGCATTCATTTTTGATACACTCCAGTACTAATGCATTATTGGTGAAAAATCATTTGCCCCTGGTACGTAGCCATACAGAACACTCCTAGTGCATTTTTGCTTTAAAGCTTTATTAAAAAAATAAATAAAATAAAAAGGATGCTATCAAGAGATTTCTCCATAATTTACTTTATTTACTTACAAATTTTTCTCAAAGAATTCTCAATAATTGATCTGTAAATATGTTAGCTTCTACACAGTTTACTCAAATAGAGTATTTTCCTTGAGTATTTTAACACTTTTTTACTGTATTATGCAGCAGAAGTAACTTGGTTCACTTTTTGCAGAAGGCCATTGAACTTAATGAACAAAGAAAAGGTAAATCTTAGGTCCTAAAGTTGTAATCGAAAATCTTAATCTCTGTTCTTCTTAAGAGACAAGATCAGTAGAGCTTTATCCTCAAAAACACACATCCTATACAATGTCAAAGAACGTGAAGTGGAGGAACATGAGTATTCTTGAGAGCCAAGATGACAACATTTAAAAGCACTTCAGAACAAACTCTCCTCTGTTGCCTTCCATAGATTTCCAGAGCCAAAATTTCACCATCAGAATGTACAGCACAGGCAATGTACGTAACTTGATATTTTCTTGTCAATTAGTGATACCTGTAGCTGCAATTTGAAGTCCATCAACCATGACCCTACAGAGCCTATAGAACTTCAGGCCTGTTTAGATGCAACACTAGTGTTTCCATATTGCTGATGTTCCAGGGACATTACCTGTTTTGTGCCCCACTGGATGCTTTATGCCCACTCTCATGACAAATATTAAGGCCAGTGGATTTTACCTCAAAGAGTCCCCCAATTAGCCTGCTTACTAATATTTCAAAGGTGACAACGAAGAACAATAACTGAGATATGACTACTTCTATTGCTTCACTACGCAAATACTTTGAAAACTAGAGATATATGCTTGATAAAAATAAATTGACAAGGTGATCAAAGCTGTGCTTTACAAGATAGATTGATAATAATCTAACAAACATAGTGATTTAAAAGAGGAAGCAATTATTTCCTTAAAGTTAGACATCCCATTACTCTATCAATGACCAGCAAACAATCTCTCCTATATGCCTGTACACTGTTTCAATATTACAACAACTACAGTCTTCAGCAAAGACTTCCATGCTGTATTCTTGCTGACTTCCTAACAGATGTCCACAGCATTTTTCAGAGCTCCCTGGACAGGCTAAGCATGGGCAGTAGTGACTTGTAATTGCAGGTGAAATATAATTGAGCACTTCCTTTTGTAAGGCTCTTGATCACTTGTATATGTAGTCATCTAAGCATAGCCAGCATAATGGCAATGTTTACCCATAAACCTGGCTTTATTGGATGCCTTCAAACAATAATAATGGCTATTTTGTAAAGTTACTGTCAATTACTAAGCTCCAAGAAGAGAATTATACTGCACTAAACCATAACCAAAAAATAATCAACGATCTTCAAACATATGCCTGAAACTGATGAAGTGCCACCTCAAAATAATAAAATAATGCTTCAAATGGTTTTGAAACAGCAACGAGCTCTCAGCTTCTACTAAATCAGTGCTACTGCTTTTCCTCACTCAGCTATTGCTTCTACACGCACTAAGGAAAAACTTTTTCCTTTTATTACACTTGTTGAAAGGATTCTTACCTCTCCATCTCGTATTCCTTCATGCCTGCTTTTACTGCCTTCATTACCTGTAAGATACATATTAACATGGGACCTTCTTAGCAAGAGGGAATCTCATATTTATAAATTTATGACTGAATATCTCTAGAGGAACATATATTAAAAAAAAAAATCATCTGTACTTCATTTGAATTTACATCAGTAGAATCATTTTAAAACTCTATTAGAAATCAACTCATTTTAATCTTTATGAATGCCTGCAGTCTCCAGCAATAAAGCACATCTAATTGCCACAAGTATATCCTAATGAAGTGCAGCTCATCTAAAAATCCATGCTTAATTCTGAAAGCTCCAGTGAGCTTGGCAGCCAGTCCTTTTATTTTACTTTTATGAAACACCAGCAAAACAAAACTGTGAACTGGAACGTACAACAACGGAAAATTCCCTTTTCTACTTTGTAATCTGAAAAGTTACTAGAGCTAGCACTGGGTTACATTTCATAATTGTGCTCTCAGACTTGCTGAGAATGGGCACCAGTTTTATTTCTTCGCCTGATAATGGATTATGAATTTTAGCAGTTGCTGTATGGAAGGAATCATCTCACATGGGATGAGTTTACTCAAGGATGATGAAGGACGAAGGGAAACGAATGGAAGTGCTTTTATTCATAGACTTTCTGACTTTACAATATTCCCTTTAAAATATTTTCATACTTCACAGAAAGTGCAGACATTTGGGGAGCAGGGGCAAAGACAGCAGCTGGGTCCATGACCTCATCAGCTACTTTAAACTTCCACTGGTCACCAGTCACAACTCATAGCACCTCTGCACCCCAGCAGCCACCGGCAGCACTGCCAGTACAGCCCTGACACCCGAGCTCACTTGGTGACCCAAACCCGTACAGCAGCGTGCCTCAAAATCTCTCTTTTCTCCACCTCTATGCAGGTTTGTCTGTGCAAACAGGACAGACAGATTGCAGGCAGGTCACCTTCTGCTGAGGCTCCCCAGCTCTCGCCCAAAACCACACTTCATTTCTCACGTATCACAAATGCACCATTGAGTTCAAGGACAATGGAAGGTGTATTACAGGGCTGTAATAGGAGGCATATTATCCTCTTATTTCTCTCCAGCCTTTCCATTATTTTATTACTAAGCAATTCAGGATTGCTGAGAACATTTTCTGAGTACTACTGTTACACTAAGAGCAAAAATTATTAACAGTAAAGGATCCATTACCTCTTTATGGGCTTCACTGGAAATTTTATTGGTGTAGCGCAGAACTTCCAACTCCATGTCTGTCTTAATCACACGACTTAAGAAAAGCAGAACAGAAATTAGGTTAGGTTGTAATTTGGCACACTAAGAATAAAAAACCCTGAAATACTATGCATCACCTATGGTAAAAATGGATACACCTGAAGAGTGCACAACTCAAGAACAAAGAGCTATTACAGTATTCACACTGAGCAGTGTTTTGTTGGCACTGATTCATCATTAGCAAAACAATCTTACAAGGGAAAATCACAGGCATTTCCAACATCAATTTGCATTACTTTAATACTAATAAACAAGCTGTCCAATCAACATTTTTTCAACCCATTCTGCAATACATTAGGAACAAAAGCAACAGACGTCTGTATTTGTCATGGCTCAGACATTACTTCAAATAGAACATATCTACAAGCATACTCGATTTACTTTTTAAATACAATTTGAAGCTAGTTTACATAATGAAATTCCTAGAACTCTAGAATTTCTATTTAGCACAACTCCCACCTATTTGCAATATGTCAAAAGCAGGTGTGTGGGGGTGTGTGTGTGTGTGTGTGTGTGTGTGTGTGTGTGTGTGTGTAGTGGTGGTGGGGAATACTGGGGGGAACCCAGATGCTATTTCTGCTTGGTATAAGAAAACACATAAAATTCAGAAAATACTGAAGTAGCAATTAAAGCCACAATGCCCATTCTCTTTCATATGTTTCCAGGAAACAAACCAACTAACCAACACTTTTCATGCCCTATGAAGTAATGAATTTGTGCATACTTAGAGCTTTGATGCTCTGCCTGAACTTACCTCAAAATTTCAAAAATTTACTATTTACTATTTACTTGTACTTTTTACGATATCCATTTAATTGTGTGGAAACATTTAAACTGTATTTTTGCATTCCACTCCAGCTCTTGCAGCAGTTACAAACTACTATGAACTGTTAGATTTTGAAACTGCCACCAAGACATCGCTTTTTATTGTTACACACTTCTACTCATACTGCTGTAGAAGACTATTTCCTATATTTCTGCTCCTGTAGTTGGTTTTAATGGCTCCAGACACTGGTTTCTCAGCCATCAGTACCTCTGATGTGCGATAACAGCATTTTCCCACAGACAGTGATTGCACTGCAATGTAGCGCAATCACTTCTTTTCAAATACAACTTAAAAAAAGGCAAAATGCTGGTAACTATCAGCGTGCTCTTACACACTGAAGCTCAGTAGAGGCAAAGGATTTTGACATGCTTAATAAATCGGAATATGACATAAAATAATCATTATGCATGTTGAGAGGTACTAGGTTCTCAAATGTGTGCAAAGGTGAAAAAACTACACTGGAATGGTGTAATCTGTTCACCATGGATGAGGAAACAAACTTCTGCTTCTGCTTTCTAGCCAGGACATAAAGAACAGTAGCTCAAATATATTCATGTTAGACTGAGGGAGTAACAGCTTATAGATCTTTTTTTATTGTGTTCTTTGGAAGACTGCTTGTGCTAGCAGGATAATTTAATACTTGTTTGATGTGCCTTTATATTACTTTCAATATACAGTACATATTCCTGATCTGCAAATGTCTGAAAAATAGTTCTTTCATAATTCAGATATCTAATCTCTTCATTGGAATCTGCAAGTAATACAAGTTAATAACTGCTCAACTACAAGCTCAAATAATATTAGAATCTGTTTTACTTGATGAGGTCATAAGGCTTCAGGGTCAAGGTATTCGTTTTAGATCTCTGGTGCCTTTTTCCATATAGAAATTCAAGTGCAGCCTCAGATTGAGACTTTTTTTTTATGGAATCCATCACCACCTTCTACACAGGGTCAAGCACTGAAACATTTTACAGAAAGTGTTTGGTCTCTTGGAGACCAATAAACAGCACCATACAACCGCTAGCAGAGAAGCCAGGGAGGATGTACAAATGTGCAGGAACAGGATCAGATCTGCATGCAACAGATGCCCCAAGGCAGAGACCTCTGGGCTCCCAGGCTTCTGCAGCGGCACCGCGGCAGGGCAGCTATCCCAGCTGCTTGCAGGGACGCGAGAGCCGGCACGCTTCCCGAGCAGGCGGAAAGCGCGGCCAGGCCGGAGCTCCAGCTAACCCTGCACGGAGCGGAGGGAGGAGAGCTCCACATTTTTCATGCCTTTTGCTTACTTGCTTTCAACATAACGGCAGGAGGAAAGCACTACACTTACGTACTAGGGTGAACTTCAGTGTTCTGCTAAAAACAGCTCTTGGGTCAGTTACACACTCTGAATATGTTAATTATCATTTATATAAAAACAAACAAATTTGTAAAAATATACAGAGTCAGCAGGTAACACAAGCCTCCAATTACCAGATAAATCCCTCAGTCCAATCAAGTAAAAGTAGAAGCACAAGTCTGTTATTGTCAAAATTAACATATGATTTTTTTTTCATCTTAGTAGTGCAGAAAGATTTCTCCTCCCTCACTTTCCTCTCCTACATACACTTTGTGTTTTTCTTTACACTTGCCATAAGAGGCCTTCTTTTTACGCAAGTGAAAAAAGCTTGAAGTAGGAACAAGTATTATTTCAGTCATACATGACCAACTTTCCACTAAGGGGTGTTCCAAAGGAAATAGAATTCCAGGCAATTACAGACACTGCACTAGCATAACTCCACCACACACTCCTAACTAGCTGCTTTCTCCAAATATACACAAATGTTTGCTTCTCCAGGTGCATTCACCATGTCTAAGAACACCAGCAAAAATATTTAGTTTCCAATGATCAGCTTAGTGTTTATGAACCATCTTGTTTCGTTGGTTTTAGTAAACGCATGCAACTTTAAAGGCTGCTTTCTGTGACAAACATGGAAAACAAGTAGGAATGCCCTCTTCCCCTTGTCCTTCTGGAAACATTACCAGGTTGCAGATCCCCCAGTGATGGATAGATCCTCCCCAAGTAACAGACATTGCAGCCCTGACTTTCCTTCACACGTTACCACCTCTGCTGTTACCTTTCTACAGCTCATTTATAGCAATTACTCCCTCTATCGCAGCTGATATACATCTGCCCTTATATAAGCTTTAGCATAAAAACTTGCTCTCTGAAGCAGTATTACAGCTAGTTACAATTTTCTGAATCTGTTCAAGCTGTGCATCTGAAAAGCACATTCCCACACCCCAGTTTCACAGCTGCTGTGTCCTGCCTGCATTGCTCAAGATTCTGCCCCTCAAAGAATGGATCAACTCTTAAATTCAAAAATCAAGCCGATAAGATAATGTCTCCATTCCAGAAAGGGGAGAGGCAGCATAACTGAGGCCCAAATTCTAGAAGTTTGGAAAAGTTGAGATTTAAAAACTGTCAGCCCATACGATTTTGTCTTATGGCAGACTTACATCCCCTTGCACCCATCAACTGGATTTGCAGCAGTGAATCCCACTCCTGCACCTCTACAGATCCATCTGCATCCATTCACTGATGCAGAAACACCAGCTTCCCTGCTTCCAACTTTCCTTTTAAAAGTTTTTTTTTATGCCATGCCAAGAGATGTACAGTGGTTGTAAACGACAGAAATCTGACCTACTACAAATTCCACATATCCTGAAGTAGCATTGCTGTTCAAAAAACAACTTTCTAGAATTCAAGTTGGCAATTATATGTAGATGAAGAAGCAGAAGATTGTTCTTAGCAAATGTGCTAGTAATAAACATTAAAATGAATAAGAAATAGTAGCATGCAATACAATAAGCTACATGAGAGTAGACTGTATGCTTTCCTGCTTACATTTTAGGACTCCGAGCTTATCTGTCTCAACCAAGGATTTGTTTTCTCATTTCCAGACTAATACACTTAAAAAGCTTTGTTAAAAAATCTGGTTCATTAACAAAATTACACTATCTTGTCTCTGCAGCTAATAGCCCAAATGAAAAACTAAAAAGATCTAGTTAGTAAGCAATCGGGAGGCAAAGTCAACAATGCTGATCAAAAGAAGAAAGCTGGGAAAATGCAATGACTTTGTATGGTCCTAATACACTTAGTCACATCCTCTTATTTTGACTACTCTAGATGGCTGCAGTCAAATCCCCCTAGAATTACAAAGCATAGTTATATCAATAATAAAACTGAAAAATGAATACTGTTAAAATAAACCCTAGGGAAGTAATAACACCTTATTAAATATTACCTATTCTGACACAGTTTTAATACTATATTTGTTTTTCATCACTAGAGTATGAATTATGCTCAGCTATTTTCCTATTCATCGAAATGCCCATATGGATGTGATTGTTAACTCTAAAGGCTTTCTATAAAATATGTTATTGAGAATAGATGCTTATTTCTTAAAACATTTTACTTGATTTCTTCACTTTTCAATGATGCTACTTAACCACTGATTTACTCCTGTATATCATTTCCATCCTGAACATGAAATTAACTAAAAATTAAAACTTACAGAGTAAACTAGGAGGCTTCTACTGGGGGAAATCTCTCTTAGGCGATGTTATAAACACTTCCAAAAGTACTCAGAGAAAATTTTATACTACTCACCATTCTGCAATTTCAGGATGAAGGATTTTATTGTTCACATTAAATCTAACAAAAAAAAGACACAAACATTAAAAAACATCTAGACACACAACAGTATAGAGCATTTACTTACTTTCTGATTTAAAGGAAAAAAGTCTTCTCTGAAGTTGAAAAAAAATTATAAAGCCATATATTTCAGAATTCATTAATAATAGTACAGACTCCAGTGTGAAGAATTCACATACTTATTTTCACTGTGCAAGTATTGCATTCTGAAACACATGAGACTAAACCATGTACTTCTAAGAATGCATAGAAAACAAGGTAATGGCATGTGGAAGAAATGTTTTAACCAAGGTAAAATGTAAGTTGCCAATTCACTGCCCTGCATGGGCCAGGGTCACCTCAAGACCACCTCTCCTTGGCTTTTGTGACCTACAGAAGAGGCAAAGCAAAAGTTTCCATCTCACCTCGCCCTCCCAAACATAACTGCTCTTCTCTCTATTTCCTACCTAAGCAATTCCTGCCTTCTCAGAACTACTCTGAGGCTAACAGTGACACTAGGGTGGCCAGTGGAGCAAGATGCTGAGCAATTAAGCGAACACAAATAGATTTGCAAAGGTATGCTGCATCAGAGGTATTCTTCTCTGACTCAGGACTGTTGGCTCTTCAATTAGAGCATTTAGAAAAATTAAAATGTTCCAACATTGCCAAAAGATCTCCAGAGGAAGCTAGAAAGCCACAATTCATTTTCCCATACTTTTGAAGGAAAAATAAATGTATTTCAGGCTATTGGTCATTTTTTATACCTCAGAAGGGAGCAAGAAAAGCGCAAATCCAATTAAAAATTATTTGGAAGTCACTTCTAGTCACACCAGGGTCTTATTGCGCCCTTGGGTAGCAGACCAGAAACCTATGTTTCTTTTTTTCAGGAGTATGTGCTCAGAAGCCTGCAAAATCTAAAAAGGTGAAGGTCTACAGCTTTGTGTTCCTGCTCCAAGCACATCAGAGAGAAAACAGTAACTTACACAACACTCAATGGAGACAAGCTCTATGGTAGGCAGTATTACAGGTAAATCAGAAAACAGCGGAAAAGGAATACAGTACGAATACAGAACTACAAATTACAGATGTGCTCACTTGGAAGCAAGACAGTCTTGTAACATCAGAGAAAAAGGCACTTTTTAAAATTTGAATATCATCACAACAATTTTTATGTAAAGAGTTCAATGCAGAACTAATTCTCAAAAGGAAGACCAACTTAATTAAAGCATATATCAATCTACAACAACTCAAGAAAAAAAAAAAAAAGAACTCTCTACTTGGCTGGAGCACAAGCCACTTAGCAACACCCCAGGAAACCAAGATGCAGAACAGCTTAAGCTGCAGACACCACAGCGGATCCCAAGGCTTTCAATAATTGTCATTAGTATGTCAGGCAAAAAGCAGATAACGGCAAGTCTAAAGACATACTGCAGAAGAGCAGAGAGCTCCATCACCAGCTCTACATAAACAACACAAGTACAAGCAACTATCATTATTATGGAAGTGAAGAATAAAAGAAAATATAGGGCAGGAAAGAGCAGATAGAGAAGGCTGACACACTTCTCTTTCAAGAATCTGACATATTTGCTTTAAGCATAGATGGAGAAATCAAACAGCAAATCAAACAAGTTGAACAGAAAAACTATGAACCTCACTACAAAAAGAAAATTCTACCTCCTCTGAGTACCAATAAATAAATAAATAAATAAAAAGGTGTTTCAGTGAAGATGCGCTGCCTCCATCATCATCCCTGGTTTGTGCCTTAAAGGCCTTAAGACCTTAAAGGCTTCCTCTGGCACTGCCTGGGTGCTGCAGAACTGGCTGGCACCTCCTCGCATGCGGCAGCTGCTGAAACTCTGCTTGCTCTCCCCTGGGAGGGTCAATTAACCCAAAGAAAGAATTAAAACGAGGGAGTACAGGGGTAGGCCGGGAGGTCACAAGCAGAACCAGTTCTCTCTCTTGTCTGACAGACTTTCTGATATAGTGTCAAGCATAAAAAAAACTTAGACTTCAGAGACCGAGTGTCAATCCAGTTTCAGGCAAGAATCTCATATACTTTTTTTCTGAGGAGCTCAAAATTAAGGATAGAACTGTCTCAGCTCTGCTTAGTCTGTGATCTCTATGGGTCCCTTTAATTAGCAGTAAAACAGCTGAACAAACCATCTTCTGAAAGTTACCGGTTAAATGATAAGCTCAAGGGGAAGACTGTGTCATCACTAGAAGGAATATGCAAACACGGTGTTATTTACACTATTTTTATACAAAGTTCTGCATAAAATAATGCTACCTATCCCTTCAGCAAGTTTAGACATTCCTAGAGCATAAATAACTTACTATAAAAAAACACATGGATCATCCTAATACTAAGAGGATCATGTAGGGCAATCCAATTCCAGGTTTTACTGCAATTTGCAAATTGACAGTACTTAAGAGATGAGATGTGTGTCTTGAGGAAAAAAACAAATTGACATTTTGCTACAGTTGCAATCTGTAACATGTGTTAATGCTCCCATTTAATCAACACAAAACTAAGACATATTACACGGAAATGGCATGTTCAAATCAATTTCATACTCAGTTGTCCTTCAACGTGCAAAGCAATTTCATTAGGTTTTTCTCTCTTTTTTTTTTGGCAACAAATCTACATCTTCTGTATAATGAGACTTTTTTCCCCCCCCCTTAGTTTGCATAATATGCTTTGTATAAAATCTTAAACTTAAATTCATCCATCATACTAGAACTTTCTACTCTTCTTCAACACATAGGATACTTCCTCTAACGTTTGACTCCACCAGGCAATGAGGAAGAGTCCTTAGCCTAGCAGCCAGCCCAGCTTCACTGCCATTCCCAGCAGGTGTGCTTAGGAAGCAAAGGACTTCACTTAAAAACATTAAGCATTAAGTACCACTGCTTATTGTTTATCATTTACACCAATCAATTCTGTCGATGAAATAAAAACTGTCACGCGAAGCTTGGTGCAGCAGTACGCAAAAGCACCAGGTCAGCCACATTATGGCACAGCATTTTCACAAGAGCTACATAACAGCCACAATGATTCAATTAAAAAAAATAAAATAAACACTGTGTTTTCATGTCTGAAAAATGGGTCCATAAATTACCAAAAATGGAACTAGTCTTTTTTGGCAGGCAGAAATATGTGTTTCTCAAAACCAGTGCATTTGAACTACTGTAAAAATCTGCCTTCTGCATAGAATACACCTCAAATAAATGAAAGCTAGTCATTCCTGTAGGATTCGTAACAGACATAAATAAAGTTGGTTTCAGGAAATTAGCAGGGACAACAGTAGCAACCAGTCCAGCTCATCCCTGTGCCACACTAGTCCCTCACCGAACCACGGGGCTGTGCATTGGTGAGCAGCAAGTTTGCCAAACAAAACAATGCTCCATTTTTATAGATTTCAGCAGAAGACAAACTTTCCTCCAAAACGCAGCCTACTTTCTGAAAGGGACAAGAGGTGGCTATATAATAATGGACCCTACGAGGTGATTTGTTGTTATGGGCTCTATTACCAGCAGATACATAAAATCAAGCTTGCTCCTTGCTGGCAAGACAAAAATTACCTGGAGGTGACCTTTAGGATGAGGATAGAAAAAAAAAAAAAAAAAAAAAAAAAAAAAAAAACACTATGCCACAAGGCAAGATGACTACTTATTACAGTGGAGAAATTAATCAAAGCATTTAGATGATTATGTTCTGGGAAAAGTTCAAAAGGTTGAAAAAGTAAGGACAGAAGAACACTGTTAGGGCAAGAAAAAGGCAGCTTCTGATGGGAGCAGATGAACAGCCTGCAAAGAGACAGTAAGATTCAGCTGTTTCGGGAAATGATACATTATTTCTATTATTATCCATAGCAAAAAACACACAGGAGCAGAGCCAGTTTAGGAGAAGAGAGACAAATGGGACTATGAGAAGTACAAAGGGCCCCTTGAAAGTAAATACATCTCGACCAGGTAGCTGGAAAATGGAAGCAAACAAGAACAGGGAAATAAAATAAAACCTCCTATCTGGGCCACCTGGTGAGCCCGACCAAGCAAAGACTCCCAGGAAAGAGCAGGCAAAGGGAAGGCAGCTGCAGACACGAGGGGAGGGAGGTCTGCAAGGGCACATTCCTTGGTACAAACTCTCCAGGTGCTAATTATCTTGAAATTAAACAAAATGTTAGAAATCTAAACATTTTAATAACAAAAACATTTAATAGAACTGGAGAAACAGAAAAGATGAAACACCTAAATTGGTTTGGGTCTGTGTTGAGAAGCAAAATACAATTGTTGATTCTATATGTGGTTACAAGGATCTAAGGAGGGAAGATTTCAGAAGGAAGCTCACAGCCTCCTCCACTTCCTCGACGAGCTGCATTCCGTGTCTGCGCTGCCTCCTGCAGACACGGGAACCAGGCAGCTCCTGGCGGCAAATCTGGCTGCCCCATGAAGACCAGGCTGAGATCGGGAGACCAGAGAGCGACAAGCAATTTGAGCACTGCATCAACCAAAAGAAGTGGGATGGAGGGGATCCACCAGCATATTGAACCACAAAATCAAGAATTCTTCCATACTGCAAGCAGGGGAGAAGAGGAGAAGACACAAAACAGAATGAAAATTATCTGCTGAACAGCAAGAAATCTCCCCCAAAAGTCTGGAGAAGAGATCCTATCAGAGCAAACTGAGAGCATGTTTATCACCAACAAGGAAGGCAGCAATAAAAATCATCAATCCCTTGCAATGTTTCAGGACACACCATCACGAGTGCAAGTCAAGTGCCAGCTGGAGTGGCTTCCTACCCAAATGTTGACTAGTAACAGAGCGTGTTATTAATTAAACTCCAGGAAACTCTGGAAGCAAAAGGACTTTATGATACTTCAAAAAGAACTTTGTACGTAATTCCCAGAGGGAATTAGTGGTGGGGTTAATAACTGTTTATGTTTCAGGTGGAGGTTTTGCAGATAAAACTGAAGATATCGCTCCACCTAAAACAAAGGGAGTCCACTTGTATCTGATGAGAGCAGAAGATAGCTGAGTACTGTCTGGGTCACAGGAACAGAACACCAGACTACAGCAACAGCAGAAAGTACATCAAATATTCCATAAAAATGCCCTCCTCTTGTCCAGCGACAGAATATACTTAACTCACTGAGCAGCAGTGGATGTCTAAGTATCTGCCACTGTGGCTTTCCAGCATCCACACCTCCGGCTTAAGTTTCAAGTTAGGTTGTAGAGGGGAGAAAAATGTAATTAAGGAATCAGACTCCAGATTTCAGCTCAGCTGACATCAAGCAAAGTCCAATCCAGGAGAAGTCAGGCTGGGCCGCAGCACCAAGGAGTGCCCAGGACAGCACAACCTGCGCGCTGCCATCACCAGAGCATCCACATGTCTGCTGGGGACAGGGGTGGACGGGGGAAAATAAAGCAGCTCACTGTGAGACAAGGACCAAAAAAGGCCACCACTCCACACTGCAGAGAGAGTTTACTTTAACAGGCTTTGCAGCTGGAGGTTTTGTGTCTTTTTTGCCATGCACTTGACCTAACATGGAAAACAAACTCATTTCAGGCTATCGCAACAGAATGGACGGCTGTATTTCATTCAAAATTGAGGCCATCGTCCTCATCTCGTAGAGCAGGTCTATGATAGATTTTTATAAACTACCTTTTCCAAACACTACATGCAGGAGGTTATTTCCACCCAGCTAGCAGCCAAACTTCATAAAAAGACAACATCCACTGACATGGAAAAGTCATATCTATGCAGAAAGGTGGTTTTATTTTACACTTGGTACTGAACATCTTTTCAGAAGAATGCTCACACCAGAATCCTTAATATATACTTTAATACTGTGCAAGTTAGTAAAAGAAATACTCAAAAAAAAATTCTGAAATCTAAAAATCCCTAACAGTGGAAAGGAGGATGGGTTTGGATTTTTTTTTAGATACTTAAAGCAGAGAGAAAGAAAAACATTAAGATGGTCTTAGTATTAGATAAGAGATTTCCAAAAAAATCATGTTGTATTTCAAATCATTAAAAGTGTGTCAAATTGTCTTTTTTTTTTTCAAAATAAATATCAATACATTTGATCTGGCATTCAATAACCTGTAATTAGAAAATTAATGTGAAATATAAAATGAAATCAATACAACCGTGCAACAATTAATGTATAAAAACACCTTGTCACTTACTGGCTGATTCCCTCAAATGAAGCTTCTTTGGAGACATTTCCACTATCAGTATTAACACCGCGCTGGGAGGGAAAAGATTAAAAGGAGCATCACTCTGTGCTAAACACAAGTATGTGAGATTCTAAATAAGGGGAGAACCTGATTACAGTAAGTCTTTAGAAAAAGTTATGAGTTTATTTGAAACCACTATAAAAAAAATAAAGATTGTTGGCTCAAGAGGAGATCAAAACAAGCAGTATTTCAAAGGAGACTGGCACAGAATTCAGGTTAGGATGCACTGCTTAGGAAGCCGGCAGTCTTGGATTTCTAATTCCCTTATTTTTCTTCAGAGAGAGCTGGGAGAGCAGTATAATAATAAAAGGCAAGAGAATAAAAAACTCTCAAGATTTTTTAAAAGCCATCTCATTTACGAAGAATTTATTCCTCGCTGTCTTAGCAATGCTTACTGTGCAGATTTGCATGCTGCCCCCCCCTGCAGCTCGCAGTTCAGGCGAGGAGCAGAAGCAAGAAGATTTTGGTGGCAAGACCAGCACTTCTGGCCTGTCCGTGGGGACCCTCGGGAGCAGTATTCCAGCTCTGCGTCCGGAATGAGGCCACGGCAGGAGAGCGTCGAGCGCCCACCTTGCCAAGGGAACGGGGAATGTTCTTCCCTTTCCCACTCCAGGCTTTACAGTGGTGCAGCAGAAATGTGAAAGCATCACAGCTCCATCCTCTCAGCCAGGAGTTATGCCAAAAATCCTCTTTCCAAAGGGACGCTCACAGTGCAACAATTAAGCAACAACTTGATGTCCAGAAACTCACAGTAAGGAGAGCAGAGCACACCAATATTTTCTTTCCCATTTCTCTGAAAGAACATGATAGAAAGCAACAGGCTCATCTTTTTATATGTAT